>CM041632.1:42992091-43027136 GCA_023333625.1 Bothriochloa decipiens
GATTTTTCTGATAGCTCTCTCATTCTCTGGATATCTCAGACGTATATTTCGTCTGTACCCACGAGTGAAGTAGCGGCACCTATAGTTGGCATTGGAGAAAAAGTTTAAAAAAAACCCTAACGTTTGATTGCTTGTCTCCTTAACGTAAATTATATTTTTCTCATAAGCTTTTTAGCATGTACAGCGTCCGTGCTAATGCTCCGGTGACGTCTAAAAAATAAATCATAAAAAAAAAATTATATTTATATCAACTAATGAAAGAAACACAACTTCACAAACAAATGACATTAACATTGGTATCTTATATCTTGTTGTAGCTATCAGATTTTTTTTTGAACATAGAAGATATCTCCATTACTCATAAAACAGATGCTGAATCTTTGGCTAACCCAATACAATACCAAACACTGTCCAGCACGGGATGTTCTTAAGCTCTCAAATAAGGCCGCTCGCCGATGATCGATCAAAATCCAGAGAGGTCAAGACCTGCACCACCATGGCAGCATCAGTTGCCAAGATCACTATCTGTATCCCCAAATCAGCAGCTCTCTGCACATCGTGCAGACCTGCACAAATCTCAGCATGAAAGGCCTCTCCAATATGTGCCAGAACTCCATAGCCTGAGCTAATCACTCCTCCGCTTGCACGTCTGATGACAAAACCCCAGCCCCTTGCTCTTTCAGATTGCTTGTAGGATCCATCACGATTTAGCATCACCCTTCGAAGACAAACATGATCCATCAGAACTTAGAAGTTACTGTAATTTACACTTATATAAGGAACCTGCTACTGTGAAGACTGAAACTAAGTGAGATTTAGAATTCAGATTACTCCATCCACATGCAAGCAATTGGGTTTTCCAAAAAGAAGGGTATGTATTTCTGCAGGTAAATCAATGATAAATATTCTCAACATACCTTGATTTTATAGCTTTTTCATATTAGAAAAATGATATGGAAAGAAACGATTCAATTTTAGAGAAATATATAGAATAAATCATGGCTTGAGCACGGTACATATTAATATATATATATATAGAAAATAATTCCTATGTACCACATAGATACACATAATACTGAAACAAGTAGATAACAATATGTATTTTGTTCATCTCAATGTGTCTTTTTTAGAACCAATAGATGGAACAGAGATGGCATCTCAACAAAGCACCAGAACAATTAAATGGTACAATTGAGCAGATAACAGGTTGAAGATATTTAGATTTCAGTAGGTTACCTCTAAAGCATAAAAATGTCAATAATCTTGGGGATCAAAACCGGCTGTAGATATGTAGATTTCAGTAGGTTATCTCTAAAGTGTATATATAAATGTCTTCAACTCTTGGTACAAAAGAAAACCAGAAATGTTGGAGAGGAGCATCTCCTGTGTTTCCAAAACCATCAATCTCTTTGAGCGCTATCTGCTATTAGACACATCCGAAAGTACTCTAATGCCAAGTCGTAAATATAATCATGAGGAAAGCACAAATCAATTTCAATCACAATTGACATACCAAACTCCACGCCCAATTGTACAGGTACCCACCAAAAGAAGTGGCAAGAAATGTCTGATTCACTGAATTGTATGCAACCACAAGCACCAATTTGCCTTGTTGTTCTAAAATCCTCTCCCAACAGCTTTTTGCACAGTCCCAGCGCTCCCAAAAAGGCTGGCGCCGATCAATGGTGAAGTAGGATGCATTCTTCTGGCCATCTCTCCTTCCCTTCATGCCTGAGTAGTCCGGGTCATTCTCCAAGGAATCTCCACAGACACCTGGTAAGCATCCATCAAGGAATCAACAAAAAAAAAGAACTGTTGTAAGCATCCCCACAAGCTAATTAATTCAACAAATATATTAACTATGAACCAGAGCAACTCAAAGGTTGCTTCAGAGTTCAGACTAAATTCCAGGTCCAAGATCATCTGCACCCAGTACAAATGCTGCATAGAACAATCATCTGCACATGCAGTACAAATGCTACATAATATCTATCGGGTCCCCTTCCCATCAATCGCAGATATGTAGCTCTAAGAGCAACTCCAAGAGGTATGTTATTTTTGTTATTTAGGCTATATTTACAATTTTTGAGTAAAAATTGAGTTTCAACAGCTATGCTATTCGGTTTTGTAAAATAGCAAGTTGGGTATCCCTGAAATCTCGCTAGCTATAGATAGCAAGCCGAGGCCGCTTGCCATCTACCGAAATCGATGGCCACTCCTTGCACGCGCGGGAGTGCATGCGATTCTATCAACGTGAGGCTGCCATGTGCCATATTCCAAATATACAAGAGGCCATTTTAGCTAGACTGTTGCATATTCTTCTATTTTTAGCACTTCACTATTTTACAAAATGGCTAAAATAGGCTATTTGGCTATTTAGTTTTACCAAATCTGTTGAGCATCTCCAAGAGCCTAGGTAAAAATATAATCTAAAACCTGTGATTTAGCATTATCTTAAATAGATTACCACTTAAAAACACCCGAGTACTCCAACAGTCTCTAAAAATTAGCTCTTAACTATATCCTAAAAGCTAATTAGTGAACGCGCAGGCAGCGGAAGTGTGGCATGCGCACCTCCTCCACCGTCGGATCATGCCCAGCAGCATATCGCGAGCCCATGCCTGTCCGTCCGTAGAAGTCGCCCAATCCCTCGCACGTCTCTCTCGACTGCTTCATCTTCCCCGCCGCACACCGGCCACCTGCATTGGCCTCGTCTCCGTCCTCGACGGCGACCTCCTCGGCGGTGGGACGTCCCACATCAACAACCGGTGGATCCTGGCGGCCGTCCCGCACCCGCGCCCCACCACCACCACCACCTACGCCATGGCCGCGCTGCCAGCCCACGTGGAGCTCGCCGGCCATGGCAGATCCGCCGGCGGCGGCGACGGATCCAGCGGCGGCGGCACCGGATCCGCTACTAGGTGGGCCTCCTCATCCTCCTCTCTTCTCTATCCTCTCTCCTCCTCCAACTACGGTGAGCTAGGGTTCCGGCAAACTCATTCTTCTTCTCCAACATCTCCGGTGGGGTATAGAAGCCGACCGGCCGGGGGGGAGGAAGGGAAGACAGGTGGTGGGGATGGTTGGAGGGCGGTTTAGGGTGCCCTGGCGACGAGGGCGGCGGCCAGGCCAGATCTAGAGCGGAGGAGGCTCGCCAGAGATGGAGAAGAAGGTGGCCGCGAGCTCGTCGAAGTTAGAGAAGAAGGTGGCAGTGAGGGGGAGGGGATGAAGGTGGCGTCGCGGCGACCTAGGGTTTGGCCGGAGCTCTGCCGCGGCCCTAGCTCTCCGGAGCTTCGGCCAAACCCTAGGTCGCCGCGGCGGGGTGGTGGCCGGCGGCAGGGGCGTGGTTGCCGGAGTCATGGAAGAGGGAGCTGCTGTATTTTTCTACAGAAGTTTGTGTGTCTGTGCTACAGTAGTGTGCAGGCCAGAAGTTGAAATCCTGAGGGCACCCGATAGCAAAGTCCTAACTATATTTACTAGGTCCATGTCGAGAATAGGTCCACATGCAGGGACGCTAGGCATGCAGGAGCTGCGGATGGCGAGTAGGCGCCACTGGTTAAATATAGACAACGAGATTTCCGGAATAGCGTGTATTGTGTTGGAATATGATCCAAATTCTATAACGTGAGTCTTGTGGGGATGCCTGGAGGGCCCACGGTTCGGTCATGATTATTAGCGGATTTGTTTCCGTATTTGACTGCAGTCAGTCCGTCCTATAAATACATCTTGTAAGCCGCACGGAAAGTGTAGACAACTCATTGTATTCCCTGCGTTCTGTAAACTCTCTCCATATAGTGAAGATCGCCGGTTGACGCCCGTGGTTTTTCTCGCAAGGGTTTCCAAGTAAAAATCTGTGTCTCATGTTCGATCTTGATTGCTGTGCCACGCTGATACCGGAGCTAGACACGAGATTAAAAAAATTAGGGTTTTATTCCCGTTCTTCGTCACGCCACCACCGTCGCTGGGCGATGGATCTGGTATTCAACGAATTCATCCTGCCACCGTTGTTGTCCTACGGACCTTGGATCTGCTGTGCGCGTTGTGTTGATCGCGTACGGCGTGGGCGTGGACGTGCTTCCCTGCCGCCAGATCGAGGCGGAGTCGTCGCCCGAGTTCGACTCGATCGAACCGGAGTTTCCACCTACA
The DNA here is from genome assembly GCA_023333625.1 of Bothriochloa decipiens. Lineage (NCBI taxonomy): Eukaryota > Viridiplantae > Streptophyta > Magnoliopsida > Poales > Poaceae > Bothriochloa > Bothriochloa decipiens. The sequence goes on from CM041632.1 coordinate 42,996,235, forward strand.
AAAGCTGCGCTGCCCGTTCCTGTTTGGAGGAGAAATCAACCGCTGTTCAGGCTGCCTGAGGTACGTGACGAGGAGAGAAAATTTCCTGGTGCTCACGTGAATCGAGGTGATCAGAATCAGTTGAGGTTGCCTGAGGTACGTGACGTGGAGAGAAAATTTCCTGGTGCTCACGTGAATCAAGGTGATCAGAATCAGTTGAGGTTTGTTGCTCGTGAAGTTCAGGTTCAACTTTTGGTGAAGTTTATTGCTACGTGCACCCAGGAAGCATACCAGGAGATTTGTTTGTGGCTGATATTGCTATTCGTACACAAGTTGTATACCAGGCTGCGGGTTTCAGTTAGGGTTACACCTAAATTTATGCAGATTTATTCTCTGGTTATTGCTATTATTTCTTCACCACGTCTTCTATGAAGTATGATATTCCTCAACTAGATCATGATACAAGGTTTGCTTTATGGCAAGTCAAGATGCGGGCTATTCTTACGCAGGCTGATGTTGATGATGCTCTTGATAATTTCGGTAAAAAGGATTCTAAATCTTGGACCGATGATGAGAAGAAAAAGGATCGTAAGGCCTTGACTCAAATTCAGCTTCATCTTTCAAATAATATTTTACAAGATTGTCTGCAGGAGAAAACTGCAGTTGCTTTGTGGCTCAAGTTAGAGTCAATTTGCATGTCTAAGGATTTGACAAGCAAGATGCATATGAAGATGAAGTTATATTCGCACAAGTTGCAAGAGGGTGGTTCTGTTATCAACCATCTGACAGTCTTCAAGGAGATTGTTTCTGACCTTCAGGCTATGGAGGTAGAATATGATGATGAGGATTTGGGTCTTATTCTTTTGTGCTCTTTGCCTAGTTCATTTGCAAACTTCAGAGATACTTTATTATATAGTCATGATTCATTAACTCTTGATGAGGTTTGTGAGGCGTTGCATGCCAAGGAAAAGATGAAATTGATGGTGTCTTCTGAAGGTTCTGCTTCCAAAGGAGAAGCGTTGTCTGTTCGTGGGAGGACAGAGTATAAATCAAACAATGACAATAGAGGCAAAAGTTCTAATTGTTACAAAGGCCGATCAAAGTCTCGAGGTAGAGGTGATAAATTCTACAAGTATTGCAAGCAGGATACTCACTTTATCCAGGATTGTTTCAAATTGAAAAATAAAGAGAAGAGAACTGGCACATATAGAGAGAAAGGTAAAACCAATGATGAAGGTAATGCTTCTGTTGTTGCTTCTAAGACAGATTATTCCAATGGTGATTCTCTTGTTGCTTTTGCTGGATGTGCTAATAATAGTGATGATGAATAGATTCTTGATTCCGCTGCTTCATTTCATATATGCACTAATAGAGATTGGTTGTCACCTATGATTCTCTCCATGGAGGTTCTGTTAGATTGGGTGATAATAGTCCACGTGATATTATTGGCATTGGTTCCATTCAGATTAAGATGCATGATGGCATTGTCAGAACATTGGCTGACGTGAGGCATATTCCTAGCATGAGCAAGAATCTTATTTCTCTCAGTACTCTTGATGCTAAAGGGTACAAGTACTCTGGTGGAGATGGAGTTTTGAAGGTGTCTAAAGGTTCTATTATTGTGATGAAAGGTGAATTAAAATCTCCAAATTTATACCATCTTCATGGTACTACAATTACAGGTGATGCTGCTGTAATTTCCAATTCATCTAATTCTGATGCTACTGATCTTGGCATAAGCGTCTTGGACATGTGAGTGAGCAAGGCTTGTATGAATTGTGCAAGAGAGGACTTCTTGATGAACATAGCATCAGTAAGTTGAAGTTTTGTGAGCATTGTGTGTTTGGCAAACACAAGAGGGTGTCTTTTAATATCTCTACTCATAAAAGTAAAGGTATTCTTGATTATGTGCATTCTGATTTATGGGGACCATCTCATAAGCCTTCTTTTGGTGGTTCTCGTTATATGTTGACAATCATTGATGATTATTCTCGTAAGGTATAGCCTTATTTCTTAAAGCATAAATTAGAAGCATTTTTAGCATTTAAAGAGTGAAAGATTATGATTGAAAATCAATCTGAGAAGAAGGTTAAAAAGCTTCGCACTGATAATGGGATGGAATTCTGTTCTAATGAGTTTAATGCATATTGCAAGTCTCAAGGCATTGTTAGGCACTACACTATTCCTTATACGCCTCAATAGAATGGTGTAGCTGAGCGTATGAACAGGACTATCATCTCCAAGGCCCGTTGCATGTTGTCTAATGCTGGCTTGAATAGCCATTTTTGGGCTAAAGCTGCTTCCACTGCTTGCTATCTTATTAATCGTTCACCCTCTATTCCTCTTGATAAGAAAACTCCAATTGAGGTATGGTCTGGATCTCCAGCTGATTATTCATAATTGAGAGTTTTTGGTTGTACTGCTTATGCTCACGTTGATAATGGTAAATTGGAGCCTAGAGCTGTTAAATACATTTTTATTGGTTATCAACATGGTGTTAAAGGTTATAAATTATGGAATCCCCAGACTCAGAAGGTTATGCTTAGCAGGAATGTTATCTTTAATGAGGCTGTTATGTTTGTTGATAATCCTTCTGTTGATGCTCCTGTTGAGGGAGAGAAAAGAAGTGTGCAGGTGGAGCACTTAATTGACTCACCAGATGTTGATAATGTTGCTGTGCAAGATGCACCTATTGCTGAAATTTCTCTAATTGTTGATGATTCTTCTGCTGTTGAGCATTCTTCTCCAGTTGTGCAGTCTTCACAACGTTCTATTGTTGCTGATAGGCCTAAAAGGCAGCCAAAGCCTGTTAAAAGGTATATTAAAGAATGTAATGTTGTTTATGCTATGAGTGTTGCAGAAGAGATTAAAGGTAATGCAGAACCTTCTAATTATTCTGAGGCTATTACTTCTGTTGATTGCAATAATTGGATGACCGCTATGCAAGATGAGATGGAGTCACTTGAAAAGAATGGTACTTGGGATTTAGTGAAATTACCCAAGAATAAAAAGCCTGTCCGTTGTAAATGAATTTATAAAAGAAAGGAGGGTCTTTCTCCTAGTGAGCCAGCAAGGTATAAAGCGAGGTTGGTTGCTAAAGGCTATAGTCAAATTCTAGGTATTGATTATAATGATGTCTTTTTCCTAGTTGTTAAGCATAGTTCTATTCACACTTTGCTTAGTATTGTTGCCATGCATGATTATGAACTTGAGCAACTTGATGTTAAAACTACATTCTTACATGGGGAGTTGGAAGAAGACATTTATATGAACCAACCTGAAGGTTTTGTTATTCCTAGAAAAGAAAACCTTGTTTGTAGACTAAAGAAGTCTCTTTATGGTTTAAAGCAATCTCCTAGGCAATGGTATAAAAAGTTTGACTCATTTATGCTCTCTTGTGGCTTTAAGCGGTCTGATTATGATAGCTGTGTTTATTTGAAGATTGTTAATGGTTCAGCTATTTATTTGCTTCTTTATGTTGATGATATGTTGATTGCTGCTAAAGATAAATCAGAAATATCTAAATTGAAGGCACAATTGAGTAAAGAATTTGAGATGAAGGACTTGGGTGCAGCTAAGAAAATTCTTGGTATGGAAATTACTAGAGATAGAAAATCTGATAAATTGTTCCTCAGTCAGTGAGGTTATATTGAAAAGGTTCTTCATCGTTTCAACATGTATAATGCAAAACCAGTGAGTACTCCATTAGCTGCACATTTCAGATTATCATCAGATTTATGTCCAGAGTCAGATAGTGATATTGAGTACATGTCTAGAGTTCCATATTCCAGTGCAGTTGGTTCTCTTATGTATGCCATGATTTGTTCTCGTCCTGATTTATCTCATGCATTGAGTGTTGTCAGTAGATTCATGGCTAATCCTGGAAAGGAGCATTGGACAGCTGTTCAGTGGATTTTTAGATATTTGCGAGGTACTTCTAATGCCTGTTTGCAGTTTGGGAAATCTAGAGATGGACTTATTGGTTATGCTGATTCTGATTTTACTGGTGATTTGGATAAGAGGAGATCTCTCACGGGTTATGTTTTCACCATTGGTGGTTGTGCTGTTAGCTGGAAAGCATGTTTGCAGTCCACTGTTGCTCTATCTACTACAGAAGCTGAATATATGGCTATTTCTGAATCTTGTAAAGAAGCTATTTGGTTGAGAGGTTTATACTCTGAACTTTGCAGGGTTACTTCTTGCACTACTATTCATTGTGATAGCCAGAGTGCTATTTGTCTGACCAAGGATCAGATGTTTCATGAAAGGACTAAGCATATTGACGTGAGGTATCACTTCATTCGAGGTGTTATTGCTGAAGATGATGTTAAAGTGTGCAAGATAAGTACTCATGATAATCCTGCTGATATGTTGACAAAGCTAGTTCCTGGAGCTAAGTTTGGGCTATGCTCAAACTTAGTTGGTATTAAAAATTAAGTCCTAGTGACTTTTGGCGTCGGTGATTATTTATTATTGAAGTGAGTTGATTGATGATACTTCATTTGCTACAAGATGGAATTCGTCTCAAGGTGGAGTTTGTTAGAATATGATTTGAATTCTATAACGTGAGTCTTGTCGGGACGCCTGGAGGGCCCATAGTTCGGTCATGATTATTAGCGGATTTGTTTCCGTATTTGACTGTAGTCAGTCCGTCCTATAAATACATCTTATAAGCCGCACGAAAAGAGTAGACAACTCATTGTATTCCCTGCGTTCTGTAAACTCTCTCCATACAGTGAAGATCGCCAGTTGGCGTCCGTGGTTTTTCCCGCAAGGGTTTCCACGTAAAAATCTGTGTCTCGTGTTCGATCTTAATTGCATTATTTGATAACATATTGTAAAATGAAAAACGCGATACAGAAGCTGTTGGACACATTTTTTCTCCCACAATCGGTAAACCGGGTTGCTCGGAGCCTTATACCAAGGCTGTTGATGCTCTTAAGAAGCAAGAATAACACAAGTCTACTGAATTAACATTCAGCAAAGAGCAAGCCCGAGAACACCTCAGCACATGCACCATGGGCATCGTGGATGTGAGAAACCTCTCAAATTCCCAACAACCACCACCGTTGCTGCAGCCATATTTTCCTCATCCACTGTAATATTAGTTGTCGAGAGGTGGCTTCATGGTCCTGCATGTTTGTTGAAAGCATTTAGCATTATAAGAGACAAAAATAACAAGATAATAATCTAGAATAAATCATAGTAGAAAAAAATCCAGAAGAAATCACAGAAATATTTACTCTTCGAGTGTTGTCGTGGCATCCTCCTGTCCGATGAGGTGATCTAGATCTGCTCCTCAACTGCTCTTACCTCTAGCATCACTGCGCTACACTCCAGCAACTGATTTTTCAACCAAAATGGAGTGCCGCACGGCCACGAGCAGCTCAATGGATCTCGGAGGGGCGCACATGCCAGAAGGACAGGGCAGCAGTGTCTTTGTCCGGGCGCCGCCACCGCCGCCACGCTCACCCGTATTTACGGTCGCTGCCATCGCGGCCATGAGCGCAAGAATGCCGCCGTCGCATCCAAGAGGGGAGAAGACGTGCTCCATGCCAATGCCGCCGCCGCACGAAACCCTAGCCCCGCGGGCAGCGCCCGGTGCCCTGGCGGTTGGCGGCGTGGGGAGATGAATTGCGACGCGTGGGAGACGCATGGAGAGAGGATCGCGCATGGGGAAGAGGCGTGCGGAATGAGGAGAATGAGATGCGGGATCAGATAGTAGTCATGGGTTAAAAATAGATAAAAAAAGAGGAACCCGAGGATCGAACCGTGACCGCATGCTATAGGCGCCGCGGGTTTGAAGCGAGGAGGGCGCGTGGGCTACGGAAAGCGGTAAGCGGCTTAACTTATTAACGTCAGCCCGCAAAAGAATTATCGTGAGAAGTTTTTAATTATAATAGAGATAACACGGGAGTAAATCAGCAAAAACTACACTTTTAACACCTCATAGCTCATCGTAGAAAATCACTTTATAGAATCGCTTCTCAGCAAAAATAAATACACAGAGCTCTTGCTAAATTCAGCCTCAAAGTTATTCTCGGAGCTCTATCAAGTACTCCATTTTAAATTATAAGTCATTTCAAGAATCTTAAAATATCAAAACATTTCAAGTTTGATCAAATTTATATGAAATAATAATAATAATTAGCATGTCGACTAACTACCAATGGATTCTTCGCTAATTATATTTTCATACTACACATATTTGATGTCTTAAATCTTTGTAATTTTTCCATTATTTTGATCAAACTTAAGTACTTGACATACTTTAACATTCCAAAATTCTTACCATGACTTAAAATTTAGAACAGAGGAAATATGTTCTAAACTTTAAATCCATCCCATACAAGTCATCTAAGGTCATACTTTTGCCGTTTCAAATTAAACTTGTTTTAGTTTTATCCTTCACTAATATTTGATATTATGCACATTGCTATGCTATTTTGAAAATAGCTAAAATTATAGAAGTTTCATTTAGACTTAAACTAAACGACCAGCAATTTGAAACTGAGTGTATAATCCAAAAATAGCAAAATATAATGTTGATATTGACTTTGCACATGATGATTAAGTGTGCATTGTTTTTTTGACAGTGTATATATGACATAGCATGATCTTTTTTTTTAGAATATGACATAGCATGATCTAGGAAAATGTGGTGTCCTTCTCAGGTAGTTAGGAAAGGAACGGCCGAGAGTTGTAAATGTATACAAGAAGGTAACCTATTTTTTATTGTTCTACGTAGACTTAGAGTTTGTTTGATTACACGCATGACTAGTAATTAGCTGGGGCTAAAAAATTAGCCTAATTTGGTTATGGTTGGCTATCTAGTTGAACAATATTTAAAGATTTGGATAAGAAATTAGCTCACCTATTCGCCCTTCTGTTTAGATGCACTATATACAATATATAGTTAAGATCAGCCCTATGTAGTTAGTAGTTAATGGGAAAAATGTGTTCCGCTAAACTTGGTTGCACTCTGTTAGGGTTTTTCTATCTGTTTGCTTAGCAAAGTTATGAAGGCTGAACTTTGCTTTTGGTGGGGGTCGCACTAGTCATGCAGAGTAGCAATCCTGGCAATCCTAGGTGTACTATAATGCTCGTCATGTGCCTCACACTCTCAACTTCTTGCAATTTTAACTTGCAAGGAAGGCCTTCTCTGTTGACATCCAGTACTGCAAGCAGTCTGCAACTACTACCATCTGCAAAGCGAAGCAACCAAAATAAACCTAACGGATACAGTACTAAGACTACCCACAGCGGGTCCGGTAAAGCAATCCTGGAGGAGTTTTTACCGGACCCAAAGCCTGCATCGGGCTCCTGGAAAGCCTCCGGTATAGTCCAGGACGCGCTTGCATCTGGTGCTCTCACCGGACGTACAGAGCATCCTGTACGTGCCATGCGGGGCCGCGTGTCCTCGTCCTCCGTGCTGCCCCGCGTCCTTGTCCTCGTCCTCTGTGCTCGTCCTCTGCACGCCATGGCCGGAAGGAGAAGGGAGAAAGAGAGGGACCAGAGGGAGGTGGAGCGATGTGCACGGAGGCACAACCTGTCCACGCCACCGGGCCCCGCGTGAGGGAGTCGGGGAGGAGGGAAGGGGAGCCGGGGCCGCGCCCTCGCCGGGGCGGCGCGCGCTCACCAGGGCATGAAGGAGCTGGGCGCACCACTCACCGGAGGAAGGGAAGGGGAAGCCAGGGCCGCGCCCTTGCCGGGGCACCGTGCGCTCGCCGGGGCCACGCCTTCGCCAGGGCCGCGCTCGCTAGGGCCACGCCCTCACCGGGGCGGCGCGCGCTCGCCAGGGTCGTGCCTCGTGGGGGCCGTGCTCGCCGGGGTCTCGCCGGTGGAGCAGGGGGACGGGGTGGCAAGCGGAGGCGGAGTTGCCTGAGAAAGGCCGGGGTGTGGATGCGAGAGAGAAAGCAAGGGGGAGAGAGAGAGGAAGGAGGGGGAGAGAGAAAACATTAAAATATTTCTGACATGTGGTCCCGTAGTGGATAAAGGATGGTATAAAGGATGTATGGGTGCTGAAGAAAATAGTATAGAGGAGAGAATCTGGCTGACCAGGATGAAATATTTCTTTTAAAGGACGAAATATAGAGGAACATGAGTGCGGATAGTCTAAACACCAAAGTGCGAGCCGGTGTTGATGGACGAAGCTATAATCTTGTAGTTAATATAAAAAAAACTCTTCCTCTTTCCCCGAGCACCCCCTCGATGAGCAACTCAGGGGTGCCTGCTGCGCCGCTGCCAGTCCTCCCCCTCCGAGCCCCCTCCGAACATCATCGCTGCCCTCCTGCTCATGACGGTGGCGGTGGCCAGCATCGGCCGTCCTCAACAAGGGGCACCACTGCCAACCACCTCCTCTCCTCACATCCCCCTCCATCACCAACTCTGACAACCTCGACGGTCTGAGGAGCTGCCGGTCAGCTGGATCTACTCCCCTACTGGTAGGATCTGGCAGTTGGCACCGCCCACCACCGCCCCTACATCGCGCCGCCTTGGGGACGATCATGGAGAGAGCACCATGTCTGTAGCTGGAGTGGTCATGTCTGGTCGGACCTGGACCCTCTAGCATCGGCTAGCCCAACCCCCCTTCTCGTGCACGATGACGTTGGCCAATGGGGCCCATGGCACGGCCTCTGGGGCCTGCTGGGGCTCGGCTCTAGGTCGGGGTCGGGCACCACCCTATCGTGGCTTGGGTAGTTTAGGCACAAGCAGCCGGGATGTCTGCCTCTCCATGGTGCCCTTGCTGCGGTTGTCATGCAGATCAAGGCCCGTGGGTCCCCATCTCTTGGTGGCCGGGCACGGGCTACTTGTGTTGGCAGGTGGGCCCGTCCCTCTGGCGGACCGACGACAGGCAAGGGTGAAATCTCTGCTAGACTCCTTGCTTTGGGCCGATAATGGTGGTGCGCCAGCGTCATCACCTTGAAGGCGTCATCATCTGCTCAGCCTGTCATCAACCTTCACTAGGCCAGTGGCAATTTTGGATGAAAGCCCCATATTAGATGTCTCCAAGGCTAGCAACCATGGCGTCTTGGGCATCACCACCTTCATGAAGGCACCGTTGAAGAATCTCCTACTGCCCATCACTCCTCCTGTGTGGTCACCATGGTCGCTGCACTACACCTAATTGTGCTCCATGTTTCTCCTTGCTTGGTATGTCCAGCTAGTGAATTAGTAGTCGTAGTCTTCCACGAATGCTTTGTCGTGTTGATGTGCTTGGGCAGATGCTTTGCCACCTATGTTTTAGAGGTCGCTGATGCTTTGCCACTTTGATGTGCTTGGGCGAATGCTTTGCCTCTAGTGTTGTGGAGGATGAGTTGTCGTCGTCACATGTCTCGGAGGTCCTTCTTGCTCGTGGTCCTGAGGGCAGTGGCCCTTAGTGACTCAACTCAGAGAAGTAGTCTTCATGGAGTTCCTCCTCGCCCGTGGTCTTGAGGGCTATGGCCCTTAGTGACTCAATGAAGTAATTAGACTTCGAGCCTAGCTTTGTCACGTCGATGGCCTGTTTGGGCGGATGCTTTGCCACCGGTGTCATGGAGGATGACTTGCCAATGTCATGCGCCTTGGTCTTCATGGAGGTCCTCCTTGCTCGTGGTCCTGAGGCACCCTCAATGACTCAAAGGAGTATTGTTTTTGCGCACGGGTTGGCCTCATCCTTAGATGCTTTGTTGCATTGATGGTCTTCGTGTGCTTGGGCAGATGCTTTGTCGCTAGAAGTTTCTAGCGGATGCTTTGCCTCTGCTATCATCTATGACTCTTCTTCACTGCTAGATACCAATTGCATTGAGTTTATCTTATATTAGGTTCAGTTGCTGGGTTGTCTAGTGGACAGTCCCCACCCTTCATGTTTCTTGCTTTGTGTCTGTGTTGATGATTTCGTTGGTAATACATGGCCCGCGAATCCTTTTGTATCGACTATATGTAGGACTATTGACTATTCTCTTCTGCTTAATGAAATATGAGCTATATGTCTAGTCTCAAAAAATATAGTCCTATATGGGAATTTGCATGGACCAAAGAAAAGATGTGACTGCCAGTTGATTAGCCATGTTTGGAATGCCAATTGTTCTCTTTATCACACTTACTTAAGCTATTTATTTTTCTTGATTCACTTATTTAGACCATCGATGCGACCTGAACTCACTAGTGATGGAGTTCGTAGCTATTAGAGGATAGCCAATGTCCAATGGCCAATGGCCAATGGAACATCAATCTGAACTTTACTGCCTTGAAGCTAAGTTAGCTTAACAGAAGACCACTGAGGATTGTCAGGCTAAGGTTTGCATTAGGAAGAAAATCCATTCTATAATCTCTAAATCAGATCATGAAGTGGAATTTCCAAGTGACCAAAAAGTATCTCAGTCCTTTTGTTTACAACACTTGGCCATCGGATCAAAGTTTGAAAATGGGACACCGAATGAGTATCCTCCATAGATCCCGCAGCTTGAAGGATTTCATTTCTCCATGCGGTTGATGCATGGGGAAAGGATTCTTTGTGGTACGCGTATACCAAGATCTTGAATTACAACACTAGAGCGTGAATGTGACTGCCATGGCAGGTAGAAAGCTGGAGCTCACCTGCTCATGTACCTACATGCCTGCCTACTCTGAGCATCGTCCAACATCCTTCATGCCACACTGCATGCATTGCTGGAATCATCTTTGTATCAAAGGAACAAGTGAAAAACAACTGAGACAAAATGGCAAACACCATGAAATGATTATTTGTTACTCCTTCAGTCATCTTCTCTATCTCCATTGAAATTTGATTTCAAGGATAGCTTGGAGAGAAACAATTTATCATTCAACCAACAATCACTGATAATAAAAAAAATTCTTAAAAGTATTTCATATGGCCCACCCATGGACTGTATAGGACTCACGCAATAGCTAGAGAGGGACTCTGTGACTCTGCCCTAGCGTCGCCACTGCCACCGCCACCATCCACCGCTGCTAGTTCCCCTCCTTCCCCTGTTTTGAATAAGTTTTTCATAGTAGACTGAGTCATTTGGGTTAGTGTCTTTCTACGCCAAATTTCTTGGTAATGGCTTTTTGTCTTCTCCTTCTCTTTGGCAATGGTGAAGGGGAAGAATGAATCGTTTTCTCTATGATAGCTCCATTGAAGATGAGGGCAACAACTTCAGCATCAATATCTTCATCGACATGACGATATGGAAATTTTTATTTCCAAATGGTGGCATCTAGGCAGAGATGATGTCGTGCCATGGAATAATTTTCTTTGGTCTCTTCTCTATTTTGTTTTGGTTAGATCTGGCCATGATGAAAGACAAGAGAGAATAATTTTCATATAGTCTTTCTTGTTCTTCGATAGAGAGAAGGAGGAAGAAGAAGTTTCTCAATGTCTCCTACAGGAATGTTGGCTGTCGTTCATTGGGTATTTTCTCTTAGCCATTTGCCGACTGTTTACCTGTGCAGTCATCTGCAGTAGAAAGCATCCAACATGTTAGGTTTTGAGTTTTGTTATTCACAGCGTAGGTACTATTTCATAATAGAATGCTTGTAACATATTTGTGTACCCAAGGGCTATATATAGTAAACAATGATCATCTTGGGGAATTATGACACTTAGATTTTTGTTTATTTGCAGGAATTGGATATTTCTCACCAGTGTGTCATGTTTTACTTAAATTGTGACATCCTACTCTCTTTTTATATGTTGGGGGCGTATTATGCGTTGGTCACCCCCACTATCATGTTGGGGCCCAATTACATAGCTTAGGAGTTACAAAATAATATGTAGGATCATTTGTAACCTAGTCGCTTTTCTGTAAAAACAAATGCCACCAGGGAGCATAAAGGCAACCTCCTCTCCCACCTCCCATATAAAATGGAAGAGAGGGAGGTGGAGAGGGACCTCCTTTTGTTCAAGCATTTTTGACCTATCTTGTTTTCTCTCCTTCACTTTTTAGTTTTGTTTGCTAGAACAATATTATATTTTTGTAATAATATATTTGTTTGGGTGTTGTAGAGGTAAACAATTTGATATGCTTCTGATGTAGTGTCGTAATGTATCATTTATAATTCCAAAAAGGCTTTAAATGATTAATTTGCAAGGCAAGTCATGACTGACACCGAAAAGCATCAACCTTTAGCAAAATGGTGCAACTTTGCCATGGCACGAGTCCCAACACATCACCGAAACCATTTGTGCACGCACACCATGCACCGTGGCCACTTGCCCTCATAGCTCACACATGCAGCACAACCTGCCTAGCCAATGGCATGAGCATGCTATCCTATCACCATCGCCTAGGGAACACAACAAGGCAAACTTTGTCACAATGGACTAGGGCTTTGCATCATAGAATCTATCTTTTTAAGAAGTCTAATTAAGTTATTTTTTATTCATATTCCGTATATCTGTCTCACTGGTCAGTATGTAATCTAGAATTAAATATTTTATTTTATAGCTATATGTAATAGTTGGTTGTTCTGTTTGTTTTGACTGCTTGGGGAGTTAGTGCTATGGCAGTACTGTTAACTCTTGGCCAAGGAGATCATCGGATACTCCGGATACTGCACGACAAGAACACCATCAGAGATACGTTGCAAGACACTTTCAGCCATTTTCAATAGGCGAGTAGGCATGTCGTGCGCAAAACTTGTTACTAAGAGGGCAAAGTTAAAGAAGATTGGGATGACTCATGAGCATATCATGAATTTGTACATATGAAAAATGTGACATATATAGATTCAACTTATGTTGATCTGGGTACGCCCTACACAAATTTACTCTTCACTTTGCCCATCGATATTAGCCTGGACATGACATTGGTGAGCATTCTTACTATGTCGCTCCTGAGAGTGTTTGACCTTGCCCCAAGCCTATATGCATTTGCTCGAAATTCCTTGCACCAGTGTCCCCCACACCGGTGTACCCTAAAGCACCAATTTCTAAATGCTTACCACCAGCAAGCCTAATGATTATTCTAGGATCAGTGGAGAGGTTATCCTAGATACAAGAACTGATGAGCAAGTGTTAGGAATTTGTAGCCCTTGGTATTGCATTCTATGCAGTATTGAAGGTTGTCAAACTCAATATAGCTAAAAATCAAGAATTGGAGGTGAACACCTCATCGGCTATGATGATTCTGTGCTAGATGAGAGCAGCAAAAGGCACTTGCTAGCCACCGGTGAGATCCATTCAAGGACAAGAGGGCATGACCCTTGAGAAGAAAACTTTGATATGCTGAGTGTATCTAGATCATTAGATATTGTAATTTTGTACACTATACACTTATTATGTATTGGACCTTGTACTTATTTTTACCGGCATAACCATTCCAAGGAATATAAATAAAGATCATTGTGGTCTTCTACATTTTACATTAAAAGATTAACCTGAATCCCTCCTAGGTCATCCTCTTCCCATGTGTCTCGCTCCCTTGCTTGTGATTTCTATAGGCGTGGCATTGGTACCAAATTACCAATAGCAGACTTTCTAAAAGTCTAAATTACCATTGCAACTACTAGGGTTATTTGTCCAGTGATAAACTGAGTTGTACATTTTTACATAACTTTATTTCAATTTTGGTTAAGGTTTGATTAGTTTTGGTGTAGATGAAAACAACATTTTGGAACACAAAGAGTAGCAACATAAGGAAAATAATACCAACTGGACAATGAAAAATAGTCTTGCAACCTGTGAAGCTTCTTTAGTTTGAACGTTGACATGGTGTAAAAGAAAACAAAAACACCTACGAAGACAAGGTTGGCTAGCAGTGTAATGCTCGTCATCTGTGTCACACTCTCTTGTTGTTTGATGATGTTGATGTCATCGATGGAGAGGAATTGTTGGCTGTGGTAGGGCACGGTGCTGCCATGGTTCCAGCAGGAGGATGCTTGATGGGAACACTTATAGTGTTGGGTCAAAAGCTACTATGTGGAAGACAATTGTAAGGAGGTTTAGAGCTATTGTACCAAGAAACTCTAGGGCATCCTAAAGTAGTGACATGGTGGCCAGGAGTAGAGGAGGTCGTTGTAGTAGATGATGCCTTCTTGAGGCATCCAAACTAGAGCTACTGCCTGAATAATGATGGTGTCGTAGATGATCTAGAGCTCACGTTCATCCTTGTTAGCTATGCATATATAGTTGAACGAGGGTGTCGATGATGTTGACGAGGTGTGGGGCATCCTCGATAGTGCTTAGCCGTGTGGAGTAGGGTGCCCGTAGGTGATCTATTGATGTTGGCGCTAGCGGAGCGATACGCTGCATCTGGCGAGCAGGTAAGTTGGCCAAGGATGTGTAGCCATGTAAGGGAATGCATGCCTATGGTGTTGTTGTTGGTGCCAGTGCAGGGTGAAGGGGCTTGGTCTCCCCTTCCACCTGGATCTCCGAGTGGTGCTGCAAAATGGGAACGACAGTTGGCAGAGCGACGAGGTGGGGAGTTATTGTGTCCTTTAGGCCATGGGCTAGGAGGTTGGATACCTCCATCTCCTGTGGATAGTGTGCTATGACTGTCTTGCGATGGTTATGTTGGAGTCCACTGATGAAAAGGTTGACTTGATGTAAGTCAATGGTGATGCTAGCACGTGTCACCATAGGCCGGGAAGGTGTTGATTTAGTTGTCTAGGGAGTCGTTGCGGAGTTGTCCTCATGCTGATATGCCAAGTAGACAAAATCATGGAGGAGGCATTGTGTGAAGGTCTCACAATTTGTTGGCAACGTCTCCTCTATCATTCATGCATACTAGGGTTAGGCTACATCAGTTAGATGAAAACTGCTACCGAACCTAATCATCTGGTGGGGTGTATTGTAGCTGAAACAATAATTGCATCCTTGAGATCCATGGTAGTGGATCTATGGAGCCATCAAATGTTGCGTTCGTCAGTCGAGCCACGACAGTTGGTTGCTGTGGAGGTGGTTGTGGTACTAGCCCTTGGGTTGGATCTTATGGAGGTGGAGGGAGTGTCTACGGTGCCAACAAGTTGGCGTCCTATGGAGGAGGGCCGGACATCGGGGTTCGTTGGTGACTAGTCGGGCATTGCTCTAATGATGGAGAGCCTTGCCCTAATTGTATCTCTGTTTCTCAGAACAAGATATTGACAACCTTTCTCGTGATCTGTGGAGTGTTGGAGGAGTTGGGTTCCTCCATCTTGATTTTGGAGATAGGATCTGCTGGTAGTGATCATGATGTTCTTCGTTTTGTGGCAAGATTATTGATGGCGGCCTCACGATCCAATCTGCCATGATAGCTGCACCATGGTTCTACGCTTGCTCGATGTCTTGGAGGTGAGTGTTGAAGGATCAAGTTGGTCTCAGGATACTAGCGTTAGAGGCGTGACCAAGAGGGAGCCCTAGGGGCGGCAGCTAGATGGTGGGTGGCGGTGCTAGGGCAAAGGAGACGTGCAGCATGGGAAGGAGAGTGAGACGACGATGGCACTAAGGCACAGGAGAGGGAGGGGCCGCACACAGGAGAGGGAGGGGCCGGGAGGTAAGCCTTTCGGTGATTACTTTCTAGATCACAATGTTTACATGTCCCTCGTATTTATAGTCCCTATGAGACCTGACCTCTAAGCAACTTAGGAGATCATTATAAGATTAGATTCTCCCTTCCAACTTTGATTCCTTAACTACCCAATCTCTTTCCAAAACCTCCTAGGACTCGACATGATGACTAGATAGCGACGGTGACGCCCTCACCACTTTGGCGTGCGGCCCCTTAGGGCACGGTGTTGGGGGCACCCGACGCTCCTTCTCGGGCCCTTGCTGGCCCGCTTGCTCCGTAGATGGGGGAGGTCCGTGTTGGGCGTGTCACACTCACCTTCTTGCAATTTTTACTTGCAAGGAAGGCCTCCTCCACTACCATCCAGTACTGAAAGTCTGCAACTACTACATGAAGCAACCAAAATAAACCTAATGGATGAAGTACTAAACGTCAAACTTAAAGGTCCATGTGGCGCAGGACTTCAATTTGTTGAATTGTCAAATGTCATACTCGTAGCACTTGCAGCAGAAACTGCATCAGAGTTGAATCACATGCATTTTTCCTTAGATTTCAAGCATGCAATGACTTTTTAGACAGGGTTCATCGAGCAATAATCATGTCCTGATGGTGCTGCAACAATGGGAAGAGATACATGCATCGAGCCAACTTAGGTGAAAGGAACAATAATTTATCTATCCTTACATAAAAAATACAGGACTTAAATCTTTTTCTCGGTAACCCATATTTGTTCACATTTGAGTTGGATTGGCTATTGCGTGAGGACTTTTATGCGATGCTCAAAAAAATTTGGGAACATTGTTCAGGATGGCCACACTTCCTTAAGGAAAAATTAGACGCTTAAGACAATACTTAAGGGGATGACCCAAAAATGTGAGTCGGCTGTATAAAAAGGAAAAGAAAAGATTGTTAGATAAATTAGACTACTCAAAAAAAGTACAGGTAGTCTTACTTGCTTCCGATAAATTGAATTTAAAACACTACTACTCAAAAAAAGTACAGGTAGTCTTACTTTCTTCTGATAAATCGAATTTAAAACACTACTTGGATGAAAGTTTGACAACTTTGTGTGCGTCTCTGTGTGTGTGTGTGTGAGAGAGAGAGAGAGAGAGAGAGACAGAGAGAGAGGAAGAAATTAAATGGTATCAAAGGACAAAAGTTAAAATTCTTTTAGAAGGAAAATGCAGGAAGACTAGGATCTTCATGTTAGAACAGGATGGCTGGATGGGGTTATTATAACTGTCGATGCTGAACTCAAAAGGTATATCACTAAATATTACAAAAACCTATTTGGATCATAGGGTCTTTTCGTGTCAGTGGATCGATGGGATATTCCTCAAGTTTCAGAACAAGAAAATGAGTCAAGATTTCAAAAATATGGAAGTGTAGGATGCCATCTTCCAAACGAACCATAACTCGGCACTAGGCTCAGATGGTTTTTCGGTAGAGTTTTGGTCTTTTGGAATGTGATCAAGGATTATTTGATGGATTTGTTCCCTGAATACCATTCATAATTTAAATTTTGGTATAATTATTTTGTTACTTAAAGGAAATGAGGCCAAACAAATATATATATAGCAATACAGGCCAATTTATTTGCTTAGTGTGACCTTCAAATTTTGTTACCAAAGTAATCACTAATCAAACCACCCTACTATTCTAGAAAGATATACGACCTTCGCAAATGGATTTTCCTCCTTGGTAGAATTATCATGCAAGGAGATATAGTTCTTCATGAAACTATGCACGAACTCATAGGAAGTCATTGAATCATATTATTTTTAAAATATGGGATTTGCTATACTACAAACGACTAGTTTTTCATCTTTTTCCAAGCGACAGATCTCAGCCATTGGATCAAGATCCAACGTCCTCAGCTGATCTAGCACTATTCATCTTCTTCCCCTGATCTTTATCCACCTGACTCTATCATTGTGCCCGCTCCCACGCCGCCGCCCCCTGCCCCCACCGTGGGCGCGCGAGGGTGTGGTCGGAGCTCGGTCGGAGGGCTCGTCGGGGCGCAATGGAGGATCTCGTCGGGGGAGAGAGAGAGAGAGAGAGAGAGAGAGAGAGAGAGAGAGAGAGAGAGCGAGGGAGGGAGGGAGGGAGGGAGGGAGAGTGAGCGACGACATCTCCATTATGGCCGCCGCCAGATCTGCCTTGACCACCGGAGCTTGTCGAGGAGCCAAGGAGGATCTCACCGGGGAGAAAGAGGGAGGGAGAGCGAGCGGCTGAGTGCATGCGTTGGAAGACGGCGCCGCCTGAGCATGTCGTCCGTCTCGAGCTTTTGAGAAATAGGATAAGTGTTAAAATATATTTTGAGAAGCCTTATGACAAAGTCCAATGGGATTCTTCCAACAAACTTTTAAGAATGAAATGTTTCTCTCATACTTGGTGTAGTTGTATTAAGACCTTCATACATGAAGGTAATCTATATCTCCTATAAAGACAAACCCCACTAGAGATTTCTCTCAACATACAAGCTATTCACGTCAACAATCCACTCACCAATCCACTAAAGTTGCAATTATAACCAACTAGCACATATATTTATGATAGTTTCTTTGCATCCACCAACATGCATTTAGTTGTCCATAAAGATGTGTCAAATCATTCATCAAAATTAGTTTAAGATAGTTTCATTCGTATAACTATAAATATAAATAGTCTATTTTTTTTAAATTGTTTGGAATACCCACAGCAACCGTGGGATGTCCACCTAGTGTAAGCATAAAAGTTAATGACCAGATTAGCCCATTCTTTCAAACTAAGAAACATTTAAGGCCAGATGATCCACTATCACCTATTTTATTTTATTTAAAAAAGTCATGGATATTTTGGTTGTCATAGTTGCTAGGGCCAAGAAAGATAGTCAATTTTGTGGGGTACGACACTTAATAGAGAATAGTTTTTCTATCTTATAGTACACAAATGACACTATTTTATTTTTAGACCATTATATTTGCACATGCTATGAACACAAAGTTATTGCGGCTCTGCACATTTGAACAATTATTGAGTCTGGAGATTTTTATGTTTTTAATTTGCAAAATCTCTCCATTGAGATTGGCATTAACAGAGGATGGTTTATCTATCTTGCAATACACAAATGAAACTATTTTATCTCTAGACCATGATATTGCACAGGCTATGAGCAGTGACGGATGCAGGATGAGGGAGAGGGGGGGCTAAAACAATGAAGATGTTAATTTCTATGAAGATTTAATGGTGATTTTATATTTTTGCTACAATGATTTTAGTGCTAATTAGGTGCTTTAAGGGGGGGGGGGGGGGAAGGGCTGGAGCCCACCCAGCCCCCTTAAGATCCGCCACTGGCTATGAGTACAAAGTTATTGCGGCTCTGCACATTTGAACAATTATAGAGTCTGAAGATTCTATGCTTTTTCTTTGCAAAAGTGAAATCTTTCGTTTTTGTGCAAGCCAAGTTCGGTATTCACAATTATTTAGTTGCACGGAATGGGTACATATCCCTTCCGATACTCAGGAATACCAATGCACTATAGTAAACTCAACATCAAGGATTGGAAATAATTAAAGAAATGATTGAGAAGAGACTACGTAGTTGGAAAGGAAAATTATTGTAGTTGGGTGAAAGATTATTCTTGATTAACTTAGTCTTATCTAGCCTACGCATGCTTGTGCTTTCTTTCTTTGAGATCCCAAGAGACGTTCTAAAGAAAACAGAGTATTTTAGATCAAGGTTTTTGTGGATAACTTACTATATTAGTATTGCTACTATAATCAATAATTTCAAGTTTTAAGTGGACGAGGACAAAACGAGGGATAAATGCTTTCCATTTTTCCTATCAAGCTGTAGCCTTCTGTCTTTATTACTCTGTATATATACATGGAAGGCTGGAGTTGTGTTGGTACATCCACGCCAGCAGATAGCCAATTGCCAGATCAGCAGCAGTAAACGTTTGCATGTACAGTATGTACGGACAGAGCAGGTGAGGGATGGCAAGACAAGAATAGCAAAGTCCTGTGTGCATTCCAATTGACGAGCGGTGGTGGCAGCCGAGGCGAGCAAGGGACGGACGGACGGACTGGACGGAGCGATTGGCGAACGGAAATAATAAAAACGGAACGGAAACGGCAACAAGTAAGCCAGGCCAGGCATCCCCACAACAGAGGAGAAGAAGGGGAAGAAGGAAGGGCGGCGAGGGAGAAGGCCTCCGCGTCGTGTCCCTCTCTTCCTCTTCCTCCTCTCTCCAGCACCCCATCCATCCATCAGCACTCACACCCCTCGCCTTGTTCTTGATCCCAATCCAGTACTACGATTCTCGTTCCCCCACCAAGATCAAAGGTCGGAGAACAAGGAAGAAAGAAACAAAGGTAGTTATCGCCTCTCTTGTTGCTCTTTTTTTTCTTATATTTTAATTGGCTTGCCATGTAAAGAATTCAAATCGCTCAGTACCAACTAGTGAACTCCTTCGGATTTTATCCCTTTCTCTCAAGACTGTTCTTCTCTACACTCCTTGTTCGTGCCTGTCAAGAAGTTGGTCGCCGCCGGCTTGGCTCTCGATCCTCGATCTCGCCGGATAAGACGGTAACCGTCAGTCCGGTGATAGAGCTAGGACGATCCCCCTCTTTATTTCCTTTGCCTTTCGTCTCATCGTACGTTTTCCTACTGGTTGTTTTGCGTTGAAGGAAAAACTCTGATTAAATTCATCGCACATTCGCATGGAAAATTCCGTCAGTCCATTTACCTTGAGACATTCTGAAATCGATCGATGCGTGGACATGTAGACAGTTTTCAATAAATGTGTGAAATGCAAATGTTTGGCGCGTTCTTGGTTCGATACAAGTCATGTAAATGTGTTATGTGTTGTGCAAGGTTAGGGAGCCGGCCATGGGGTGCTTTTCATGCTGCTGCGTGGCCGATGACGACGACATTGGCAGGAGGAAGAAGTATGACGACGCCTATGTTCCTATCCCTGCCCAAGGTTGCCACTTCTCTCTTTCTCTTCTTTTCATCATCACTCATTGTCATGGTAACAACGATTAGTTTGACTTCAGTTTAAAAAAAAGTTCATTGTGTGATACGATCAATCAAGACACTGATTTTCACAAAATGTGGATGGCACTACCTGATCGAACAATGCAAAGGGGATGGATGGTGTTCTGTTTGTCTCTTAACAACTAATTATGTTTGCAGAAAATTCTTTGGCATAAGAAATGCAACTACCTGTCTGACATTAGCTTAGCCAGCTTTCTGCCTTTCTTAAAGAAAGAGGGGAAATAATAAACATGCCAGCAACTGTACTTGGTCGTCCACCTAAATTTGTTACATTGACATAAACATGTTTATCCTCGCATTATTCGGAAAATTTTATTTTCCTTTCATATTTACAGTCGTTTTCCTCAGTACATTGCATTATTCTGCTAAGGAAAGCTATTCTATAGAACCAGCATGCAAACAATTCTTCGTCAACATGAGTTTTTACATATGATCTCTGTTTCGTCTCTCCTGAATCCTTACTACTTCTTCGAGTGATTTTTTTGTATCCTTATTGGATATAGTTTTTGACACAACTAAATACGATTTACTTCACTGAAAATCTGTCCTGGTGTGTCAAATAATGGATCCAAAAGAGCCGGGTGAATTGATTGCTGAATGTTGTACTGAATTCTGCAATGTGATTGCCAACTATTTTGACTGTAGTGGTACTAAGGGTTTTGGTTTGTACCCTGTGGTACAAAAATTCTGTTCCCCTGAACATACAAGGTACTGTTATACTTATTTTCCAGGTTTGGTTCCATGGAAACATAAAGATATATGACTGAAGTTAAACAAACATTCATTATGCTTACTAGTACAACAAAAGGGGTTTCCTGACCACATATCGTGATCTTCATTTCTTGTTTTCCTCTATGCAGTTGATAACTTTGGACCTAGCCGGCCCCTAGCCCCAGCCCCTGTCATCCCCACAGGCAGAGCTCAGCCAATTGCAGTACCGGCCATTCATCTGGAAGACTTGAAGGAAATTACAAAGAACTTCAGCAGTGATGCCCTCATTGGCGAGGGCTCATATGCCAGAGTCTATTCTGGTGTGCTGAAAGATGGGACGAAATCTGCAATAAAGAAGCTTGATTCCAGCAAACAGCCTGATCAAGAATTCCTTGTGCAGGTTGTGCCACCTTTACTTCTCTCATAAAATGTTTCCTCGTCCACGCTCCAGTTCTCACTCCCATTTCCTTTGCAGGTCTCAGCTGTCTCAAGATTGAAGCATGAGAATGTTGTCCAACTTGTCGGATACTGCGCCGAAGGGAGCACTCGCGTTCTTGCTTATGAGTATGCAACAGGGGGATCATTGCATGATATTCTCCATGGTAGGGATCCATCTCCCTTTCATGCTTGTAAAAACATGTATCTACTTCCATAAGATATGATTTGCAGTTCCTCCCATGCACCTGTCGCTGATGCCTAATGCAATCAAGTCTGCTGAGTTTGGGCTGATGTGTGCCCGATCCATGTCCACAGGTAAAAAGGGTGTCAAGGGAGCTCAGCCAGGACCAGTCCTGTCATGGATGCAGCGAGCCAGGATTGCCGTAAGTGCAGCTCGTGGGCTCGAGTTCCTCCATGAGAAGGCGGACCCTCGAGTGGTCCACCGCGACATCAAGTCCAGCAACATACTGCTCTTTGACAATGATGTTGCAAAGATTGGGGACTTTGACATCTCAAACCAGGCCCCTGACATGGCTGCGCGCCTCCACTCTACTCGTGTTCTTGGCACCTTTGGCTACCATGCACCAGAGTATGCATCCCAAATGTTCTTTCATTTTTAGTTAGGATTTGAGAACACTCTCTTACCCTTTTTTTGGGGATTTTCAGATATGCCATGACTGGACAGCTTAGCACGAAGAGTGATGTCTACAGCTTTGGAGTTGTGCTGCTGGAGCTTTTAACCGGTCGCAAGCCAGTTGACCACACATTGCCCCGTGGCCAGCAGAGCCTTGTGACATGGGTATGGGCCTTTCCATTTACCTGGGATTATTTTTCCTATGTTTTTGACAAGGATGAAAGCCATGAAGCCAACAAAGCAACTAAATTCTTGGTTATATATGAAGGCTACACCGAGGCTTAGTGAAGACAAGGTGAAGCAATGCGTGGATCCAAGGCTCGGAGATGAATACCCTCCAAAGGCTGTAGCCAAGGTAAATATTATATTAATCTTATTTCCATGTAAACCTGAAAGCAGAATTTCACAACGTAACACTTGATCCTGCTCCGAAAGCACTGCAAAAGAGTACCGTCATTGAAAAACTTTGTTCAAAAGTTGTTACAGTATGTGGTTTGGAATTTGGATGGATGAAAGATAAGACACAAATCTTGATGATATGATTCTTACCATGTTACCCATGTTTTGTTTTTGTATGTACACTAGATGGCTGCTGTGGCCGCCCTGTGTGTGCAGTACGAGGGTGAATTCCGCCCCAACATGAGCATCGTCGTCAAGGCCCTGAACCCCCTGCTGCACAGCCGGCCCGGCAACCGCCCTGCTGCCTCATCGGCCTCCCCAGCAGCAGAGCGATCGGGACTGTGATTCCTCATCGCCAACGATGGCCATGGTCCTGCTGTGACGTGACGACTTTTGGGTTCAGGAAGAAGACCGTCTTCGTGGAGCGTTGCGTTCGTCTTGGCGCCGAGAAGAGCTTTGTCATGCTCATGCCGCTGTGTATGTGGCTTGTGCTGTACATTGTCTGTAAGCTGCTTGTGTGCCCTGTCATCAACCCGTTCTAGAAAATGGTGTGCGATGGATCATGGATGGATGATACCAATTGTTTGGTCTCTTTTTGAATGCAAAAGATGCAGCACTTGGCTTCCTATGTGCAGATCCTCTTTGCTGCTATGTTACTGCAAACTAGGTGTATCTCTCTTTTGGAATACAAAAATGCAGCATGCTAATCTTCGTTGCTCTTCTGTTACTACGAACTAGGTATTATTTTATTGTATTATTATAATAACTAACTATGATGGCAGCCGGTATACGTAACAGTGGAAAGCCCAGTAGATTGGTGTATACAACATGAAGAGCAGGACAGGAGCAGCTCCTGGAGTCCGATGTCCTAGCGGCATCCAGATAGACCCTAAACTCAATTCTATTTGAATTTTTAGCTAGCGTATGGATCTGCAACACAACACAAAATGTTCTCAGGCACGGCCCATGGGATGGGTACAGCACACTGCAGGCTCCAACTCAACATGTGCAAAAAGGAGAAAAAAGTCTACTTTTACCCCCTCATCTTTTGCCGAAGTTCGCTTTTGCTCTCTCGTCTCAAAAACCAGGCATAGGACCTCCCTCGTCTCTCCAAACCACGCACATAACCTCCCTCGGTGGTTTGGGCACCGGTATTCGCTGAGTCAGCTCTAAATTAAGTATAAGCGCCCGTGCCCAAGATCTGGTCGACTCTATTTGTTCCCAAAAATCCCCCAAACCGATGAACCCTAGCTCCGGCATTCGAGTTGCGAACGGCGGCGAGGCGGTGGGTGTTGGGCGCAGCGCGCAGGCAGGAGTGGTGCCGCTGTGCCTGGGCGGGCGTCGGGCGCAGCAAGCAGGCAGGAGAGGAGCTGCTGGGCCTCGGCGAGCGCAGCACGCCAAGTCGCGAGCACGGTGCCGATGACCACGGTGAGTTTTTCTTGGTGATTGTGTAATTTAACAAGTAATGGGTACATCAATAGTTCTATTTTAAGCACTTTTTTTTGAGTAAAGTCATATTTTAAGCACTTGTAATCCTATTTTAAGCACTAATGTTCTTACTGCACCTATTTTATTAGTACTGAACCTCGTAGCCTGTTGGTGTAAGCCTGATGGTGTGAGGTGTCTGTGATGTTGAGAGCAACGGCAAAGCAGGAGCATGGTCATTTGAATTTTGAATGACTGGGAACGCGGGAGCAGTTGCAGGCATGGTGACCGCGGACACTGGACGACGCTCCACAGGCAGTTACATTGTACCTCCTTTGTATTGTGTGTTATGTTGTTTTCTGTGTAAAAAGCATGTGTCGTAAGCCTTGGTATAGAAGGCTGGATGCTTAGGGAGCGTTATCGTAGTGTGTTGGTTGGAAACACTATTGTACTCGAAGTTATCAGAAGCGAAAAGGGACGCTGTCATCCTGGCGGTTCCCGACTTGTTCTTGTGCATTGCTGCGAGATCGTGTTCATAGGTTAGCCAATTCGCATCACTTAGCGTTTGTGATTGTGTTCCTGAGATCAACATAGCCCGTATCTTCTGCATGTAGGTGTCACGTGATTAGGCATGGATGGTTGCGGCTTCCTCCATGATCGGTTTCATTTTAATGGGGAGTTCTTGAGGAATAGCAATGTAGTGTTTTATGTTGGAGGTACTCAAGCTATGTACTCAAGCTATGTCTTATATAGACCGAGACAAGTTGTCGCTGCCTGAAGTTGTTGGTCATCACCGTGACCATTGCAATGTCAAAGAAGGCACAATGTTGCATTGGTAAATGAGTACAGGCCTGAGAGCTTTGGTTGACGATAAAGTGGCCAGTCTATGTCTGACTGCATTGTTGGTGATGTTGCAGATGTGTATGCTGAAAATTATGAGCATGATGCAGCTATTGAAGCAAGTGTCTATGAGGAAGAGATGGAAGAAAATTCCAAAGATAATGGGTTAGAACTGCTGTTATCTATTTCCTCTTATGTGCTGTTGTATGACAATCATGTATGACAATTTGTCTTAAGTTATGTGAATCATCTAGCTTTATCTATTTGCATTTATGTGTGTTGTCATTTCAATGAAAATGATTGGGAAAGGAACAGGACACATCAGTACATGAAAACTATAAGTTAGACATAATCATATACATTGATAACTGGGGAACAAGTTACTGGAACCATTTTACAATAATTAAACATAAATAGCTGTCACTTATACATTTGCAAGACAACCGACACAAGGAGAATGGCCGAATTGAAACCTAACAACACTAGGATAGCAACGCCAACACACATCATCCAATTCCTATGTTTTCGCTTCTTCGTGCCTCCCTTCTTGGCCGAAGCCTCAGTCCTCCGATGATCATACACCAGATTAGCGGCGGCGCTATCGCATACGGAGGCAGCAGCAGGAGGACGCGAGATGTGCAAGGGGCCATGGAGGATTTCGGGCCAGCAACGATGACAAGCCTAATGGCGCGCGCGGCAAGGCGGTCGCGGTAGCGCACATGGAGTGACGGCGTGCAGCCATACGCTTGGAGTTTTAGCCTGGCTCAGCAAATACCGGAGCCCAAACCACCAAGAGAGGTCATGTGCGTGGTTTAGAGAGATGAGGGAGGTCCTATGGCTGATTTTTAAGATGAGGGAGCAAAAACGAACTATAACAAAAGATGAAGGAGTAAAAGTAGAGTTTTTCCGTAAAAAGGATGGCGGCCATCAAGGTTGGGCTAGAAACAGCATAGAACCCGATAGTAGACGGGCTGAGAAATGATTCCAAATGAAAAAGAGAGGGAGAGAAGGAGAAGTTTGGGACGAGATTCAGCCCAAGCTGAGTTTAGGGAATTTTGAAGTTTTGTAGGGTTATTCAGAGTAGAATTTAAACCTTGTTTGAGGACTTTCGAAATTTTATTCTATGAAATATTATTTTTCTCCTAACAATTAGGTTAGTAACAAGTCGCTCAACTTCCCTCGTTTAGACATGATTGAACTAATGACATCTAGTAGTATTGCACTGGACTACCGGGACTTGTCTAGTTTGTTTTTTTTTCTTTGTTGATTATTCTGGGTAAATTGACCATGCATCATTGGCTCAAATGGAAGGGAGGCTTTCAATTGAAACATTATCATTACAGATATAACAGTGATTCCGCCAATATTCATGACGCTACGCCTGTACACAATGTTAAAAACTTACAGCAGCAATTGTCAAGATCACCGGTAAGTACACATTGATAAGTAAAAAACCAATACCTTCACTACAAATAAATCATAAATCGTTACAACAAAAAGAAAAAAATGTAGATCTTTCTTCAGCTCGGGTATGCAAGCTTCAGAGCTTTCAGTTACCAATTCGTCAGCAATGTAAAATGGAAGTAGTCTGATCCATGCAATGTACCGAAGACTGTATAATAGGTGAAATGCTGGTGTGCTCATTTGCACGAGGATGCTCTGCTCCGGCTAGGTTTCGAATCTGGATTATCGCTCTTCTCTGTGTCGGAGTTGTTGTCCCTTTGCGAATCCATTTCTGTGCTCCCTCCACGGTTGTGCTTAGATCTTCTGTCCTGCTTGCGAGAATTTATTCAATGTGACGGTTGAAATAGGTATAACAGAAACCAGCAGTACATGAACTATGACCTAAACAAGGATTTTATTTTATTTACTTATTCTGATCTCTTATTTATTTATTTTTGCTAGGACATACCCCTCGAGGAATTGGATCATCCGACTCCAGCATCCGGACAACTTGACCCATCTTCGGTCTCTTCTCTGAGTCTGGATCCACACACCTCAGAGCTGTCAAAAGTGCACGCTTTAGAGCTCTTGTCGAAGGTCGTGTCTCTATGGTGGGATCCACTACTTCTTCTGACCGCCTGCTGGCAACCATCATTTTTAGCCAGTCAACTAGATTTACCTGCAAATGACAAAACAAAATATGTTCAGCTAGAGAAGTGGAAGATAACATTTCCTATTTTCATGAAACAGTGCATCCTTACTCAAATTGTGCACTTGTGCTATTTTCGCATATATATACTATTGTGACATCTAAAAGGCACAGTAATATATTCATTAAAGAATGGTTACTGATAGCAATAGATGGAAACATTACTAGTTTAGGCTGGTTGTATCAAGAAAATAGTTGAGATAAATTAGCCCTTGAGATTTGTATTAGCTAAGATGATCTGGAAGTCTGACACAACTAATAACACTGCCAGTAGGTTTCCCAATTCTAGGATAGCCAACCACTTCATCTGAATGAATTAATTAATATGCCAGCTATGTAAAACAGTGGCAAAGCTATCAGTTCAAACAAGCAATATGGACGGACACAATGCATATTTTATACATGACCAACCACAAAGTGTTGTTAGAAAATTCTTAAAAGAACACGCCAACAACCATTTCAACAGTAAGCTCTTATTAGCCTTTTATGTATTTTTTCTATAAAAAAATTGCCTTTTATGTCAAGCATCATGCACATGCTTTTGTTCACATGAAGGAAACAGCAAATACTGAATCTAGTCAACATTACTTCTGTCATGAATGTTCTCTCATGAATTATGAGAAGGAATGAAGGATCTGCAGGCAGCCACAAAATGAACTATGTACTGGATGTATAGAGCAATTTCTTAGCCAACACAAAGCATTCCAGTGCCAACAGAAACAGAACAGAACTTTTGAGTATCACTCAATTTGGTTAGATGTCTCCTAATGCTTCAAACCTAATAATATCTAACTACACAAGTAACGTCTAACACATAGGTTAGCATCAAAGCAAAGAAATTGACTAATTTATCAATACCTCATTTGCTGGGCGGCCATAGTCAACAGGATCCCTTCCGGTAATTGCTTCTAGGAGAACAACTCCAAAGCTGTAAATGTCACTCTTTTCGTTCAAGAGTCCAGTGTTTGCATACTCTGGAGCCACATACCTGCAGTGAGTCAAGTCAGACCATCATAATCCTGTATTAACATTATTTCATGGAAACCATGTTCACAAATAGTGGAACATACCCAAAGGTACCCATAACCCTAGTGGTGACATGACTCTTTCCTGCACCAAGAAGCTTGGCTAAACCGAAATCTGATACTTTGGACTCGAACTCATCATCAATCAAAATATTGCTGGATTTGATATCACGGTGCACAACTTTGGGTTCAATTGCCTCATGCAAGTAAGCAAGCCTGTGGAAAAATATAAAAAATTCTTGTTTTCATTTCAGTCATTCACATATAACAAAACTGAAAGAAGAAAACATATTATTCAAGTTTAGCAACATTTAAGGCAATGCAAATAGTAATTGTAAGTTTTTAGCTTAATCTCAGTTACACTTACTCACTTTGAATTAAGGGGTGTTATGGTATAGTTTAATTCATATAAAAGAATTATCCCCATGTGGAAAGATAATGCGCTTTAGAACCTTTACAGCGTTAATATCCTAAGGAGGGCTGAGAAAATAATGCAAGAGACAATGGTAACAAAAGGTTAAAGTGTATTTTGCACTAACGCTTTAGCAGTCCCAAGAAGAATCTTTATGCGGGCCTCCCATGTAAGGGAGCCACGTTGACTCATAGCTCCATGAAGCCATTGCTCTAGGTTTCCATTGTTCACATACTCATAGACAAGCATCCTGAAAATTTCATTTCAAGTTAGAAATGGTGTCAGAAAATGCCATGCTTATTGCAGATGCTATAGGAGTTACCTTTGGGTACCCTCCACGCAATAACCAAGAAGCCGGACCAAGTTCTTGTGTCGAACATGACCGATAGCCTCAACTTCTACTCTGAATTCCTTCTCGGCTTGACCTCTACAGATTCACAAAACATCAATTGGAGAAACTAAATTCACTGTTGGTTTACGATCATGGCTAAGGAAGAGAAGATGTGGGGACAACAAACAGGGAAGAAAAACGAGCTGAGGTTAGATAAGGAAGGCTTACAGGTTATTGAGAAGCTTTTTGACAGCAACAGGGGAACCATTGATCAGCTGGCCCCGATAAACTACACCATATCCACCCTCACCGATAATGTTGTCCTTTGAAAAGCGATTGGTAGCAAGCTCCAGATCCCTCAGCGTAAACCAGTGACCCCATCCAAGGTATGAAAACTCAGGCAAGCCAACCAGAGGTGAAGGAGCAGTTATGGCATTAGCTGAAGCCTGCCGAAACGTTCCAGAGCCACCTTCCTCAGCTGACTGGAACCCTGCATCCTTGTCCATGTAGCGAAATGACCCCGAATGGCTCTCATCGCCACGTCTTGATTTGCTAACACCCAAATGGGCCATGACCTTGTCGGAATCCCGGTCGCCGGACTTGTCTTGGATTGTCAGGACGCCCTCATGCGCCACAAAGTCGCTTGCCGGCACTTGCTCCACCCTCACCTCCTTGATTTCCTTGGAAATTGCAGGGATTTGGGTGATGGGGATATTTGCGGATGCCCGCCGCCTCACGCTCTTCTTGCTCCTGATGGTGAGCCACACGGTGACGAATAAGACGAGCACCATGAAAACCCCCAAGGCAATGCATATGACCTCCCATACTTTGAGATGCAAGGGGCCTGCAGGCGTGGAGAGATGATCCTTCAGAGTAGGAGAGGGCATCGGCGACGACATGGCGGGATGCCAGCTTCTTGCTCCTACAGACGAAAGAAGAAAGAAAAACAGACGAACCAGTTAGCTGCCCATGTAGGCCAAGAAATGACACCACACAGCTCACGCAGGAAATACCAACTCCACGCAGCGAAATGCAAATGCATGAATCTGGATCCACGGAACATGCACACAGGAAGGAAGGACAGCTGCCTGGACTAAATGGGAGCAGTTAAGGCGGGCAGTACAATTATCTTGGGCTGGAAGGGAAGCAACACTAGGTGTTACTCCCAGCTGTGCTCCAACCCAGTCCGATGTCGGTACACGGGGTAATAAATTCCAGCGATGGCGATCGCGGTACGGGTCCAGTACCGGTATACGCAAGGATCAACAGCTAGCACATTTAGTTTTCCATCGTGTTTGCGGCTGTGGCGGCTGAGCCTCAGGATTTTTTTTTTTGTGTTTGTTTTTTTTCTAAATAATAACAAGATGCACTAGGAACCTCAATTTGGTCCCAAGAGGCCGAATGGCATGATCCTGAACGCTGTGGAACAAGCAGAAGAAGCTAATCACACCATGGATGGAGTCTGCAGCGAACTGAACGGGCAGAGAGATAGAGGAAGGGAACGGGGGACATTTGGATCTGACCGAAAACAAGAACAGCTCACAGAGGAGGGAATAAGAATAACCCACCACCAAGATTCCAACAGGGAAGGAAGGCCAGCTCACTCACCGGCAGAACGACGAGGAAGCAGCCGGCGCCCGAGCGTCGGCCGGATCTCCGCTCCACCGCGCCGCGAGAGGCCAGCGGAGGATCCAGCGGAGAGAGACCTCCCGGCGGCGTGCGCTAGCTGTGCGGAGGAGGGAGAAAAGGAAAAGGGAGGGATGATATGCAGAGCTCTTTTTCTGCTTGGTGGAGAGAAGACGGTAGGTGAGTGGTATCTGTGGAGTATTTTCCGCGCTCGCTCGCTCCCTTGCTTCCCTTTTCCTCCAAAGAAATCGCAAATGGCGACGGCACAAAAGGCAGAGGAGGAGAGGGCGAGGGAGGGTGAGCAGAACACCAGCGGCTGCAGCCTGCAGGTGTTGTTGGTGAGGCTGCCTGCCTGCTAGCTTCTGCTGCCGCTGCTCCTTTTCTTTTGCTGCTTCTGCTTGTTTTCGCAGCGGCGCGGCGCG
>CM041632.1:43027536-43045537 GCA_023333625.1 Bothriochloa decipiens
GGTGGGGGTTAGGGAAAGACGGGGTTAAAACAGCGGAGGGAGGTGGCGGATTAGCCACCGTTCATGTGACGTGGAGTTTCGGGGTCGGTGAGCGGGACCCACCGGACAGCGAAATACATGTGGCACGGAGACTGATGTGGCATTGGCATGTGTCTTTTCACGCCTCCTTCGTGGACGGCTGATTCACTTGCTGCCGCTGTCAACGTGCAAATTTGCACGATAATAACACCAGAGAAAACATTGTTTTCATCAACAATTGCATATTATCCTAAATCTTGTCCGAAAGGTCCTGCTCCTTTCTATTTCTAGGCCTTATTTTCTACTCATATTTTTTATCCTTATTTTCTATTCATATTACTCAAACAAAAACTGTCTAATTCCAAGGCTAAATCTTCTTTATTCCATTCATTCACGATTCATGAATCATTTAAAGGTTCATGGCCTTACCGTGAAAAAAATTCAAAAAGGTTCTTCCTTAAGTAGATCATTTCATATAATAATTTTTGAAGCATTTTGGCCTACTACTCAGTTTATAATATGATGTTATCTAGTAACATCTTCAACCATGCAAATTTCGTGAAAATTACTATTGTGAAAGGATAGATCAAGGGCTAACAAATTTAATTGCTAGAGGAAATTAATTATATTAAGATACACCACATTCTGCCTCCCATGTGAGTATATGCGACTTATGTTCATTGATATATTTTGCTCTCAGAGTTGTAACGGCAGTTTTTTTTCGTATAATGACAGTTGCAATTTAGTGTCTTATAAGTGGTTTGCATACATTTAGGCAAGAAGACTCTTAGATGCGCACGTCAATAGCTCTTTAAATGTATGGGAACCAACTCCTTCAAGTACAATCTCAAAGAAGCAATATATAGTGAGTACTAAGTAGGAGAAAATGCAGAGGAAGATCTGTTTTTCTTTGTTGGGGTTCGTTTGTACCAAAGCATAGCAACATTAGTCAAATAGAATATTTAACCCTTTGTTGAAATGCTCACAGACTTCCAAATATAAAATGGAAAAAATGCCACTGTCCTAAACTACGAATAGGGATATCGTGAGCGCAAATTTTGGCTTTTCCCGAACCAAACATGTTGGAAAACACGACACACCTGACACTAAAATCTATGGAAAACTGAATTGAAATAGAAATGGGCTCCCATATCTCTGTTTCAATTGAAACTGAATTGCAATACTTCTCCATTGGAAGAACCCTTCAAAAAGTCTCTATCCATATCTCTGTATTGAAAGAGTCTGCTCCTAACCTAGCCGCTCCTGGCCCCCTCCCCGCTACCACCGCCGGCGGCGCGGGCCTCCCACCCGGCGCCAGCGTCCGGCCACACCTCCCCGCCCAGATCCACCTCACCCCAACTCAAACCGTCCTTATCTTCTCTCCCTCGCGGCCACGGTGGCGCCTCAGGATCGGCGGGCCGCCGCCGTCGCCTGCCGTGGGCGCGGAGCCAGCCCGGGAGCTGACGCCCGCTGTGCCGGCTCGGTGGAGGGCGAGGCGCCGTCGCCCGCTGCGCGAGGGCGGCTAGAGGGGGCACCTCCGCAGGCCCCATGGCCCCGTCGTCTGGTCAGGCCTTCCCTCCCCGGCCGCCCGACCCTCCGCGCCCCCTCCCCTCCCCCTTCCCCTGCAGGTCTGGCCAGGGGCTCCGCTGCCGCCCTGAGGCCCGGACCGGGTCCTAGGTCCTGCATCGGGGCTGCCACGCCGCCGCCGCCGGGAGCCAGGCCGGCCACACCGTCGGCAGCCGCTGGGGCCCTAGTGGGCTGCGTCCCCGACCCCTCCCCTACTGCTGGACCGCTCATGCCTCCCCTGCCTGTCGAGCAGTCCAGCCACATGGCCGGATTTGGCTCCGGTCTCGGGTCCGGGAACGAGGCATCGTCGTCGGGAGTCCAGTGCATAGGTGTCGATGCCACCCAGGGCTCCTCCACTCCTCCGGCGTTGACCACGACCACAGCTTCCCCGAGCCTGGAGGTGGGGGACACCTTGGCTCGGGTTGAGGCAGCGGGGATGGACTCTACCGGCCCTAGGGCTCACGACGCCGCGGCCAACGCCAACGCTGAAGCTTGCGCCGCTGTGGTGGCCGGCGTTGAGGGCGGGGTCCTCCGCACGCTGAAGGCGAGCGCGCCCACAGCGCCGCCACCAGGCGCTACCGTCGTGGATGGCGTCGAGGACGAGGTCCTCTATCGCCATCCGGTGGCTCCACAGAACTACTCCATGGCCATCGTGGAGGATGTCTCGGAGGACGACGATGACGACGTGGACATGGATGGTTGGGGCCTCGGCCTCGACGCCTTCCTCGTCAACCCATCCGCCCCCGTCCCAAGCCCGTCCTCGTCCCTATCTCCCAATGCGTCACCTTTCCACCCCGAGAGCTGCACACAGGGACGCTCAAAGCAACGGTGGTGGGTGGACGACGGTGACACGTTCGGTGACAAACAACCCTTGTCTTATCTAGATGCTGCCCATTGGGCGCCGAGGCCAGCCATTGCGCCCCGGGGCCGGCTGCAAACTTGCCCGGTCATGGCTCCGGATCGTGACGGGACGGCTCGCGGGCGGTGCGGTCCCCGACGAAGACGGAGGCTGCACGATCGGCCATGTCCCCAGCTGGTGAGCGGCATCCCTGCTCGGCCAGTGGAGGGTCGTGTCCCTGCACGATGGCGCCTCGGCAAGCGTGTGCGTGATGGGCGGGCGGCTACCGATGCCGTCCAGGAGCGACTCCCCGTCCTCCAGCGGCTTGGGTTGAGATGCCGCGCGACCGCTCCAGACGCTGACGGGTGGCAGCGCGTCCTTCCCTAGCGACCTCCCCAGCTGACACGCCCGCCGCGACCGTGGCAGCACCACGGGTTGTCAGGCGTAGGGCGTTGCGGGCCTCGACAGTTCCCGGCACACGCCGATGGCCGCTGCTTAAAGTGCCTCGTGACAGGGCCTTGTGTTGCCACCTGCAATCTGCCGTGGCAATGCCGTGTTGACCACCGTGGTCAGTGTGGTCTGAACCAGTTGCCGACCAGGTTTCTCTTTGTTGCTGACTAGCTCCCGACCAGCTGCAATTTGTTCCCTATTGTTATCCTTGTGCTTTGCATTTACTTGGAGGTGCTCGACAGTGTTTCTACCTGATAGGGGTTCTTGAAGAAAAAGTTTTCGGCTCCCATTCACCCCCTCTGGTCGCCATTTTTTGGTCCTTCAATTGGTATCAAAGCAAGTTAAGGATCACTTCCACCTTAATCGATCCGTGATCTGCAGAAGGCGACATGGCTTTGCAACACAGGTCGGGTAAGCCGCCCCAATTCAATGCGGAGAATTACTCGTATTGGAAGATCCAGATGCAAGCGCATCTACAAGGGATCGATTGGCGTGTTTGGGAGATCATGGAGAATGCCGATTACCAGGTGCTCGGTGCATGGGTAAATCAAGAGCAGATCGATCAACACAATGCCAACAACATTGCTCGTGCAGAGCTTTATGCTGCTTTGTCGATTTCTAAGTTTGATCATGTTTTCGATTGTGTGACTGCTTGGGAGATCTGGAGGAGGCTTCAAAGCTTCCATGAGGGTACAACCCATGTCAAAATTAGACTCTATGAGACATACAAGAGGGAATACAAGAATTTTACCCAAGCTGATGGAGAGACAGTTGACTCGATGTTTTCTCGTTTTACCACTATTGTGAACAACATGCGAGCTAACAATGCAGCTATGCCCTATGATGATCATCAGAGAGCACTCAAGCTTTTACATGCTCTTGATCGTAGGGTCTGGGAGGTCAAGGTGCAGGCGATCATCGAATCGGCAACTACGAGACTCTCATCGTGGATGAGCTGTTCAGCAAGCTTAAGTCCACTGAGATCGACCTCCAGACACAGGCGTGGATCAAGAATCCGTCTGCCCCGACCATGGCTTTAGTGTCAGGTACTTCAAGTTCAAATTCTTCTTTGGCTAACCCATCACAGTTGTCTCTTGCCTTGTCTTCTCTTGTGTCTGCAACAGAGGAGCAGATGGACGCTTTTGGGATGAGGAGCTAGCAATTGTCATCAGCAAGTTCTTGCGGTTTCACAACAACCGCTTGAACCGATGACGTGGTGGCAATAAGCAAGGTTACTTTGGATGTAGAGAGCCCGACCACTACGTCGCCAGCTGCCCCAACAAGCACAAGAGCCACTCCGGCAAGTCCGACCACTGCAAACACAAGGACAAGTACAAGTCCAAGAAAGGCTTCAACCCCAAGCACATGAAGAATAAGTACTTCGAGCAGCTGAAGCAGCAAGCCCTCGTTGTGTCCTTCAGCAATGTTGACTCTGACGGCAGCTCTTCTCTGAGTGATGATGAGCCCTAGAAGAAGGTTGAGAATAAGTTCAATGGCTTGAGCTTCTACGCCAACAAGCGCCAAGGGGGATTTTGCACTATGGCGGTTGACGACACCACGACCGACCACGATGATGAGGTCGACTCTGAGCCTGAGGTAGAACATACAGTCAAATCTCTTTCTCACTGAGCTTGAATCTGCTTATGACACTATGTTTAAATAAGATGCCTTGATTGTTCGTGCTGCTAAAGAGCACAATAGTTTTAAGGCTAAGTATCTCAAGGTTTTAGAAGAACTTGAGTGTGTTAAGAAGGAGAGAGCTGTTCTGCCTAATGAGATTGAGTGCGATGAATGCGCTGTACACATGTCTAGTCTTGTTTCTTTGCAGTCCAAATACTCTGCTTTGGTTGAGAAGTTGGATAGGGCTAGAGCTGAGCCTATTTCGTCAGGTCCTTGCAAGTCTTGTGCTGAGTTGAGCTCTGAGCTTTATGACAAGGCTACTAGGATCGCTTTTCTTGAGAAGTCTAGTGTGGATGGTACTAGTACTCAGTGTCTTTGCTGTGAGGCTCTGGAGCTAGAGCTTCCTAACTGTAGGCAAGACAAGAGAAAGACCGAAGAGAAAAACACATTCCTTCGGCACATGTTGAGTTGGCTTTCTTGTAGTGAGCCATAGTTGGGCATGATGATGAGTCAGTACAAGAGGGGTACTGACACAACTGGTTTAGGCTTTGCTTCAGGTGGGAAGGGCAACAATATCTTTGGCAAGGTTGGTGAACATAGTGGTTTGAGCACAAGTGAGAAACCCACCAATCCTCTCAAGCTCACAAAGATTAACCCACCAAAGCCCTCTGAGCCGACCATGCCCATTGTAAAGAATGGAGTGCTTGAAGAGTCTCCCAAGTCTCCACCTTAGAAATAAGTATGGATTCCAAAAACTAACCACCTCAGGAACCCACTTGACACTCTGCTGAACATCTCTGATAAGCCCCTTCCTAAAGCCAAGCCATTTCTAAGAGTGAACCATGCCCACAACAGAGTGAGTCATCCACCACCCAAGAGAGAGGTGTATCACTGTGACTATTGCAAGAGGGATGGTCACTTGTTTGAGTTTTTCTTTAGAAGGAAGAGAGATGAGAGGCGTGAGTTTGAGCTTTACCAGCAGAACATGCATCGCCTTTCTCATGGGATGCATAGTTCACCTACTCAGAAGCATAATACTAGATCGAGAGGTGCAAGATCTCAAGGTGCTAAGCCTCAGTTTCTGAGACCACGTAATGGTCATGCCTGGTGTGGACCAAGTCATTCTCAATACGACTCCAGGTCCCGTGGCAGTGGCTCTTAGTCCTACACTTCTAGCGGATCACGTTTTCTTTCTCGTGGTGATCGCTTCTCTCCCATGGGACACGGGATGTATGGTGTTTTTCCTAACCCTTTTTCAGGGCAGATGACCCAGCACTGGTATTCTCCTTAGTTTACTAACCACAGTGTTGGATCATTTGCTCATCCCATGTCTTTCTACTGATGTAGCATGGAGGCTTGGAGAACATATGGCTTGTTGATTCTGGGTGTTCATGCCACATGACTGGTAATTCAAATTGGTTCTCCAGCCTCAACCCCATGACCTCCAAGGAGTACATCACATTTGGGGACAATGGTAAGGGTAAGGTGCTTTCTCATGGGTCAGTAAGGCTCAATGAGAACTTTATGCTCAAGGATGTTGCTTTGGTCTCAAGTTTGCATTTCAATCTGCTTTCGCTTTCGCAACTCCTGAGAGATGGCTTCAAAGTGCGCTTTAAGCTGGGACTTTCTTGCATTCAGGATTCTCGTGGTGATCTTATTTGCTCGATTGTGCCTTTTGGGCTTGTCTTTCGTGCCAATTTTTCTCGCTCTTTTGACACTTCTCAGTGTTTGGTGGCAGGCACTTCTTTTGAACTTTGGAAGTGGCATAGGAGGCTTGGTCATTTGAGCTTTGACTTGCTTGCAAGGTTGAGCTCTCTTGATCTAATCCGAGGATTGCCTAAGCTAAAGTTTGAGAAGGACTTGGTTTGTCACCCGTGTCGTCACGGGAAGATGGTTGCCGCTTATTATTCCTCTGTGAACCAAGTGATGACCAAACAACCCGGCGAGCTTCTTCACATGGACACTGTAGGTCTAGCTCGGATGGTGGGAAGTGGTATGTTCTTATGATCGTGGACGATTTTTCTCGCTATTCTTGGGTCTTTTTCATGGAGTCCAAGGATGAGGCATTTTCCCACGTGTGGGAGTTGATTCTTAGGCTGCAAAATAAGTTTCCCAAGAATGCCATGAGAGCTATACGCAGTGATAATGGCACCGAATTTAAGAACTCTGGTTTTGAAGCCTTTTGCAAATCTTTGGGTCTTGAGCATCAGTTCTCTTCACCTTATGTGCCCCAGCAGAATGGGATTGTTGAACACAAGAATCAGACCCTTGTTGAGATGGCCAGGATGATGCTCGATGGGCATAGGACTCCTAGACGGTATTGGGCCGAAGCGATCAACACAGCTTGTCATGTTTCAAACCGCATTTTCCTTCGAGCTTTTACAAAGAAGACTTCTTATGAATTGCAGTTTGGGCATCCTCCCAAGGTGAGCTATTTCAGAGTTTTTGGGTGTAGGTGCTTCATTCTTAAGCAAGGTAACTTGGACAAGTTTGAGTCTCGTTCTTCTGATGGCATTTTTCTCGGTTATGCTACATACTCACGTGCATATAGAGTACTTAACCTTGAGACTAATCGTGTCATGGAGACCTGTGAAATTACCTTCGATGAAGCCACACCTTGTTCTTCTCCTATTTTTGAGCGTGCAGGCGATCAAAAGATGGGTGAAAGAATTTTTGTGGAGGAGGAGCAGGACGATGCCAACTGGGGTGCTCCCGAGCCGACTCCACCAGCTACCCCTCTCGACCCTGTGATGACTACATTGGTTCGAGGCCCTGATCCTTCTTCTTCGACTACGTGGGGGCCGAATGACCTGTTTCCCTCTCTTGCACCTGAGGGAGCTCCAACTACGATTGAGAGGGAGGCTACTTCATCAAGAACGGCGCCAACACACATTTAGCGTCATCATCCTCCTGAGACCATGATCGATAACCTCAACCAGCCTGTCACTCGCAACAGGTTGTATGAAATCTCTCATTTCGCACACTCTGCTTTTGTTGTCAATTTTGAGCCCTAAGATATTGGACACGCTTTATCTAATGCTGATTGGGTCAATGCTATGCATGAGGAGCTTGAGAACTTTGTGAGAAACCAAGTTTGGGTCCTAGTTCCTCCACCTCCACAATGTCATCCCATAGGTACCAAGCGGGTGTTTAAAAAAAAGCAGAGTGAGGATGGAGTGATAATTAGGAACAAGGCTAGGTTGGTTGCTCAGGGGTTTTGCCAGAAAGAGGGAATAGACCTTGAGGAAACCTTTGCTCCTGTTGCCCATTTAGAAGCCATTAGCCTTTGCAGCTTCGAAAGGGTTCAAGCTGTATCAGATGGATGTCAAGAGTGCTTTTCTCAATGGGTACATAGAGGAGGAAGTGTATGTGAGGCAACCCCCTGGTTTTGAACACCCTAAGCACCCAGACCATGTTTACAAACTCCACAAAACCTTGGTATGGTCTTAAACAAGCCCCTAGAGCCTGTATGCTAGATTGAAGTCCTTTTTGCTTAGGAAGGGTTTTACCATGGGGTCTGTTGATAAAACTTTGTTTCTCCTCAAGCAAGGAAAAGACATTCTCATTGTGCAGATATACGTGGATGATATAATTTTTGGTGGCTCTTCACATGCCCTTGTGGCAAGATTTTCTAATTTGATGAGCAGGGAGTTCGAGATGAGCATGATGGGCGAGTTGACTTTCTTTCTCAGGTTGCAAATCAAGCAAACTCAAGAAGGGACGTTTGTGCACCAAGGCAAGTACACCAAGGACCTGCTGAAGAAGTTTGACATGGGCGAGACCAAACCTCTTTCGACGCCCATGGCGACTAACATTGCCTTGGATGAAGACCCTAAGGGAGAAGCCATGGACCAGAAAGAGTATCGTAGCAAGATCGGGTTGTTGCTGTACCTGACGACGACGAGATCGGACATTCAGTTCATGGTCTGTCTTTGTGCGCACTTTCAGTCTTCGCCGCGCACCTCTCATCATCAAGCTGTCAAGCGGATCATGGGGTACCTTCGTTTTACTCCTGAGTTCGGTCTTTGGTACTCGATCACTTCCACCCTCTCGCTTTCTGGCTATTCCGATGCTGATTATGCTAGCTGTCGTGTTGAGAGGAAGTCAACTTCTGGTGCTTGTCAGTTTCTTGGTTTCTCTCTTATTTCTTGGTCCTCTCGCAAGTAGTCTATCATAGCCCAATCCACCTGTGAGGCTGAGTATGTTGTTGCTGCTGCTTGTTGTTCTCAGCTACTTTGGATAGTTTCTACTTTGAGAGACTTTGGCTAGTGCCACTTTACTGTGACAGCACCAGTGCCATAAGTGTAGCCAAAAACCCAGTGCTCCATGCTAATACCAAGCACATTGAGGTGAGGTATCACTGTCTGAGAGACAACCAAGAGAAGGGCACTATAGATTTGAGACACATTCACACTGAGCGCCAGCTAGCTGACATTTTCACCAAACCTCTCGACCAAGCCCAGTTTGCACACTTGCGAGGGGAGTTGGGTGTTTCCTTCCCATTTTAGTTGTGGGATGCTTTGTATCTTGTATAGTAGTCTCTCTTCCTTTGTTTCTCTTTGTTTTTGCTTTTGTATTATGTTGCATTGCATCTCATCATGTATCATATATCATGTGCTTGGCTTCACTTATATAGCTTGTTGTTTAAGATTATGCTTTTATTTATATGTCTTATGGATACATGATGGCTATAGCAGCTTAGGCTCTTTTTGATCATCTTGATACATGTTATGGGCTAATCTTGCTTTTTAAATGTGAACTTGCTTAATAAATGATGAAATCTGAAAAATGTTCACCCTTGAGATGGCAACTAGCATGTGTAGAATATGTTGAAGTCCATGCTGCTTTCACATGTATGCTTTAGTTGCTATGTCTCATGTTTCTTGAATCATATACTTAGCTCGGATCTTTTGATATCTTTGTGGTAGAACTTGATGTCTAAGCTAAGTAATGATGAAAATGCTTTGGAGTTGGATCTTTACTGTCCCACGGCAATGTCATGAGACTGCTTCTCATTCACTCGAGTGAGATGGACTTGGGCATTGTAGTGCTAGTCCACAACCACTTGTGACGAGACGGCTTCCCATTTGCACAAGGGTTGAACTCAGCGTGGTTGAAAAACATGATAAAAATAATAAAATCTT
The DNA here is from genome assembly GCA_023333625.1 of Bothriochloa decipiens. Taxonomy (NCBI): domain Eukaryota; kingdom Viridiplantae; phylum Streptophyta; class Magnoliopsida; order Poales; family Poaceae; genus Bothriochloa; species Bothriochloa decipiens. Next base: position 43,037,173 of record CM041632.1, read on the forward strand.
TTGGCAGACAGTTTGATACTCTCACATACATATGTCTAAATTTAACCTTGCTCTTCGCTGTAAAACTCTGATCAATGTTGAAGCTACAAGTGTTAAATGCTTCCTTGAGATGTGATGTATGATCGTTATATGGGGTAGTTCACTTTTGTATACATGTGCTAGCACTAGTTTGATCTCCTGCTTATATTTGCTATGTGCTATCCTCTTTGGTGAACACCCTTTATGAAATATGCTTAAAACTGGTCAAAATGCTTATGATTCATATTCTGTTTCATTTGATCAGTTTGAGCATTGGCCTTGTTTTGTGCATGTTGTAATTCATAAGCCATACCAACTTGAGCATGATTTTATTCAACTTGCTATACTCCTAAAGCTTTGTATGTTTGCATTGTACATTTTGTGCATTTCATAGCATATTTTAAGGGGGAGATTCTCTTTTGTCCACTTGATAAGTGCTTTTGTCAACAAGGGGAAGAATGTTTCCACAAATCCAGAGTGTGCATTCATGCATTTGTGATGCACCTATCAAGGGGGAGTTGCACATTTGTTGTTGCTAGACGTGTCGAGCCGTTTGCCTCTGCCTAGAGGGTCTAGCAGTTTTCAGGTGCTTTCAGGTGTTTTTGAGCTTGTTGTTGTTGCTCTTTGCTTTGCTCATGACAAGTGACCGTTTTGAGCTTTTCTTTGGCTTTTGGTCATTTGAGTGGGCTTTCTCTAGCTTTGTGTTGGTGTTGACAATGTACTCATCAAGGGGGAGATTACGGACACATGATTTTCCATATCATGGTGTAGCATCTTTTGTTGGTGTGATGAGCGATTGTCAACATGTCCAACACTTTGGTTGGTGGTCGGTCTTGGTAGTTTTACTGATCCCCTGGCACAGCGTTATGTGTCAAAATATGTCTCTGGGCTTGTGATGTGCAGGTGTGGAGTTCGAAGGCAGTGGCAGTGGTCGGGTGAAGGTCAAGTAGGGCATGCCGTGCTAACAGACCCGGTGTGATTAAGGGAGGACGCAAGTGCTAGTACAGGGGAAAATACAAGCAGGTGTGAGGAGCGCGTGGTGGAGCTTGGGCATTCGGACGCCTAGTTCTCAACCTTACGCTGTCTCATGGTGTCGTTCTGTGATCTAAAGACTTAGCGTTTCTATCTCTCGATCCTCTTGTTTGGGTTCGATCCCCCTTTCTAACACCCTGGCGCCTCCTTTTATAGATGAAGGAGGGGCACAGGGGTACATGTATTTCGAGTCCGCTTAGCTAATGATGTACGACGTTGAGGCCGATCATGTCGGTGCCGCTGTAGTGATGTACGTCGGTATGGAAGGCCCTGCAGCCGTCGCGTCGGGAGTTGTTGAAGTTCCGCTCGAGGGTTCGTTGATGAAGTCGAGGGGCGACGGTCGAGGGTCTTGGAGTTGAGGGGGGTCGTGCCGAGGGGGGCCGAACCTCACCGGATAAGGCCGAATCCCGGAAAATGCGGGAAACGTGCTGGTTTATACGTCTCGAGGTGGTGCTGGACGTGGCACAGTGCTCGGTATGGCGCTACAGCGTAGAACGATCCGCAGAATTCCGAGGCATGGGCGGTAAAAGCAGATTTGACCACCACGCCTGCAACTATTACCGTAACTGTGGCCATACGGTTAGGCGGGGGTAGGTAGATTGCATTAAATGCGCCCGGATTCGTATGGGAGAGTCGGTAGCCGAGGGGTGCACCGTCCTCGAGGACCGCCCATTCGCCCGGGCGAAGTTCCGTCCTCGAGGGTCGGCTCGTTCACTGGGCGGAGTTCCATCTTCGAGGGCCGGCTCGTTCGCCGGGCGGAGTTCCGTCTTCGGGGGCCGGCTCGTTCGTCGGGCGGAGTTCCGTCCTCGAGGGGTCGCCCGAGTTGTAACCTCTCGTGTACAGAACCAGTCCATTTGGTAGCCTCTCGAGTGTACAGTACCAGTCCATTTGGTTGCCTCTCGAGTGTACAGTACCAGTCCGTTTGGTAGCCTCTCGAGTGTACAGTACCAGTCCGTTTGGTAGCCTTTCGAGCAGGCTTTGGCTTTGGGCCGTCATTGTCCGTTCGTGGGTCAGCCTGATATGTCTCAGCCTGCGGGCCTTCGTACGTTAGCGCGGGAGGTTATTGGAGGGTTAGTGTTGCTGATTTTACAGAGTTTAGTTTGGTAAACCAGGGGTTTGGGGTACCCGTTTCTAGGGTATCGACAGTAGCCCCCGAGCCCCTGCGCGAGTGATGACACTTGGGGAGGGGGTCAGGAATTTGGAAATGGGACGTGATTCGGATTTTTTCGTGGGGGGCGCGTGAGCGACCCTCGCGGGGGTAGTCCCCGAGGCCTCGTAGGAGTCGAAAGACTCCTGTGAGGGCTTTATTTATATTTAGTTAAAGGGTGTTTGTCTAGTCGGGTACAGGCCTAAACTGGAGTCGTAGCGCTTTACCGAGGGAAGCCCCCGGGGGATTTTCGACCCTCTTTCGTCGAGGGGCGCCGGGCACAGGCGAACCCCCGAGCCTCGTGCGGCTGGGGCGTTGCTGGCCTCGGCATTCTTCTCACGAGTCCTTTCGATCGGATGTGAGGCGAGAAGCATCGGACTACCCCCGATAGGGCGAGCCGCGAAGTTCTCAGTGAGCTGGTAACGGGAAAATCCAAGCGAGTGCCCGTTCCTCATTCGATAGAGGTCGGCAGGAGGCCCGATGGCGGTCTCATTAAAGCAAAACGCAATAGACCTACGGATACCGATTCCATTTGATAGGTCTCGGCGGCTCGATGCCTCCCTTCGGGGGGATTCCATAAAGTCCGTAGCATTTCGCCTTGGATGTGTCCAAAGGGGTCTCGAGAGTTCGTTCTCGAGCAAGGCCTCGTGTTGGCTCCCCCTTGGTCACCCCTGACTCGAGTGCTCAAGGGCGGCTGTCGAACCCTGTTCGTGGGGTCAGCCTTCGCTCCTTCGAGGCTTAGGGCCGGAGCCTGATTTTTTGGTGCTCAAGGGCGGTCGTTGAGCCCTCACTCGAGGACTGACCTTCGCTCCCTTGAGACTTTGTGGTAGGGCCAGAGCCCGTTTTCACCTCTCGTGGAAATCTCCGTTGGCGAGTAACCGTTCTTTTTTAGCGCTCAAGGGCGGCCGTTGAGCCCTCACTCGAGGACCGGCCTTCGCTCCCTCGAGGCTTTGACGTGGCTCAAGGGCAGCCATTGAGCCCTCACTCGAGTACCGGCCTTCGCTCCCTCGAGGCTTTGACGTGGCTCAAGGGCGGCCGTTGAGCCCTCCTCGAGGACCGGCCTTCGCTCCCTCAAGGCTTGACGTGGCTCAAGGGCGGCCGTTGAGCCCTCACTCGAGGACCGGCCTTCGCTCCCTCGAGGCTTTGAGGTGGGGCCAGAGCCCATTTTACCTTTCGTAGGGAACTCTGTTAGTGAGCAACGGTTCTCTTTTCTTATCGTTGGACGCGCCTTTTGAGGAGAAGGGCTTCAGCGGTGCGATCATGGCGGGCCTGAGCAACGGCTCTCTGTCAGAGGTGTGACGCGTGCGTCCGGTCGAGGATCGAGGGGGGAACGGTCAGTTAAACCCATTAATTGCGGGGTTACCTTTTTCCTGCCGCCGGACTCCGCCTGTTGCTCTTCCCGAGTATAAAAACGAAGGGGGACAAGTGTTCGGTCCCACCTTTGCCATCCTTTCGAACTCCTGCTATCCTGCGCGCGTGAGGGTAAAAACTTAGAGCGAGAAGTCATGATTGGGAACCTTCCTGGTCGCCCGTCCGCTAAGGAGATTCGTGCTGTTGTTGCCGCCGCCGCGCCCACCGAGCAGATCTGTGCTGCAGCTGCCGCCATGGCCCCCGTCCTCCAGCCCGCCGAGCCCTGGCGCCCGTCGACCGTGACACGGCAAAGGCTGATCAAGCTGGTGAGGGAAGGACTTCTCCACCCCGTCACCGATTCGAACCGGCCAGAGTGGATTGCGCCGCCCAGGGACCACCAAGAGCCAAATCCGTCGGAGGGCTACGTGGTGAGCTTCCTCAAGTACCATCGGCATGGGTTCGGTGTGCCCCCGAGCGAGTTCATGCGGGGGTTGACGAACTTCTACGGCGTCGAGCTCCACCATTTCTCCCCCAACGCCATCTCCAACGCCGCCATCTTCGTGGCCGTCTGCGAGGGCTACCTCAGGATGGCGCCACATTGGGAGCTATGGCTCCACCTTTACAAGGGGGAGTGGTTCGCCTCCCCGGTGGCGCAAGGAGTAAGGCGAATCGTCAGGGCGGGGTGCCTCAACTTCGCGTTGAAGACCGGAAGGTCGGAGGAGCCACGCGAGTACATCCCCACCGGGTTGACGTCCAACCACTCCCGGTGGGACGAGCAGTGGTTCTACCTTTGCAACGACGGCGGCTACCTCCCGCCGTACACCGGGCGGCTTATCGTCGAGCGTCCATACAACTGGCCGCACGGTGTCGCGGGGGATCTCCAGCGTCGACTTCATCCCCTCGTCGTCGCGATGAGGACCCTTCGAGAGGCGGGCCTGACTGCGGGTGTGGTGGTCTCGGCCTTCCACAGTCGACGGGTGCTCCCTCTGTTGGAGCGCCCGTTGCGGTTGGACGAGATGCTCCCCTCGGCGGCGCCCGAGGTTCTCAAGAGGTGCCGGATGTTCGGCGAGAGGCCGTCCGCTTCGTAAGTCGTCACGCGGGTAAAGGGGATGGTGGCTGGCTCGTTCAGGGTGGAAGACGTCAACCGCCTCCCCATGCGGCCCGAGGAGGGTTGCCTCGACCTGGTGAGTGCCTCGAGCCGTGCCTTTCGCGTTTTCCCCCCTTCCCTTTCTCTTGTCCCTGTGACTGAAGGTCTTTGTGTAGGGGAGAATCGACTACCGGAGATCGAGGCCCCCGCTAAGGGAGGACACTCCCGATCGTCAGGTAAGACGCTTCACCGCCCAGCAAGAGAAGCGAAGTAAGGACGAGGAGGAGAAGAAGAAAGCCAAGAAGCTCCGGGAGCGCGAAAAACTTGCGAAGTGCCGCGCTGAGCAGAGGCGCGACAGGCTCCCGGAGGAGGAGTCTCCCTCGTCCGAGGGAGATGAAGATGATGATGATAGTGATGACATCGAGGGGGTGGAGGGGTGCCTCGACCGCATCTTGTCGGGCTCCTCCCAAGCTGACCACCCCTTCGTGCAGGAGGAAGTGGCGGAGCAGCACGCCCCCCAGCCAATGGCGTCGGCCTCGGAGCACCGGCGTGGAAAAAGGGGGGCTGAGGCCTCGCCTCGAGGGGGTTCACCCCCCTCGCATCGTACTCGAGGCGGGACCCCGCCCACTTCGATCCGGGAAACCCGGTCCCGATCGTCGGCGCGGGCGGAGCAGAGCCGTGCACAGGAGGCCCTGTCGAAGAAGGGAGGCGCGGCGACCCCACCGACGGCCCCGAGCAGCCTCAGCCCCGGGAAGAGCTCGGCTTTGGGAGGGGTCTCGAAATCTGCTGGCGGTTCGAGGGGGACCCGAAAGGCCTCCATCCCCTTCGGGTAAGTGTCGTTGTTTCACTTTCTTTTCGTTGCGTCTTGCTTGCACTGTTTAATAGACTTTTTGCCGTTCTGCTTCCTATCCAGGCCCAAACGCCAAATCAAGGAGGCCTCTCTTGCGCCGGCTAAGCGGCTCAAGATGGATGCAGCCGTGAAGATGGAGGCCCCGGTCACAGGTGCGATGTCGAGGCCCTTGGCTCCGTGGGAAGCCAAGTGGTTGTCCTCAGCCCTCGGTGCTATGGCGCGTGGTAGGCTGACGGGTTCCACTCTTGCTGCAGGGTCGAGCGTCTCGGGGGCCGCGGCGGGCGGCGACTCCGAGCCGGGGAGGACGCATGAGGGAGGGTGCGCCTCCTTGACGTCGTCGCCTGCGGCCCTCGAGCTCGGCCTGGCACCAGGGGGTGGTGCCCCGACGCCGGGAGCCTCCACTCCTGGCGGGCCAGAGGCCTCGATCCCCGCACCCAAGGCGGGAGCCCCCGAGGGCCATGAGCCAAGAGAGGAGGTAGTCATCATGGACCTCGAGGGTGAGGAGATCGCGGCCCTTCCTCCCTCGATGGGAGAGTGGAGGCCCTGGCCGACGGGGCTACGCGAGCTCGAGGCCCGGAGGGAGCAGGAGCAGGGGGCCCTGCAAGAAGCGGAGCTGCCACGGCCGCAGCAGGAGGGGGAGAAGGAGCCGCTGGAGTGGCAGGAGGAGAAGGAAACTGGGGGCCAGCCCCAGCATCAGCAGGCGCAGCAGACGCCGCCAGGGGACACGGCGCCGATGGACCCGCCGGCGCAGCAGCCGTCCGAAGCGCCGGAGACAGGGGCGACGTCCGGACTACCCAAGCAATGGGTGTCCGTGATTACCCTAGATGAGCTGCTGGCCGAAGAAGAAACGGCGTCGAAGGCGTTGATGGTCCCGCGGCTGCCGGGCGTGCAGCTGGAGGAGGTCTCGGTATCGGTGCCACAAGTCATGGCGTTGGGGGAAGCGACGGCCTCGACACCTCCGCTGCCTCCGAAGGCTCCAGAAGCAGTGTCGGGTCAGCTGCCGCAATCGTCGATGGAGCAACCGGAGGAGACGGCGGCTTCTGGCGTGCTGAGGAGGTCGATGTCCGACCCCGGGCTGAGGGATGCCCGCGCCGCGTCGGAGTTCCACACCCCGGCGGAGTTGGCCGTGAGTTATGGCGTCCCGCGCGATGTGGTGGACGAGGTCGAGTCCTTGGCGCGAGCCAAGGTCAAGACGGTCCTTCTGCATTGGGGCAAGGAGCACATCGTACTCCGGGAACTCGGCGACTCCAGCGCTCCGGGGATCGAGATGAACGACCCGGCGGAGGTCAAGTGCTGGGAGGAGGCCGAGCGGTCCCGGGTGTGGCTGCGGCACTTGCTGAAGCTGGGCATCGAGCTCGCCGAAGGCCTCGACCGGAACCTCGCGATGAGTCACTGTGTAGGCCGTATGCAGTTTTTTAAGTTCTTTCGTATGAAATGCCTCAACCCTCGACTTCTTGTCCCCAGGAGGCACGGAGGCGTTCCTACTCCAAGTCGTACTTCCTCCATGAAATGCACAGCAGTCGGGAGGAAGTGCTTTGCCAACTCGAAGCCGGTGGCTCTGCGCAGGGCAGGGTGGCCGAGATCGAGGAGGAGCTAAAGCGGACCAGGGAGGAGGCCGCCCAAGCCAAAGAGGAGGCCGCCCGGGCGAAGGAGGGCTCCGAGGCCGCTCGAGGGGAAACTGTCCACCTCAAGGAGGAGCTCAAGCGTGCCAAGGAGGAGGCTGACATGGCCAAGGCCGAAGCAGAGAGGGCCAGGGGCGAGAGCATCCGAGCCCAGGAGCGCGTCGAGCTACTCGTGGGGGAGGCTCAAAGCTCCATGGAGCGCATCCGCTCGCTCGAGGCTGATTTTGCTGAAGTCTCCGCGGCACGCAACGCCCTCTCCGCCTTGGTCCAGGAGGAGAAGAACCGAGCCGCTAGCCTGGAAACCCAGCTCGGGGCAATGAAGGCTACCCTCCAGGAGAAGGAGCAGGCCATCATCCTGGCTGGTGGTGCTCTCGAGACCCTCCGCTGCGAGAAGACGAAGGTGACCCGAGCCTTCAAGGAGACCCAGCGGGAGTGGGACAAGGCTCGGGGGGAGCGCGACGCCGTGCTGGGGGATCGCAACGCCCTCGAGATTCACTGTGCTGGTGAGTTCCTTAAAGGATTTTTGATCTTTTTCTTCCCGTACGGTTTTGTCTGATTCTTGCTTTGTGTTTCAGGCCTCGAATCCGAGCTGCTTGCTACCCAAACCGCCGCCAAGGCGCTGCAAGAGGGCCTCACGGTGGAGGGGGCGCTTCTCGGCCGGCTCCGGGTTGCCCTCGACGGGCTCTGCGCCTCCTGGGAGGTCAGGCCTGTCGAGGGTACTGAAGAAGATATCCCGGGTGCCGGGCTCGTCGACCGAATCTACTACCTCGACGCCACCCTTTGAGATCGTGTGCGGGAGGCGCTTCGCACCAGCGTGAAGTGGGCGCTTGTAGTGGTCTCTTCCGGCTTCGTCTTTGACATGAATGTCGTGGCCCAAGGCTTCGTTCCCGATATCTCGAAGATCGACGCCGAGAATGAGGAGCGATGCCGAGGGCTCATTAATGACACCGAGGGGCCGGGGGGAGCGCTGGCGAAGCTGTTCAAGGACGAAGTCCTCCCCCCTGCGGATGGAGGGTACCACGTCGAGGAGGGTGGCGACAGGGCGGGCCTGTAGGGCAAGGCTGGGCGAGGATGCCCATGTAATGAATTAGTTTTTGTAACTTATATTCAATGTGGCTTCGAAAGCCTTTTTTGAACATTAATGTATCTATCGTAATGCAGATAGTTGTTTTACTTTCGAGCCTTCTCTGCTTTCTTTTCACCTGGACTTTGCTTTTTTGACTGAGTTTTCGACGCATGCTCGTATCCCTCGAGGGGGG
>CM041632.1:43045547-43155261 GCA_023333625.1 Bothriochloa decipiens
CGGCTCGACAGCCCTCGACCCCTAGGGAGTTCGAGGTGTTTTCTGACTTAGTTGGGAAGCGAAAGGGAGGCGTGTGAGAAAAAAGTTGTTCATGTTTTTAGGAACTTAGGGGTCCCCCCTGTTAGCCCCCGAGGGAGGCTCGACTCTGGCGAGCAGGGTCGAGGCTACCTCATGCATGTACAATAACAAGTTTGAACTTATAATCAAAAGTACTCCTTATATTTGTCATGCGGAAATGTACAAAACATGCGAGAATGTACAAGGGCATTGGTGCCCTAAGGGTAGAAATGACGTAGCTGTTCGATGTTCCATGCGTTGGTGAGGATTTCGCCTTTGTCGTTAGCGAGCTTGTACATCCCGGGCTTTAGCACCTCAGCTACAGTGTATGGGCCTTCCCATGGCGGGGTCAGCTTGTGACGTCCTTTGTTGCTCTGTCGTCGACGTAGGACGAGGTCTCCAACTTGGAAGTCCCTCGGGCGCACGTGCTTGTCGTGGTAGCGTCGAAGTTTTTGCTGATACCTCGCGGAGTGAATTAGCGCCATGTCTCGAGCCTCGTCGAGCTGGTCGACGGCGTTTGTGAGGGCTTCTTTGTTGCTTTGCTCGTTGTACGCCTTCAATCGAGGGGATCCATAATCGAGGTCAGTGGGGAGGACGGCCTCGGACCCATAGACCAAGAAGAATGGGGTGAAGCCCGTGGCTCGACTAGGTGTTGTCCTTAAGCTCCATAGGACCGAAGGCAGCTCCGCGGCCCATTTTTTTCGTGCTTGCTGAGGCGGTTGAGGATCCTTGGCTTGAGGCCCTGCAAAATCATGCCATTGGCGCGCTCGACCTGGCCGTTAGTTCGAGGATGTGCAACCGTGGACCAATTTACACAGATGTGATGGTGATCGCAAAAGTCCAAGAACTTCTTGCCGGTGAACTGTGTGCCATTGTTAGTGATGATGACGTTCGGGACCCCGAAGCGATGGATGATGTCGGTGAAGAACTCAACTGCCCGTTCGGAGCGGATGTTGCTGATGGGCCAGGCCTCGATCCACTTGGTAAACTTATTGATGGCAACGAGCAGGTGCGTGTACCCTTTGGTTGTCCTCTTGAGAGGCCCCACAAGATCGAGCCCCCAGACCACGAACGGCCAGGTGATGGGGATCATTTGTAGAGAGTGAGCTGGGAGGTGCGTCTGCTTGGCGTAAAACTGACACCCTTTGCACGAGCGGACAATGTTTGTGGCGTCAAAAACGGCGGTCGGCCAGTAGAAACCCTGTCGAAAGGTGTTGCCTACGAGGGTCTTTGGTGCTGCGTGATGGCCGCAGGCCCCCGAGTGTATGTCCTTGAGGAGCCTCCTGCCTTCCTCGATGGTAATGCAGCGCTGAAGAACGCCTGAGGGGCTTCGCCTGTAGAGTTCCTTGCCGTCACCGTAGATGACGTAGGACTTGGCCCGTCGCGCGATCCGTCGAGCTTCGGTCCGGTCTTCCGGAAGCTCTCCCCGAATGAGGCAGTCGAGTAAAGGGGCTCGCCAATCTGGTGGCGGGTTCGATGGAGGAGGAGTCTCCTGGATCTCCATAACCTGGGCCCCGGTCGAGGGGGCCCCGGTCGAGGTCGTGGGGTGGAGCTTTGAGGGCGTAGTGCAAGCCCCCGAGCCTAAATCGACGGAGGGCTTGAAGAGGTCCCTCGAGAACACGTCTGGAGGTTCTGTACCTCGAGTTGATGCAATTTTTGCGAGCTCATCCGTGGCTTCATTGTATCATCGAGCGACATGACTAAGCTCGAGGCCGTGGAACTTGTCTTCCAACTTGCGCACTTCATTGCAGTATGCTTCCATCTTGGCGTCGTGGCAGCTCGAGGCCTTCATCACTTGGTCGACGATTAGCTGCGAGTCGCCTTGAACATCAAGGCATCGGACCCCGAGTTCAAGGGCGATTCGTAATCCAGCGACAAGTGCTTCGTACTCCATGACGTTGTTAGAAGCGGCAAAGTGGATGCGAATGACGTGGCGCATGTGGACTCCGAGGGGTGAAATGAAGAGCAAGCCCACGCCTGCTCCTGTCTTCATGAGCGACCCGTCAAAGTACATCGTCCACAGCTCGGCTTGGATTTGGACTGGTGGCAACTGAGCGTCGGTCCACTCGGCGACGAAATCCGCCAGCACTTGGGACTTGATGGCCTTCCGCGGTGCGTAGGTGATGGTCTCACCTATTAGCTCAACCGACCACTTGGCAATCCTTCCAGCGGCCTCCTGGTTATGGATGATCTCCCCCAAGGGGAACGAGGATACCACGGTAACCGGGTGGCTGAGGAAATAGTGCTGGAGCTTGCGACGTGTAAGGACGATGGCGTAGAGTAGCTTCTGCACCTGTGGGTAGCAGATTTTTGTTTCCGAAAGCACTTCGCTGACGAAGTAAACGGGCCACTGGACAGGCAAAGCGCACCCTTCCTCTTGCCTTTCCACCACTATGGCCGCGCTGACCACCTGAGTAGTCACGGCGACATAGAGGAGGAGGGGCTCGGGTGGTTCAGTCGATGTCCCCGGTCGTGGAGGGACGAGAATCGGAGTGGATGTCAGCTTGGCTTTGAGTTCGTCGAGGGCCTCCTCGGCCTCCGTGGTCCATGTGAATCGCTCGGATTTTTTCAAGAGGCGGTACAGAGGCATGGCCTTCTCCCCTAAGCGTGAGATGAAGCGGCTGAGGGCCGCGAGGCAGCCCGTGACCCTTTGCACGCCCTTGAGATCCTGAATCAGCCCCATTCGTGTGATGGCCGCCACCTTCTCGGGGTTGGCCTCGATCCCGCGCTGGGAGACGTTGTATCCGAGGAGCATGCCCCGAGGCACTCCGAAGACACATTTCTCGGGGTTGAGTTTTATGTTTTTGGCTCGAAGGCACCCGAAAGCGATTTTGAGGTCTCGAATGAGGTTGTCCGCTCTTCTAGACTTGACCACGATGTCATCGACGTAGGCCTCGACCGTGTCGCCTATGTGTTTGCCGAAGACGTGTAGCATGCACCGCTGATACGTTGCCCTGGCATTTCGAAGGCCGAAGGGCAAGGTGACGTAGCAGTACATGCCAAAAGGTGTGATGAAGGAGGTCACGAGCTGGTCGGACTCCTTCATCTTGATTTGGTGGTAGCCAGAATAAGCATCGAGGAACGAGAGGGTTACACATCCCGCGGTAGAGTCAACAATTTGATCAATGCGCGGTAAAGGAAACGAAACTTTGGGACATGCTTTGTTTAAACTAGTGTAGTCAATACACATCCGCATCTTTCCATTCTTTTTCCTAACTAACACGGGATTAGCTAACCATTCGGGATGATGGACCTCCTTGATGAATCCAGCCGCCAAGAGCTTGTGTATCTCCTCGCTGATGATCCTACGCTTCTCCTCGTCGAAGCGGCGCAGGCGTTGTTTCACCGGTCTGGACCCGGCCCGGATCTCCAAGGCGTGCTCGGCGACTTCCCTCGGTATGCCCGGCATATCCGAAGGACTCCACACAAACATATCGGTGTTCGCGCGGAGAAAGTCGACGAGCACGACTTCCTATTTGTCCTCGAGGTAGGCGCTGATTGTTAGCACCTTCTCGCAGGGGCATCTCGGGTCGAGGGGGACTTTCTTGGTGTCTTGTGCTGGCTCAAAGTTGCCAGCGTGTCGCTTGGAGTCTGGCACCTCGTCGACGAGGTGCTCGAGGGTCGTGGCTATCATGGCATTTTGCTCGACGGCCTCTCCATACTCGACGCATTCGACATCGCAGTTGTACGCATGCTCGTAGGAGGAGGAGACAGTGATGATGCCCTTGGGTCCTGGCATCTTGAGCTTGAGGTAGGTGTAGTTCGGGCTCGCCATGAACTGCGCGTAGCCCGGTTAGCCGATGATGGCGTGATACGTTTTGTGAAACCCGACCACCTCGAAGGTGAGGGTCTCTTTCCTGAAGTTGGCAGGGGTGCCAAAACAAACAGGAAGGTCGATATGGCCGACGGGGAAGGCCTTCTTCCCTGGTACGACGCCATGGAACCCCCCGGCGCTGGGTCGAAGTTGGTACCTCCTGACTCCCAGGAGGTCGAGGGTCTCGAGGTAGATGACGTTCAGGCTGCTGCCGCCGTCCATGAGGACCTTCGAGAGGCGGGTGTTGATGATGATTGGGTCGACGACGAGCGGATAGGCCCCGGGGTTGGGGACTCGATCCGGATGGTCATCGCGGCCAAACGTGATGGGCGCATCAAACCAGTCGAGGTAGTGAGGCATCGCGACACGAACGGAGAAGACCTCTCGATGCTCCCGCTTACGCTGTCGGGGCGTGAGCTGGGTCAAGGGGGCCCCGTAGATCATGTAGCAGTCATAGACTTCGGGGAATTTTCCGTCTTCCCCGTTGTCTCCCTCACCACTGCCTTGGTCTTTCTTGTCGTCACCTTTCTTCATGCCCACTTGCTCGAAGTGCCTTCAAAGCATGCGACAGTCCTTAAGCTTGTGCCTTGCCCCGTCCTTATGATAAGGACAGGGCTCCTCGAGCATTTTGTCGAAGATGGTGCCCTCGGGGGGACCTCGAGGTCTTTTGCGTTCGGTCACTGCGACGAGATCATCTTCTGCAGCCTCACGCTTGCCCTGCTGATTTTTCTTCTTCTTGTTATTTTTCTTCGGCCCTTTGCTCGAGCCTCCGGCGTTGTCGGCTACCGACGCTTTTCCCTTGTCCTTCCCGTCGCTGAAGAAGGCACCGACGGCCTCTTCGCCAGCCGCGTAGTTGGCGACCACATCCATGAGCTCGTCGACGGTGTCAGGGCGGTTACGCCCTAACTCGCGAACTAGGTCCTTGCAGGTCGTACCCGCAACAAATGCTAGAACGACGTCGAGATCGGAGATGTGGGGTAGTTCGGTGCGGAGCTTGGAGAATCGTCGAGCAAAGTCACGGAGAGACTCCCCTGGTTTCTGCTTGCAGTTGCGCAGTTCCCAGGAATTCCCGAGACGTACGTAGGTACCTTTGAAGTTCCCCTCGAAGATCCGGACAAGGTCGATCCAGCTGCGAATCTGGTCAGGGGGAAGCTCCTCGAGCCACCTACGCGCGGTGTCAGACAGGAACAGGGGTAGGTGACGTATGATGGCGTGATCGTCACGCGCCCCACCCGCCTGACAAGCCAACCGAAAGTCGGCTAGCCAGAGCTCGGGATTGGTTTCACCGTTGTATTTGACGAAGCTCGTGGGGGGTCGAAACTTGTCGGGCAGCTGGGCGCAGCGGATTTCCTGCTGAAGACTCGGGGACCCAGTGGCTCCGGGGCCTGTTGGTCCTCGTCGCTGTCGTAACGCCCTCCACGATGGGCGCTGTACCCTCGAGCCTCGGCATCCCCGTGCTTGCTTCTGCGATTCTCGATAATGTCGAGGCGCGCGTCACGGGGAGCGCGGTCGTCGTTGATACGCTCTTGGGCCGGCTTCTTCTGTCAGGGGGCCGCCCCTTGATCGACCGAGCCCTCCCTTTCGGGCCGGGAGGGCTCGACCTGAGGTTCGGAGGCAGCCCCTCGACGCCTCGAGGCTGAGCTCTCGGCTTGCTGGACAGCAGCAACTTGGAGGAGATCCTCGACCTCTCGTTGTATCCGCCGAGCTTGCGAGTTGGATGGCGCGGGCATATTGCGAAGGAGCATAGCCGCCGCAACAATGTTCTGGCTTGCTCGGGGATAACGGTTGGCGGGTTGCTCGGGCGCTCCTGCCTCGATGATCTGCCGGTTGACTTCTTGGGCCCTGGTGCGGGCTCTACCGCCGGGCGGTCGCCGCTCTTGCTCGAGGGTCAGCTCGAGTAGGCGCAAGCGTTCCTGCTCGTCGGCGAGCTTCGCCTGCAACTCCCAAATCTGTGCCATCTGTGCGTCCTGCTCGCCAGGACGGGGGCACGCTTCTTGGGGTGCGTCTGGTTGTTGGTCCTCTGCTCTGGGGGAGCGTCTCTCGCCATAGCGGTAGTCGTCGCGGCCGCTGGATCGACGGTGTCCTGATTGGAGTCGACATCACCATCGATGTGGAGGCACTCGCGGGTAGGATCCCAATGATTAGAGTCAGAGTCGGGGTCACCGCAGTAGAAGACGGGGAATTGCCCCCGCGCCTCCTCCTGCAGCTGCCGTCGAAGTGTGCCGACGGTGTACCTCCGGGGGCCGGACGCTCTCGCGAAGGCCAAACCCTCGGAGGCTGGTGTGACAGTTCCCACGTCCGTCATTGCACGGAGAAGGGCGCCTGGGCGGTCCTCCAATGTGCTCGTGTTGGAGTGGGTCGCTGTCGTGATCGTCGTCGTGGAATTGTTGAAGTCGAATGAAGGCCGCCGACGACGCTTGAACAGCTCGTGCGGGAACGAGCTCGATTGAGCGGGGGCTTCGTCGCGCTTCCTCGACGAGCGCACTGCGAAAGTGGAGTCTGGGATGCGGTGGGATCCTGCCAGTTTGCCCTCTGCCTCTGAGCTCGGGTCAGATTCTCCCTCAACCAGAGGTTCCTCATCTTCGGTCAGGGGCGAGGAGAAAGCGGCGGGAACCCTCCCCGACTTAGACTGATGGCGATGAGGGTGCCGACCGTGCCTCCTTCTGGATGTGGAAGCATGGTGGTAGGACTGGCGAGCGGCCGCCCATGAGCGTGGGGGCGTACCGCGACCTCCGTTTGGGTTACTGATTGAGAGCGGGGTCATGTCGTAGCCCTGGTCGAGGGTCACGAACTCCAGGCTCCCAAACCAGATCACCGTAGCGTGCGGAAGTGGTGAAACAAAGTAGCCCATCCGGAAAAATGGCGGGAAATCGTTAGTGACACGTGGCTCCCCTACCTGGCGCGCCAACTGTCGGTGTTTTGACCCTCGGGGGGTTAACACCAACGAGTAATATTCGTAATTGCGTGCTCCCTTAATTCGGTGGGTGATGCAAGAAGGACACGACGATTTATCCTGGTTCGGGCAAAGAAGGCCCTACGTCCAGCGGGGGGAGGATGATTCATGTTATCTTGCACCAAAGTGCTAGTACAGGGGAAAATACAAGCAGGTGCGAGGAGCGCGTGGTGGAGCTTGGGCATTCGGATGCCTAGTTCTCAACCTTACGCTGTCTCACGGTGTCATTCTGTGATCTAAAGACTTAGCGTTTCTATCTCTTGATCCTCTTGTTTGGGTCCGATCCCCCTTTCTAACGCCCTGGCACCTCCTTTTATAGATGAAGGAGGGGCATAGGGGTACATGTATTTCGAGTCCGCTTAGCTAATGATGTACGACGTTGAGGCCGATCATGTCGGTGCCGCTGTAGTGATGTACGTCGGTATGGAAGGCCCTGCAGCCGTCGCGTCGGGAGTTGTTGAAGTTCCGCTCGAGGGTTCGTTGATGAAGTCGAGGGGCGACGGTCGAGGGTCTTGGAGTTGAGGGGGGTCGTGCCGAGGGGGCCGAACCTCACCGGATAAGGCCGAATCCCGAAAAATGCGGGAAACATGCTGGTTTATACGTCTCGAGGTGGTGCTGGACGTGGCACAGTGCTCGGTATGGTGCTACAGCGTAGTACGATCCGCAGAATTCTGGGGTATGGGCGGTAAAAGCAGATTTGACCGCCACGCCTGCAACTATTACCGTAACTGTGGCCATACGGTTAGGCGGGGGTAGGTAGATAGCATTAAATGCGCCCGGATTTGTATGGGAGAGTCGGTAGCCGAGGGGTGCACTGTCCTCGAGGACCGCCCATTCGCCCGGGCGAAGTTCCGTCCTCGAGGGTCGGCTCGTTCGCCGGGCGGAGTTCCATCTTCGAGGGCCGGCTCATTCGTCGGGCGGAGTTCCGTCTTCGGGGGCCGGCTCGTTCGCCGGGCGAAGTTCCGTCCTCGAGGGGTCACCCGAGTTGTAACCTCCTGTGTACAGAACCAGTCCGTTCGGTAGCCTCTCGAGTGTACAGTACCAGTCTGTTTGGTAGCCTCTCGAGTGTACAGTACCAGTCCGTTTGGTAGCCTCTCGAGTGTATAGTACCAGTCCATTTGGTAGCCTTTCGAGCAGGCTTTGGCTTTGGGCCGTCGTTGTCCGTTCGTGGGTCAGCCCGATATGTCTCAGCCTGCAGGCCTTCGTACGTTAGCGCGGGAGGTTATTGGAGGGTTAGTGTTGCTGATTTTATGGGGTTTAGTTTGGTAAACCAGGGGTTTGGTGTACCCATTTCCAGGGTATCGACAAACATCTTGTAACGATCTATACTGGTCAGATCCAGCTTCCATTGATTTCTCCCTCTCGCGTTTCTTTTGTCCTGAGCAGATGCTTTTTCCTGAGTCCCTTCGATTCTCCACTTTTTGACTATGTGGACTCAACAGCAGTGCTACCAGCATCATGTGCCCAGGCACCGAGAGAGCTCTTTTGAGCAGCACTTGTCTTTTACCCCAATTGGCCAATTCATTTGTCGATGGTCGGCTGACTGCTTTGGTGGTTTCTACCTGATAGGGGTTTTTAAAGAAAAAGTTTTCAGCTCCCATTCACCCCCCTCTGGTCGCTGTTTTTTGGTCCTTCAGAGTGCAGGAGGGCGAAGCGCGTCGACGTCGTTGCCGGGCAAGATTGTCTTGAGCAACGGGACAACAGTGACTGCGCCATTGGCAGTTCTCATGGTCGTTGATTGCGCCAGCACCGTCGGCGGCGGCAGAAGAGGGAGACGGGGTCCGCCGGCCGACCGTCTATGGTCTGGCGGCCGCGAGTCGCCCGTCCCGTGGCTGGAGCACCTACTGCACCTCCAGCTCAGAACTCGCACCATGGATCAACAGAGCCTGCCGGTTCATTGCCTGCTTCGATGGATGTCGCCTAGGCCATCATCCTTGAAGGCCCGCTACCACCACTCGGCAACATGTGGACCGGTCAGGGTGTGGTGACTTCGAAACCCGCATCGTCGACCCCTCCAGCAATCAACTCTACTCCGACTCCTCAGGAACTCGCATCGCCAGCCGATGGCGTGCCAGCCATGTCATCCGGGCCTACCTCCTTAGCCATCGTGGATTCGCTGCCGCTCGCTCAGCCGATCATGCTGGGCACGGTGTCCACGGCGCCGCCCATCAGATCTTTGGAGGTGGCGACCGCTCCACTCTCGGACGACATGCCACCATCGTCGTCGCAGGTGACCAATGAGGTTGAGGTCGTGGACGCCGAAATCTTCAGCATACCGGCGACCAACGTAGCGAAGTCTAGCCACCTCAGCGCCGACAGGGACGTGGTGGACAACAACGAAGACCGCTCCACTTCGCTTTCCTTCAGTGGGCGCTTGAAGCGTTTCACGCAACGGGTATTCATGAAGGCCGCCTCACCGTTATTGTCGCCGCTGACCGTCAAGTCTTCCTCATCTTGGATGCCACGACGGAGCAGGCGCATCGCGGCACAACCGTTGTCCAAGCAACCGGTGGCCAAGCGAGGTGAGTATCTCCTCATGCAGAGGATGGGGCTGCTACAAGGGAGGACTATGGAGGAGGCCACGCAGGAGCTTGAGGCCATGGTCGAAGGCAAGCCCGGTGATGCTGATGCGATGTGGGAGCTCTTCCCCGACGCTGCGCGGCCACGGTGGCCACGCGGACGACGCGGTGGATGCGCTTGACGCCACCACCGATCTATGGATCGAAGCCGGTGGGCGCAGACTAGGTTGTCGATTTAGTGAGTAATCCGCTTACGATGTAAGGTGCGGGGGTAGCACTTCATGTAATACCTTCGGTCCCAAAATGCACGAAAGCGCGGGTTGTAAGAAACTTTTCTACTTAATGCAAAGATGTGCAAACCTTTTGCGCATTCGAGAAAAAAGAAATAGAAATGAAATAAAGACAAGACCACCAGCTTTCTTTAAAGATGACAAACTATTCCGACAATATTTCTTTTATTATGCCTTTTTCTATTTGTTTTCATAAAACAAACCTATAATATGCTTAAATCCTCTTTATTAACATAATAAAACATATTTCTTGAACTATTTCGCTAGTCTAGTTTTCAGTAGGTCTGCACATATAATAGTAAATACTAGAACATTTGGTCCTGTTGTTAAATCAGACTCCAACGTACTCTATTTATCATCTTGATCAATATAAAATTCACAAAAATAAATATATGAAGGCAAAAAAAACTTCGAGGGCTAACATACTCAACTTATATTACATTTATTAGTATAATTTTAGAGAGAACCGGATATAGCATACCACGTCCTACTTCATAAGCAGTTGCATGATATTTTTTGGGCATTACAATTCACTCCGAAGAATACAACTACGGAAAACCTGCTAGTCAAACAAACTCATATCTAACCAAGATTATAATAAATGTTATTATTATTTATATTTTAAATAATCTCCACTATAATTGAAAACTTCTTGGGCCGTTAGACCGGACAAACATACAACCCACCTAACATCCATCCCTAACGGCCCACTAAATCATCAACGTAGCCCACTAACGCTGAGTCAATCACGTCATCAGGTCAATCCAATCAATCATCACACCAATCACGGCAAAGTAAGTAAATTTGAATCATCTTCACGACCATCGTGGCGGCGTGCGGCGTGACGGGTCGCCGGCCCCTGGCTGCAACGACCAGCGGCGCACCGGGAGGAGGCCGTGGAGACACCAGCGGCGCACCGGGAGGAGGCCGCCGGCAACGACGCGCGGCGCCGCTGCAACAACGCCGGATCGGGACTGCCAGCCACCACGCAAGTTCGTCGATCTATAGTTCTGTTCGTGGATCCTGTCCTGGACGCCGCCCGGCGAAGGTGCGTGTACATGTATTCGTGGATCATGTCCTGGACGCCGGTGAAGGTGCATATACATGTATTAAACAATCAAAACGTATTCATTCAATCATGTCCTGGATGCGTTCTTAGGTGCATACATGTATTATGTATTAAAAAAACAAAACGTATCCATTCAAATGTTATGCATTGGTAAGTGCGTTTTACTCATTGATGGAACTAGATCGATTACTGAAAGTGAATGCTATTTCTTCTAGAAATTACAATCGCCCATTTCTTCTAGCTACTTGTAATTGGCTTCCTTGCTACTTGCTACTATGCATTTATCTTCAAGAGATTCAGAGTTACATCTATGTACATTCACTAACTAACAAAAGTGTATTAGTAGCTACTATCCTTCCTTGCTGCTTGCTATTATTTTTAAGTGCATCTATGTATATTCATTTTACATCTTATGATAAAGTTATTGCCTTTTTGCGGTTCCTTTTTCTTCATTCAGGTGGATTCAATGTCTACACCGGGTCATACACATGATGCACTAAGCGACATCACCAATGTCACAGGTATGCTTTTAATAAGTGGGTTATTTTTCTAATTTCATAATCTAATCTATTGTCATTTAAAAATTGAGTGTTTTTCTAATTTCGTAATCTAATCCAAATTTTATCAACATTCCCTCTTTAGATGAGGCCTCATGGAGGCGGGCCGAAACATTGCGAGGTCGCAACCGTCGTGCTGAGATGACCGACGAAAAAAGGGAAGGGCCGCCCATAGTCCTCGCAAGCCCTGGCTGCTGCCGCAATGACACTGAGCCCTCACCGAAGCTAGACGCGACCGCTTCCAACTCGAGTCAGCGCCTGGTCGTAGAGATCGACGACAACCTCAAGTCCGTGCCACTCACCACGCTGATGTCACAGCAAAATTTCAAATCTGGTATGTACCTGTAATCTCCTTGGTAAAAAGTTTAGAAAAATCAATAACTTTCACCTGGTGCTTTTAAATCTTTAATTTATTTTATGATGCGTTTATTTAGAAGAAAACATGATGACGAGTGATCGTGCCGTAGTTGATACACCATCCACAGAAGAAAATTTAAACCTGGCAGACAAATCAGGTAGCATTTTGTATCAATTCAATGCCTGATTATGACTTCCGGTAGCCCTGTCGAGGGACCAACGCCTGATTCTCGTCAATGCAGAAGAAATGAAAAAGGACGTAGAGAGCGCGTCAGCAATGGGACCTATCGGCAAAGACGATGCCGGGATAATGGTGATTCTAGAATCAGAAGTTGACAAGAAGCGAAAGCGTGCCGACGATGACGTGGTATGCAACGATCTCTTAAACAACTCACATATCCACTCATGTATATCTTAAATTGATATTATAATTATAATATTGCATATGCAGTCAGGTATTAGGGACAAGTCAGAAATGCATATCAAAGATAAAGTGCATATCACAGATAGTGTTGTACAAATAGTTGATGTCGAAAAAAAAGAAGCCAGTGTGAATGATGATGAGGATGTGATGGTGATACCCCGATATAATAAACCTAAGAGGGCGAGTAATGCAAAAATCCTGCCTCAAGGTGAGTCATTTAAATATTTATTTATTTATTTAATATTTTTGAATTAATTAGTAAATTTATTTTGGTTGTAGACTACATATGTACACAAGAAGATTACAATGTAATTGATTACATGATGGGAACACAGTATGATACTCAACTTGTCCGAATCGACGATGCTTGGGTAAAAAGAGATGACCTAGACTGCCTTTTTAGTGCTAAAGCGGAAGAAATGGATCTGAATGGCGCTGTAAGCATTTTGAAACTGATTTTGTATTAGCATGTTAGGGCATTCAACACATGTCCATGCAAATTATGTGCCGTTTTTAATCAATAAAATACAAACTTTCAGGTCATAAGTGCATACATCCAAATGATGCGGCATAAGGAACATAATCTGCATAGAGAAGGTGGAGACGTTTACTTGGAAAATACCTTTATTACTCAATTGCTACACCGTGATGGAGAGGCCGTTGAGACATACCCCAACTATGGTAAAACTGACTTGATTCAAACACAGGTCCGAAATTATTTAAACGCTCATATGGTAAGCTTCACTGTGAACTCTTATAGATTCAGATTTTCTGTTGATTCAAAGAAATATAAAAAATTGAAAAAAAACTTTATTATTACAGGTGTTCCTTCCAATTAATATTGTGAAGTATCACTGGTACTTAGGCATTGTTAATGCTTCAGTTGGTGAGATACATGTTTTGGATTCATTCGGATCAAAAACGGAAAAATTTCCAGATCTCAATTTTGTGGTACGCCTTCATTGTAAATATTTCTAAATTCTTTAATACTCTCTTCTTAATCATAGTGTTTTGGTTGTAACAGTTAATAGGAATGGAAAGGCTAATAAAGCACGTGGCAAAGCTCATACAACTGGATCTAACAAAATGGAAACATGGTATCGAGATAGCATCTTGGCCAAAAAAACATATGATCACCAACAAAATGCAAACAGATGGGTAAAACATCATCTATACTTTTGTGTATATGGCATAGTATCTGAGTCACTCATATCTCATACTTTTTTAAATTTTGCACAGTGTAAGCTGCGGTTTATGGATGCTTACTTATATGGAATATTGGACCGGAACTACTTTGTCTGACCCTGCTACCCAGGTAAAATTTCGTATCAATATCTCTCCGTAATTCTTTAGTTTAATTGGTTAAAAATCATCAATTAGTTAATTGTAGGATGATATAAATAACTTTAGCCTAAAGCTATCCGCGATCCTGTATAATTCCACGCTAAACATGGCGAGGGGGTTACAGGATGATGTAGAAGAAAATGAAGCCAACAATAATCCTGATGATGTCAGAATGCTCGATGAATCAGAGTTAATTGAATGTTGTCGGGCACAATAACATTGAAAAATAGGAACGACCTATTGTCTGCATTTCGTACATGGTTCATGCTGAACAGAGACCCTGAATCTTTAGAGTAAGTCATTCTAAAGTAAATATTTTGTTCTAATTTCTTGATTTTTCATTGCCGCTTCTTGAAGTACCACAATAATTAACTTGTTCGGTATCGTGTGTTTTTAGCGAAGAATGGTCCGAAGCGAAAGACCGTATTCGATCTCTTTAACTCGCAGAAAAATTGATGAAATTTTAAATAAAAATTTAGAGATGGATCATGATTGCTTCAACCTTGCTGTTTGTATGGCTGCATCCAACAAAACGTATTTGTCAGAGAAAGACCAACACCACCACATGGACCTCCAGTTTGCTGTAAGATGAAATATTTATTCATATCTAAATCATATATTAGCTGTATAACTAATTAAAAATATATAATGTGTATTTTTTGGCAAAATGAACAGTACATAACATAATTTGGACGAGATCCAAGGTGTCTTGACTGGATAGACTATAAAGAACTAGCAAAATTGCTTCAATGCGGGCCAGACAGGGACTACAAAATTCAAGATTGTAGCACTGTAAGATCTATGCTCATTGAACTCATTCAAAATTATATTTTTGTTTTGCACTTATAGTCTTTGTGTTTGTTTTATAGGTACTATTGCCTTATTTTCGAGACAGGTTCTATATTTTATTCATACTGGACTTTGCTGACAAAATTGTGCACATTATGGATCCGCATGGTCCAAATCTGCCGTACATGGGTGTAGATCCAACCACACCATATACAGAAATATTGATGAGAGTTTTTAATCATTTCAGTCTCGCCATGCAATTAACCAATCCTGCATGGAACAAGAATCTTTTTCTTTGGCGTCGTGAATTCAAACGAAACCATCCAAAAGGAACCAACTGGTAACAACTAATCTTATAATTTAGCGTACCTTATTGTCAAAATATGTATAGTCATTTGATTTAACTACAACAAGAAAATACTTGCTCTCTCCTTTTATACAGGAAAACAGCAGGCTTCCTTGTCTACAACTACATAAAGTTATGGGATGGCAAAAGATTAACGTCGCTCATCAACAATGTAAGCATGCAAAATTTCTATGAAAATTTGATATGTTACATAGTAGCAAATTAATGAGTTAACTTTTTTAAAACCTACAGAGCTCGGAATCACTGAGGACAGAATTTTTAGTAGACATTTTGAAGAGCAGCACAAAGGAATCTACGTATAATATCCCTGGAGACCTGCTAGATCTACTTAATCAATAGATATGTTAGGCATGATTTAATTACATATTTTGTTATGGATGAGTGTATTTCAGATAATGTACATGCTTCTATATGGTTGTGTGTGACTTAAACTATTTAAAGATTTGGTCGTTTGATTATTTTATGTCATTTCTAGATTAAAGCCGTAGCGTTAGCACAGGCATTGTACTAGTTTATTATAAAAATATATTCTATGACTAATCTAATGTTTCTTAATTTGTATGTACAACAAATGTTAATACTTTTTTTATATAAATTTAGTTAAGGTTTAAAGCGTTTGATTTCTCAAAAAGCGAGATTTGTATCTGTCTGTGGACCGAGGGAGGGTCACATATCAGCCATGGATTTTGCTGTCAAAGTAATAGCATGGTTTAAGAACACATCTTAGCTTGATGTCCATGTCGGTCTATTGTTCCTGAATTTATGGGAGCCCATTCCTTATATAGTGCCGTACTGACAGGCAATGATGAGTAGGAGAAAAATGTTGAGTAAGCTCTTTTTTAGTTAGGGGTTGTTTGTACCATGTCATAGCAATAATAATCAATGAATATTGTTGAAGTTTTGTAAACCTCCATTCCAAAAGGTAAAAAGATATAAATATTTCCATTGTCCTAAACTAAGGACCCGAAGGAAGAGAGCTCACTTTACGGCTTTTCGTAACAAAGTAAAACATGTTGAAAATGAAAACACTCACACACACCGTACCCAACACCCTAGCAAGATCGATCATATCTATCGTCTCCCAAAAGCCAAAGGAATTGAAACGAAATAAAGACAAGAACAGCATCAGCTTTCTTCAAGGACGACGACCGTTTCCACTTTGTCTGCCCACATGTTGCTTGGCCCAGTGGTGAAAACGACAAACTTTCGTGCCAGTCAAAAGAAGGCGCTATGCTTGCCGGGGTCTTTGCCTCCGGCCAACCAAATCATTGCAGATAGACTTTCAAAAAAAAAAAAAGGATTGCAGATAGCAAGCAAGCATGCCTTGCAGCTTACTAATAATCTGCAGCAGGTGACTGGTCATCATCCATAGTGATCTTCTCACCTCATTTGTTGTGTAAAACATGCGTCTAGCCTTTACCTCCTCACTCCTCAGAGTCAGAGAGAGATAGCCTTGTGCAAAACGAGATATAGATAGATAGATGCTCGAGAGAATCCATCTGCCAACATCACGGTGGTGGCGCGTTTGATCGGCCCGAACTAACTGAGCACTATCAGGGTGGTTAGCCTGTCAGTTTGCTGAACTGATAGGGCTGGGCTGGGCTGGGATATGCACGGTGCTTGCTTGTAGTAAGTATCATGATATCTGGTCCAGAAGAGACTAGGCACCACCAAAAGAAGAAAACTCTAGATAAATATAAATATGCTTAATGAATTGTAGCTTTGGCGGCCTTCGTTCCTAAGACTCATCCACTACTGGCTTCTGAATTGTGCAACCTGACCAATTATAGACTATCTATTGTCAACATTTTTTGTTTGGATCTTTAGGTATAGGCAGGTGGAGTCTTTTTGTCCCTTCTAATTACTGCTGCACAAATCTTTTTTTTTTTTTGGCAGCACGTCAGCAGTAAAAATTGATCCATAGACGTTGTGTTTGCAACATTCGCAAAACAATTGTGCTTGCAACGGTTGCTATCCAAATGATCTCTAAAAACTGAGTGTTTTAGCAACTATATATCTAAAAATTGATTTCTAGAGAATAGTTGGTATAAGGTCGTTCGCTCATTAGAAATTGATTTCAATGGATAATTGGGAACCTCAAGAAATCAATTATATTTCTGGGACCAAGTTAATAATGTGATCGTTTCCTAAAAAATAATAATAACAACTATAATGATTTTTGAAAAATAATACAACCACCGTGTCTAAACGTATTACTATGACTCTGATTTTTTTGATATAATAAGCTTAAGATGTGCTCTGTTCACATATAAGATGTAGGATTTTATCTATTATTCGTAGTTAGAAACAACAAGGCATGCATAATCTCAAACAAGACCAGAATTCATCCGTCAAGAAGGGACTTCATTAAGTGTTTCTTTGGCACGATTTTACCGGTTCTGGCTCTAGATTCTTGCTACAATACTTTTTTAACCAAATAGTAGGGGAACCCCCTACCTATATTTTTTATTTTTTATTAAATGAAAGAATAGTTATGTACAAAGTGTTTGAACAAAAAGGGATAAAGTATAAAGCTACTATGCCCGAAAATAGGAGAAAGATTACAAATAGTTGTCTCTCTAAACACTAAGTAAGAGCTTCTAGACGGCTTGGTTTTGGTACCCAAGTTCTTCTCTGAATTGTATTTTCCACAATTGATATTCCTCTGTCCATTGCCAAAGCTGATTTTGTTTCTCGTGTTCCAAATAACCCAAGAAGCAGCGATGACTATTTCCCTAAGAACAACCTCATTAAAGTCTACTCTTCCTTGCAAAATCATGTCTAGAGGGTTGAGTCTTGCTACAATACGTCAAGGATCGAAAGCCAAAAATATGATTTACCATGAGCTTCTAGCTTACTTTGAAAACAGAGACGGTGTTTCACTGTAGCTATAGTGCATAGAAGAGCCAGCGTTGAGTTCGCCAAAGCTCCACCAAAAGAGACATAGTCTTTCTTAAACTCACCCTAATAGCTCTATCTTTGGCTAGCGATAAATCTAAAATAAAGAATGTGTAACAAGCGTAACATGATGGCCACAATTGGGCGGTATTTGTAGGGAATTTGAGGGGATTGGCGGCGAGGAACGGCGAGGCCGCACCTGGTGGCGCGCATGTGGGCGGTGGCGTTGTTGTTGGCGTGCGTGGAGGCAGCTTAGCAGCTAGGGTTTCGGGGAGAAGAGAGAGCCAAGAGCTGAGAGCTAGGTAAAAGGGATTTGACCCCTATTCTTTACTTGATCTCAATTGATACAGTACCCCTTGTATTTATAGGCCAGAGATTTCTTAGCCTCTAAGGATCTAAACCCTAATCTATGGGGGACGGCGGTGGCGGCACCTGGCGGCGGTGCATGGGCGAGAGGTGCTGCGTGCCCTACCCTTTAGCCTCCTGGACCTGCCGTTATGGGCCTTGGCCCCTTTACTTATTATATCATTCCCCCTTTTCCATGCGGCGCGTCCTCGCGTTGCAACTTTGGTGGCTCTTTGGGGTTGTTGACTATGCTGACGCCGTGCGGCAGCGTGCTGTTGTCGCTGTCGTCAGGGGCCGGTATGACGATGACGACCGAAAAATCGTCATTGTTGTCCTTCTGCTGTTCCTCCTAAACAGCTTCATCGACGGTGTCGACGTTGGGGCGTAGTGGTGGCGTGACGTCCTGGGCGCCGAAGATGAGGGCGCGCGCGTTTGTGACGTCGTCGGGGATGCTGATGATGACGGTGGCCGCAGGCGGCGGCGTGACCACAGGGTCGGCGGTGAAGGTGCCGCGCATATGCGTGATCTCCTTCTCCTTGGCTGCGAGGTGGTGGTCCAGCATGGTGATATCGTCATTGAGATTCATGGTGGTGTCTAGATCAGACTCGATCTGAACCTTCTCGTGCTGCAGGAAAATTTTTTTGAGATCATGAACTGCACCGGCGAGTAGAGCGCGAATATCGTTGCAGATCTCGTCGACGTTCATGGCGGCATTGGCGGCCATGGATGGTGCCCGAAGGATCAAACCGGCTCCGGATACCGGATGTAACAAGCGTAACGCGATGGCCACAATTGGGTGGTATTTTTGGAGAATTTGAGGGAGATGATCGGCAAGGAACGGTGAGGCCGCACCTGGTGGCGCGCGTGTGGGCGGCGGCGCTGCTGCTGGCGCGCGTGGAGGCAGCCGACGGCTAGGGTTTCGAGGAGAAGAGAGAGCCAAGAGCTGAGAGCTAGGTAAAAGGGATTTAACTCTATTCTTTACTTGATCTCAATTGATACAATACCCCTTGTATTTATAGGCCGGGAATTTCTTAGCCTCTAAGGATCTAAACCCTAATCTACGGGGGACGGCGGTAGCGGCACCTGGCGGCGGCGCATGGGCCAGAGGCGCTGCGTGCCCTGCCCTTTTGCCTCCTGGACCTGCCGTTATGGGCCTTGGCCCCTTTACTTGTTTATAGAACGATAATGATAATGTTTGAAAATCTAATTGAAGAAGCTATCGTCATGCATTTTCCCCCCTCAAAATCTCCATTTGTATCATTAGGAAGAAGGATATAAATAACGAGTCTCTTGAAGTTGGCCCTATACGTAGCTAAGAAATACATAACTAATAAAACCAAGTAAAAAAGAGCTGCCCGTAGAGATCATGCATCTATGTGGGAAGCGCATTGTCATATGTTTTTCAACGGTAACCGTCAGTCGTCCAGATAAAGAGTCCATTATGTAGATGGATATGCATGAGATGACGATTGACACGAGGCAACCTCAACTTGCGCGCGCGAGCGCGATGCCGCGACGATGTGATGACTTGCATAGGTTCAGCATGGCATGATATGGTAGCTCGCCCGATCAGGTAGTCAGGTGTAGCGACAGATGGTAGTCAGGTATCCGTCGTCGCCCCTCAGTTAATCAGAAGCTTAACTTACGCATTGATCGACCGATCGATTGCATTGCATGCAGATAATTAAATAGTACATCGGTCCAGAAGCTGTCCGATCCGAGCCAAGGCACACGGTAACGCGTGGACGCTGAAAGCCACGCCGCATCCGCGCGCGCCGCCCGGCAGCTGCCATGGCCCTGGATGATGGGGAGGTGGCACCGGATACCGGAACAGAAGAAAGTTACGTGCCTGCCTTGTTACATGGCCGTCGTCTTCAGTCTTCTCTGCTTAGATTGCATTGCATACCAGTATTATAATTTTTAATTCATCCTTGTTAATAAAGCTCGTACCAGGATTCAGAAACCGCCGCTGGCTGCGGACGTGTGGGACCGCGCCGCTTGCATTGCATTGGCGGCTGTGGGACTGTAGATGACACTGAGTGCCTTTGCACTTGGCAAAGAGCTCTTTTTACTCGGCAAAGTCTTTGCCAAGTGCATCATTCGACAGAGGAAACACAGTAAATTTTCTTACGGCAAAGCAGCAAACATTTTCAGAAAAAATAAAAAAACATAAACCCGCCAAGCCCATCAATGCCAGCGAGTCTGTCATCGCTGGAGACGTCGTCGGAGAGGCCGACCTCGCCCGAGTCGCTGTAGGGGAGACCATCCTTGCTGGATTCGCCGCGGGGTTGGCCATCCTTACCGGATCCGCGGCGGGGAAGGTCGTCCTCGCCAGATCCGCCGCGGGGGAGGCCGACCTCGCCGGAAGCGCCATCGGGGAGAGGGAGGGATACTGGGCAGAGGGGGAGGGAGGGAGGCGACGGCGCCGTAAGTGCCATGGGGGATGCCAACGACGGGTGAGGAGAGGGAGGTGGGCAGAGGGGGTGGGACGGAGGCGACGACGACAGGCTAGGAGAGGAAGGGAGGGAGAGAGGCCGGCGACGGGCAAAGGGGGAGGGAGGGAGGGAGACCGGCTCCCCCAAACCCTAGGGGGCGCTCATATAGCGCGAGCCTCCTGGGCTTAATGGGCCAATGGTTTGCAGAGTGGTCCATTAAAGACACTCGGCAAACCAATTTTGTTTTAAATCTTCGAAAACATGACAAGATTAGTTTAAATGAAAAAATTTAACTACAAAATTTCATAACTTTTCGAGATCTACAAAGTTTATTTTGAATATTTTTCTATCCGAGGTCGTTCAAATTTGAATTTTAAATTTTTAAAATTTGGACCTATTTTGCATGACAAGATGAACTCAAATAAAAAAATTTTCAACTACAACATTCTATAACTTCTCAAGATCTATAAAGTTTATTTTGATTGTGTGGTCATTTATTAATCTGACATGGTGGTTCTTACATCGTTCATAAATCTTATATCTCTCTTTTGTTGTTTCATGAAACTTAGAGAGAGATATATATTCTGTGAACGACGTTACTACCTATTTGTTAATTGAAGAAATGATCGAAATAAACTTTATAGATCTTAGGAAGTTATACAACTTTGTAGTATAAACTTTTTCATTTAAGTTAATTTAGTGTCTCAAAATGAATTTTGAAAAAAAAACTTTTGCCGAGTGTCAAGACTTTGCCGAGTGCCTGGCAATCGACAAAGAAGCCTTTGTCGAGTGCCTGACATTTGGCACCCGATAAAGAATTTTGCACTCGACAAATCACCGGTTTTAGCAGTGTGAATACGTGCATGCGCATAATACTGCGCTGCTGCTCCTGTTCCTTTATGTATGGTTGTATATGGTTGTTGACCGCATAGTCGCATCTACCTGATCTGTTGCAAAAAGTAATCAAACTTGCTACGATATTTTTGGAACAAATCAGTACATCAGTGTCCTGGTTCAAATTTGCCAACGCATGCAGAAGAGACTAATTAAGGAACCCATCTGTGTGGATGTGGACTTGTCAAATTATACACACTAATTGTAGAATACAGATAGCCTAGATTAAATTAACTGATGTGTGTTCCAAATTTTCAGAAAATCAGTGTCACTCTATAGTGTGCAGTTACTCGTCTACGAAAGAAAATAGGTGCTGTTTGGTTGGCCGTCTCAGCGTCAGACTTTTTTCTCTCGTTGTTTGGTTCGGAATCCAAAGTTGGCAGGATGGTACAAACTTTTTACGCTCTCTATAGTCTTCCATGACTTGCCACAATCTGTCCCAAACTCCCAAATGAGGTATGGCTTTTGATGGCCGGCATCCAAACATCTTGATACAGATACGTTATTTTTCCAATAATCTCCAAGTCATCTTAAAACTCTAGTTGATTCCCCAAACCAGCTAAATTAAAGATGTGGTGGCATGACCGACAGCAGAAACGAATAGCGTTTCTTAGCTTTCCATGCAACTTTTCCTATAGTGCGCTACATCAATCAGTACGTGGTGTGGTGCTATACTCGCTCGATCTTGCTACAATTTCCTAAACTTGTGTGGAACAAAGGTGCAAAAAGCATGAGAGGCAACTTGTAAAATGATACTTACTCACTAGTATTTATGCATACACGCCAGTACTCGGTGTGGACGTACCGTCAGTATCGTCAGATGTCACAAATGTCGTTGGCATTGCAGGAAGGAGTATATATATAGCAGTTGTCGTCGTTGATGGTTCAAGTGCAGGTTTCAAGGTACCACGCGGAAAGAGCAAATTAAAGGCCCAAGCAAAGCAAGAAACAAGTAGGATCGTACACGTACAGACACACATGACACATACATGAAGTATAGGAGGAGTAGGTTGTTGCAGCGTGGTTTTCGCCATCCTGCTGGCATGCACGCTTTCGGTAGGATCGTACGTGACGTGAGTACACATATATATAGATATATAGGTGATGATCACGCTCGGCGTACGTACGTGGACAGCGGCTTATTGCGGATAGAGTATCATATCGTCGTGGAGTCAAGCGTACGTGTGCATCAACTTGATTCCTACGTTCCATCCAGTCCCATCCCAACTGATAGCAAAACCCAACATGTCCGAGGTCGTTCGACCTATGTATCACACGCTTCAAGCAACTTTGAAAAATCAATGAGACCGATCAAGGGATCGGTTAAGCCGTTTCGAAGCCCATCCTTCGCAGCAAGAACTCAGGATCGATGATCTGTTGAGGAGTCCACGCCCAAGGATGTTCTAGGGTCAACAATGCCACCTAGAACGTCGTTGGATCTTTTCGGAAAATGAAACGAATGTCAAGAGATTGGAAGGATATTCGATCCCTCTCAAACGTTTGCGACCCTCGTGTTTATACAGAGGTGGTGGTGTTATCCCAATAGAAAAACAAGTCCAAGATGCAATCTGCATATTTAATTTTCCATGTACAAAATAGATCTAAAACATATGTGGAAACAAATTGGTTCGGAAAATATTAGAAAAATGCGCCTAGCCATGTCTCAAACCAGCCTTGTTGGTTTTCACAGGCTTGGCCACCTCGGCTGGGCTAGTCAGGCCACAACGGTTCTAGCTGGAAAGCACTAGTTTCGGCATTTTGCTCTTCTTTGCCTTCCAAGCTTCAAACGCAGTGTTCCAAATGTTTTTCTTGATTCACGTTTTTTTGCGACCTTTCTTGATTCACGTTAGGAACATGTTATGAAGTCATTTTTAGGCTTTGGTCACTTTTGATTATCAACATATGCCCCATACTTTTAGGTGAGTTTACGTGAATCCGGAAACAAAAAGTTTTCAATAGCAACGTTGTCCAAGCTCATCGGCTATCAGCCACATTTTGTTCTACTAAGAGCGACACTTGTATTTGGAAAGCACTTTATAATCTTCTTGCCCAACACATAGAGAAATATTTTTCAAATATCTCCCGTTAACTGTTCTAGGGAAACGATGAACTTGCAACGCCTCGTTAGTTTTAAATTTCAAATTTTAAACGAACTTTTTTTATTTTTAATTTTTTTTAAAAAAAATTACAAATTTAGTTGTCCGTTTCGAAATATGACAGAACTAGTCGCCTACAGTGGGCGTTTTTTAAAAAACGCCCACTATCTCGGCGTTTTTTTGTGACGTGACAAACGGCCGGCCGGCGCCGGTGCCGGCGTTTGCGGGCGGCCACCTGGCGGCCAAAAAACGCCCACTGTGTGGGCGTTTTTTGGCGGGCCAGGCGGCCGCCTGCAAAACAGGCGAGGCCGGCCGTGCACTTTTGCAGGCGGCCCTCTGGCCGCCAAAAAACGCCCACACAGTGGGCGTTTTTGGCCGCCAGCTATATATACCCAGCCCCCCTTCAGATTTTTATTATATTCACTAAAATTTTTAGAAAAAAGGAAGAAGAGAGGAGGGAGGAGAAGGAAGTAACGGCGAAGCCCTGCCAATTTAAGACCTCGGCTTTTAGGTAAGTTTCTCATACATTACAGGTCTGTTGCTATGCATTAGTAAAATATAATGTGCACTAGAGTTGTTTAGTTTTTAGTTGACTCTGGGTAGATCTGTGAGTAGTATGTATATTAGATCTATAAATAATGATGTTAGAGCATTGCAGTTCGTGTTAGAAATAATGATGTTTCTTTTATGATTTAAACAATGGATTGCATGATTTGAAATGTGACGAATATCGTATTTTCTCTGAATAGATATGTCAACCAAAGTGATGTTTCGGTTGTTCCATGGTAGTGACACTGTCAGATATGGGCCGTATGGTATAGATCTGTCTGAATTTGGGTCAACACTAAAGGGGATAGATAGGCCAGCGGAAAGAAATTTTCGGTCAGTGTGTAACTGGTTAATGAGGGTATTTCATATCAACCCAGAGGTGAACACAATAAAAGTAAATGTAGTAGTCAACCGTGGCAACGAAGAATGCTTCTGGGAATTGATGTCGGTAGATTACACCGAAACATGGAAATGGTACGTAGAAAATGCATTGCAGCGGGGCTGGGAACCCAGCATTTTCATGGAGGTGCACGATAAAGACAATGCAACCCTGCAAGATGTGGAGGGTATAAGCATGGTTAGGACTGATGCTGAAATAGAAGAGGGAAATGACCGTGCTGAACAAGGAGAAGAACAGGGACATGATGTGCAGCAACCAGAAAGAGAAGAAGAAACCAGTGAGCCGAAAGGCTTGGCAGATGAGGGCGAGAGGATCAACTCCATTGTTCAGGAAATGGAAAACGAAGATGCGGCGAATGAGGAAGTGGAGGGTTATGAATCTTCTGATGTGGAAGGATGCAATGTGAATCCGTGGCAGTGGTCTAATGAAGACTTCTCTGGACTTGCTATTTCAGAGGGATACCATGTTCCATGGGAGTATAAGGAGAATGAGGTAATCGAGGGAGCGATGTACGCAGAGAAGGAAGAATTGATGGAGGCAGTCAAGCTTTGGGCTGTATCACTGCAGAGGGAGTTCTGGGTAGCAAAGTCCATAAAGTGTGTATACGAAGTTAAGTGCATGAGATCCAGCGATGGTTGTCCGTAGAGGGTGCATGCATTCAAGGGAAAGTGGAAGGATTATTGGAAAGTGTCAATAGTCACTCAGCACAACTGTCACTTGGAAGGTGTACAGAAGTACCACAGAAATATGACATCTGCATTTATTGCTGCAGAGATGTATTCAGATGTTGTGCATAATCTGAGATACGAGCCAAGGTCAATAATAAGGCATATCGAAGATAAATTCAAATACACCATTTCATATGCTAAGGCGTGGAGGGCAAAACAGAAGATTATCGAGATGAGATTTGGCACATTCAAAGCCTCATATGATAATTTACCATCTCTTCTTCAATGCATAGCCGCCAGAAATCTAG
Organism: Bothriochloa decipiens; assembly: GCA_023333625.1. NCBI lineage: Eukaryota > Viridiplantae > Streptophyta > Magnoliopsida > Poales > Poaceae > Bothriochloa > Bothriochloa decipiens. The sequence continues at coordinate 43,070,681 of CM041632.1, forward strand.
GGACATGTACAGATCTTATAACATACCCAACCATGGAGAATGACCGTGCAGTATTGGTCTTGCAACGAGCTTTCTTTGCACTAGGTGCTTGCATCAGGGCATTTGTGCATTGTCGTCCAGTACTCTGTATTGACAGGACATTTCTGACAGGTAAATACAGAGGTCAGATACTAACAGCAATTGCCGTTGATGGGAACAATCAAGTTCTACCACTGGCATTTGCTTTTGTGGAGAGCGAGAATACCAATAGTTGGTACTGGTTTCTCAAGCAGGTGAAGGTTAGCATTGTTGGTATGAGGCCTGGTGTATGCCTAATTCATGACCGTCACGCTGGCCTTCTTCGGGCAATTGAATATCTGAAGCACGGTGATGCAGAGATGGGATATGGTAAAGATTGGCCAGATGTTCAAAGTCGGTGGTGTATGCGTCACATGGGTGCTAATTTTTACAAGCAGTTTAAGCGGAAGAGCTTGATGGATCTATTCAAGAGGCTGTGCGGACAAAATCAACGGAAAAATTCAACGAGCTTTGGAGGAGGTTGGACGAGCTCACAACGAAGCATATGGAAGAACACTCAAGTCGATCAGCACCTGTTGGTGAGGATGGTCCAGAGTCCTTAGGACCGCTGCCCACAGATGGTCCAAACATCAGAAGGAGATCGGCATCTGCTGTGAGAAATTTTTCGCACTGGATAGAGAATGAGCCTAAGGAGAAGTGATCTTTGCTGCATGATGTCGGCGGAGCGCGGTTTGGTATTATGACAACTAATTTGGCTGAAGTTTACAACTGGGTGATGCGTGGTGTTAGAGACCTTCCCTTGGTTGCCATTGTTGAGTTCATCCTGCATGGAACATGCAGATATTTCAGAGACCGGTACCAAGTCGCTGCCCTATCAATGCAAGTGCGATGTGTTTTCTTCGGACAAATGCTGACAAATTATCTAGAGGAAAAACATAAGAAGGCAAAGGAGCATAGAGTTATAACTCAAGGTACTAGAGAGCACCGATTTGAAATCTTGTGTGCTGATAAGGCCAAGCATGGAATATATAGAAGAAGAGTTGTGCAAGAATGCATACTTAGAGAGGATGGGTATTGCGCATGCACGTGCCACAAGCCAAGACTCTACCACAAACCATGTTCCTATGTTATTGCAGCGAGCTCGGAGTGTGGAATACTTGATCGTACTTTTGTATCTCCCTATTTCACCAAGGAAGCCATATTGCATACATGGTCACATGAAATTTATGGTTTTGGCATAGCAGGGAATTTTACAGGTACAGTACCGCAACCTACCTATATTCCAGACCCAAGTAAGATCAGAGACAAGGCTGGGCGTCGGAAGACAAGACGTATTCGAAACGCCATGGATGAGTCCGAAGCAGGTGGAAGGTACACACGTTGCAGCAAATGCGACAAGGAAGGACATACTTACAAGAAGTGCCCCAAGGACTCAGACATGGCCACAACAGCAGAAGCCCCGCCATCAGGATCTGGATTGGATGGTACCCCGCCAACAGGAGAAGGGATAACTTCTAGGCCCACCAGGCCAAGGCGTGCACGCGTGCCTCGTAGTTCGGTCGTGTAGTGATGTGTAGAGAGCTTGGTTAAGATTATGTAATGTACGGTTTTTGCTTTGTTGTAACTAGAGTGAACAAACTTATTGTTTCAACCTATATTCCGGATGTAATGTTCATAATCTCAGTCTTGTATTTGAATATATTTCTGTTACATGTTGTATGTGCAGTCTTTATGTTTCAAATTCGATCATTTGTTGTTGTACCTTAAATTTATTGTTGTATACTTTTTCACTTTCTATTTGCATGTGTCATATGTGTTAACTGTGATATTATCATGCAGGGATGGCCGACGACACACCGGAGCTGCTAGATCGAGGGATCGATCTGCACCACCGCTCGTACCGTATTGCGGTGCAGAACGCCAATCTGCCCGTACTTCGACCGCGACCGTCCAGACGTCTACTTTCAGTGGACCCTCGGTTCTGTTCCAGGTATCCATTGACTCTTTTAATTCTCCCAATTAAGTACACATGGCTTCTTAATAACATAAAATTTTTATGTGCAGGTTACGTGAGGCAGGCCTCCTCCCGTTGTGTCATCTTATAGAGGCTCGAGCTGGTGAGGCCGATGAGACGAGGAGGTGGAGTTTCGATAGGTCTCTTCTAGCAGCCCTGGTCGACCGATGGAGGCCGAAGACACACACGTTCCACCTGCCGTGCGGGGAGGTCGCACCGACGCTTCAGGACGTTGCGTTCTTGCTTGGCCTTCCCCTCGCTGGCGATGCCGTTGGGCCAGTCGACGGACTTCATGATTGGCGAGACGACATGATGGCCTGCTTCGGCCACGTACAGCGTCACCCTGCACTTCCAGCTTTGAGCAGCCTCCCTCCGTACACGACCATGGGCCCGTCGCAGCAGTGGCTCATGCAGTTTACCGTAAGGCCTAATTTAAAAGAATTTTATCAATTTACAGTTCTACTTAACTTTATTAACTATATCTTTTTCAGTCCGATCAGCTACACCCAGAGGCTGACGTGTACTCTGTGCAACGGAGCTTGGAGGCCTACTTGTTGTGGCTTTTTGGCTGGGTCATGTTCACCAGCAGCGCGGGACATGCCGTCGACAAGGTCATGATCTTCTACGCGCGCGATCGCTGATGCTGACGAGGGAGCAGTGCCACAGTGGAGCTGGGGATCTGCCGTACTGGCGGCGACGTACAGGGGGCTTTGCGAAGCGTGTACTAAGATAGAAACAGGTTCTTTGCTCACTGGTTGCCCCCTCCTTCTACAGCTATGGGCAGCTGAACGGTTCACGATTGGTCGACCTGTGGTGGATCACACCGCCTACGAGGAGGACCTGTACTTGCAGGTTCCGCCTGAGGACTACCCCACCATGGGTACAGTCTGGTGCCGTCGTCAGGTTCGTGTTCCTAGCTGACGTATATAGTTAATTCGTATCGTACCTTCTAACCCATTTATTGTTATATTTCAGCGACGATGGGCACATATGCAGGTCACGCCGTCGTACAACGAGTTTATGCTGGAGTTCGACAGGATACAGCCGACCGACGTGATCTGGGAGCCTTACAGCCAGGAGGCTATCCACGCACGAGCTCCCCTTGGGCTGTCCACGTTGTGCACACGTGACCAGGCCTTCTGGCTGACGCTCCGACCGATGGTGTTCGACATCTTCGTCGAACCGCACTACCCAGGGCGTGTTTTGCGCCAGTTCAGTCTCATGCAGCCGTCCCCCGTCCCTATCATCCGTACCGTCCCTGCAGATGCTCATAGGTAAGTACTACTAATAACTGACTTTGAAAAATTAATCGCAGTAGACATGTCTTACTCAAATTTGTGTTCAGGCTGACTCGGAGGGGACAGGTCGGCGGCAACTTATGGGTTCCACGTCTGCAGCCATACGTGGACGATTGGTTGCTTGCCACAGAGGACGTCGTTGATGAGTACCGCCCCCACACCGAGGACTCGTACATGATGTACCTCCGGTGGTACCAGTCTCGTACCCGCACACGTGTCACCTTCATTCCTCCAGAGCAGCAGCCACACGTCGCCGCCGTGCGTGACACTTACCCTGTGCACCGTGATCAGGATTACTTCCGTGCGGTGAGTACTTGAATCTCTCATATATATCGTACTTCATTACGTATATCTTTCATGTAACTTAAAACTGAAATTAGGTCGATGGTATGCAACTACTTTACACGGAGATAGACTCCGTGTGTCGCCGCTTGGAGGGTGGCTTGGCGTTGACAGTCGACGAGCAGCGCACCTCGTACACGCGGATGCGTACGACGCTTAGATCCGTGATGAGGGCTCTCACTTGTTGGACCTCCGACGCAGCGCCTCAAATTCCTGCACCGGCACCCGCAGCACGTCCTCCTGCACCCCAGAACAGAGGTAACTCCGTGTACCCCACCTCGTCTACCTATGTTTTTCTAATATGGATGACTGTGTGACTTACGACGACACCTTTCACAGCGTTCACTACACCGTACCTTTGTTCCTCCGGAGGGGGTCCTCGGTGCACGGAGCAGAGGCATCCAGGCACTTCACTCATGCTCCACCCAGCGCGTCGGCCCATGGTGAGGGTTCCTCCGCTCAGGGAGCAGGCTGGGGAGCCTGGCCTTCGCCCCATGGAGTGGGTACCTCCGCTCAGGGAGCAGCCTGGGGAGTCCTGGGTACCTTCGCGCAGGGAGCAGCTTCGATGTCGGGCCAGGGAGCCGGCACCTCGTCGCGGACCTATCGACTACCTAATGACCCCCCACTGACGCATCGATCAGGGACGAGGAGGTCGAGATCGGCCCTTCACAGCTTGCAGGAGCACCTCCGCCCTACACGCAGGAGTTATCACAGATGACTCCAATGCAGGATGTCCGCGTGACTCGAGGTGTTCCACCGGATCGCTACACCTACTCGTCGGAGCACGTGCGACCGAGGAGGCCGAAGAGGGGTAGGGGGCAGGGGCAGGGACAGGCTCCGGGACAGTAGTACCCTGTACGATGTAATTACTGTCTTCATGTATGATATGCACTATTCTTTTGTCAAAATTTACCCTAAACCGTAAACCCTAAACCCTAAAAACCCTAAACCCAAAAAACCTTAAACCCTAAACCCTAAAAACCCTAAACCCTAAAAAATTTACCCTAAACCCTAAACCCTTACATGCTTGCATTACATCCGTTATAATAGTCCATTACAGCACAGTTAAAAGTCACGGAAACAGTTTATTACAATAAAATTATAGGTCCGCTAGGGAGATGAGCTACTAATCTGAATTCATCTAACAAAATAACCCTAATAATCCGAAACATAACCGGAAAGCAAGTCTTCATCTTCAGAACCACTATCCTCTCCCACAAACTCATTGGTACGGCTACGCTCAGCTGCGTTGGCCTCTTCTTTCTTTTTTTTGTAGTAAGCGGCCTCCAAGTCATCAACGGCTTGGGTGAACGCTTCATCATACTCATCTTCTTCCTTTTTTTATAGTAAGCGGCCTCCAAGTCATCGAGGGCTTGGGTGAACGCTTCATCATACTCCTCGTCCTCGTCGTTCATCGGCATCTCCGCCTCCGCCATCTTCTGCTTCATCTTCGCATCAGCACTCCTCTTTTCGGCCTCCTTCATCTTCTCCCTCGCATGCAAGGATGCTTCCTCTTCTCTCTTCTTTTTCCATGCATCACAGTCTTTCTTCCACCGAGCAGCACTTGGGGTTTGGACACGCAATCGTCGGGCATAGTCAACCTGCGCTCGCTTCCGCATCTTAATGTAGTTGTCCACAAGCTGAGTACCAGACCTGAACTTCAGGTCCATTACTTGCTTTTGCTTCAGTGTATCCATGTATTCCCTGCGGTCTTCAACATGGGCAAAAACCTCCCACTTGCATTTCCTAAGGCTCTGTGATCAAACGGAACAATTTAAAGTCAGCAAATACAAAAAGTTTGGATATCAAGTGAGCAACAAGTGGAACAAAAGGACCTCATCGTAATCAACCATATGGCCGCACCAATAGCCTATTCCAAGCTCCGATGGTAGTAGGCCATACTGCGCTTCGACACCACATTTGCACAACACAGGAGGCTTAGGGGTAACCACTTTTCTCTTCTTATCCACCTTCGGATCCGGCCATTTGTTCTTTGGACCCCACAGCCACTCCCTGAAGTTACACTTCCGCAACAAGGTATACCCACCCTACAATGTAAAATGTTAGTACATGCACAAATACTAAGAAAGCCATGACCGCATACAATTTGCACTTACTCCGGCGGGGTTAGGACATTCGAACTCGTTAGGCCTATCTGAACTTATTACAGAATAATCTCCGCATTTGCAACGAGGCGGAGATTCAAGCTGTCTCAATTGGGCTATTTTCTTCTCCTCGTCTGTCATTGGGGGGGTCAGGGGGAGGTGCCACCCACCGCTCAAATTGATCGGGTGGATTATGCTTCCCTTTCCACCATTCGTCAAACTGGAGATACCTTGGGTCGAATTTGTCTGGACCGTCAATCCACTGAAAGAAAAAGCACCTCTCATGGGCCTACAAAACATGATTGCTAACGACATTGTTAGAGATGCAAGAGCCGTAATTACTAGCAATGAATAAAGGCGCAATGACAGAGGTGCAATTACTTACATTGAATCCACCGCATGTGTAGTAGCAACGGGCAGCTGTGTCCTCATGGCGAGATTGGCCAATATCAGTCGGTTCTCCACAGTCACAATTTGGGACAGGGACTGCAGGAGGAACAGGAGCATCCTTGCTAGACACGTCGGGATACAATTCTCTAGGGCGACCTCTTTTTTTCCAAAACTCCGTCCGCCACAAGTTTTGCATATCTATTCAGAGAAAATACGATATTCGTCACATTTCAAATCATGCAATCCATTGTTTAAATCATAAAAGAAACATCATTATTTCTAACACGAACTGCAATGCTCTAACATCATTATTTATAGATCTAATATACATACTACTCACAGATCTACCCAGAATCAACTAAAAACTAAACAACTCTAGTGCACATTATATTTTACTAATGCATAGCAATAGACCTGTAATGTATGAGAAACTTACCTAAAAGCCGAGATCTCAAACTGGCAGGGCTTCGCCGTTACTTCCTTCTCCTCCCTCCTCTCTTCTCCCTTTTTTTCTGAAAATTTTAGTGAATATAATGAAAATCTGAAGGGGGGCTGGGTATATATAGCTGGAGGTCAAAAAACGCCCACTGTGTGGGCGTTTTTTGACGGCGAGGGGGGCGCCTGCAAAAGTGCGCGGCCGGCCTCGCCTGTTTTGCAGGCGGCCACCAGGTGGCCAAAAAACGCCCACTGTGTGGGCGTTTTTTGGCCGCCAGGGGGCCGCCCGCAAACGCCGGCACCGGCGCCAGCCGGCCGTTTGCCACGTCACAAAAAACGCCCAGACAGTGGGCGCCCACTGTAGGCGACTAGTTCTGTCATATTTCAAAACGGACAACTAAATTTGTAAATTTTTTAAAAAAATTAAAAATAAAAAAAGTTCATTTTAAACAAGGCAAGCCACCAAGCTTGTCAGCCCATTTCCCAGCAAACCAAATGAGCCCAGATAGAAAAGCAAACCACAAAAACTGTTCTCAGCCCAAATGAGACCCATAAGGCCCGCGTAGAGAAAGCATAGGTCGGGCATCTAGTGGCTCTTTCTTCCGTGGCCCAATCTCCGAAGCCCATCCCACCTAAAGTCACAAGAGCGCCTCTCCTCTCCCTGTCCCTCTCCCTCCCCCTCTCCGGCAGCCGCTCCCGACTTGGTGCCGTAGCACTCGCCGGCTCGCCGCCTGGTGCCGTAGCAGTCGCCGCCTCCCGCAGAAGCCGGAGATGGCGTCGTCGGCGTCTACCCTCGAAATCGAGGCCCGCGAGTAAGTACAAACCGCTTTCATACCTCTACCCCCTTTGTACTAGAGAAACCACGAGTGAAGCAACCCGGCGAATCCCTAAACCCTACTAGGGTGCTTCAGCTTGTTTCTTGAATCCGCCCGTCGGCGGCCGATTACTACCTTTCAGTTTCAGTGTCGCAATAAATCTGATGGAATTTTGGGAATTACACGCCTTATTTAATCTACCCTAGAACCGCCTGACTTGCAGCAGCACTTGTAGCTTAAGGTCGACAGAGGATTTGAACGCGATGCTTTTTTGTTGTTGTGCGCAGCGTGGTCAAGATAGTGCTGCAGTTCTGCAAGGAGAACTCGCTGCAGCAGACGTTCCAGACGCTGCAGAACGAGTGCCAGGTCTCCCTCAACACCGTCGATAGCATCGACACCTTCATCGCCGACATCAATGCCGGGCGCTGGGACGCCGTGCTTCCCCAGGTTGCGCAGCTCAAGCTGCCGCGCAAGAAGCTCGAGGACCTCTACGAGCAGATTGTGTTGGAGATGGCCGAGCTCCGTGAGCTTGACACGGCCCGTGCCATCCTCCGCCAGACGCAGGTCATGGGTGTCATGAAGCAGGAGCAGCCTGAGCGGTACCTCCGCCTTGAGCACCTCCTTGTCCGCACATACTTCGACCCCAATGAGGTTTGCAAGTTTATATTGCTATGTTATTCTTGGTATGTTGTTTGTACTCCTCCCTGAGCTATCTTAATGTTGAAATACTGTAATATCACTCTGTCAACAGGCCTACCAAGAATCCACCAAGGAGAAGCGGCGAGCACTGATTGCTCAAGGTGAGCTTTCTGAATGTCTTATTTGTCGATGTTGTGTTGTTATTTGTGTAGAGTTTGGAGTCGATGTTCATAATATACCATAATTTTGTCAGCACCTATAAGCAAATTCGAGTTTTTATAGTTAGAGATTCCTGATTGATATCTATAGCCGACTAAACAAGTTGGTCCTACTTTTATTCAGTATTATGTAAGAGCGTACCTAGTGCCGTAGGCTCCCGCACTGCGGGGTCTAGGGAAGGGAAAATAGCCAGCAGCCATCCCTGCACAAATATGCAGAGGCTGGGGCTCGAACCCTGGACCTCTTGGTCACAGGCGGTAAAGCTCTACCGCTTGCACCAGGGCCGCCCTTCATTATTCAGTATTATGTACCCTGGAATTTTTGTCCCTTGCAATCCTAATTTTTAACCATTTTGTTTTTCATCTGTTGTGCCAATTTCAGCTGTTGCTTCTGAAGTATCAGTAGTACCGCCATCTCGTCTTATGGCACTGATTGGTCAGGCTTTGAAGTGGCAACAGCACCAAGGTATTCTCTTTGCTGCCACTATTAAAGGGCTGCTACCTTGTATATATATAATTGTTATGAAATATCATGAGTTTCTCAATCTTCCTGTTGCGTAGGATTGCTGCCTCCTGGCACACAGTTTGATTTATTTAGAGGAACTGCTGCAATGAAGCAAGATGAAGAAGAGACATACCCTACTTCCTTATCTCATCAAATAAAGGTGATTTAGCTTCTGATAGTATTTACTTCCTCTTGTATTGCCTCTTTTTTACTTGATAGTAAGAAGTAATTAATATGAACTTTAGAAACATGAAAAGCTAAGTTTCTGAGTTAAGGTATTTAGTATCTAGCAGCTCCAAAGAGTAACGGCGTAATCTTACTAACGCAAAAAAGAAGATACTGGAAACATTGATAACGATTGTTACATTAGGCTTTAACATGTGATGATTTCTAAATGAAATAATAGAAGAACACTGAACATCTACTTTATACTTGCTTGTGATTTGTTATCCTCAAGATGAATAATCCTCTATTAAGCATAATTTGAGGTTCTTCATCTTCAGTCGCATATAACCATATAGTTCACATGATGTCAAGTGAGTATTCTTATCAAGCTTTTGTTTACTAAGTTTTATAACCTTGCATTGTTCTTGTAGTTTGGGAAGAAAACTCATCCTGAATCTGCTCGATTTTCACCTGATGGCCAGTACCTTGTTTCATCCTCGGTGGATGGAATAATTGAAGTAAGTTGCTTTCTATTCTGCGTTTGCATGCTAGCTCCATTGATGCAGTTTGGCTTAAGTTCTCTAAATTTTCAGGTCTGGGATTATCTTAGTGGAAAGCTTAAAAAGGATCTTCAATACCAAGCTGATGTAAGTGCTTTTAAGTTTATTATAGGACTTAAATATGCACATTCTGTTTATCAGACATGGATAAGGTGCTAATTTTTTGATGTACTGTCTGCTGGATGAACGCTTCAGGAAAGCTTTATGATGCACGAAGATGCTGTTCTGTGTGTTGATTTTAGTAGGGATTCTGAAATGCTGGCATCTGGAGCACAGGATGGAATGATTAAGGTGCCCTTGATATTAAATCCTATATTTTGTTTCACTAAAGGAGAAATATTGTCCCTTACCAATATGTGTTACATTTTAAATATTTTTCTTCATATTGTATTAACTCATGTACTCCTTGAAAATTTAAACTTGTTGCTCATGTGAGTTTGATTTCAGATTGCTCACAAAATTTACTATATCAAAAATGTTTTATCTTAAGCTCTGGTTGACTAAGGTGTCGTGGTGTATATTGCTGTTGTATTGATAAGAGTACTGTAATATCATTTAATACATTTCTACATAGAGTTGGTTATAGGTGGCTTCAGTAGCACTCCTTAAGTCCTGGAGCTGGGGTTGAAAAAAAAAAATCCCTTCGCCTGTCCCACGCCAAAGCACAGGTCTAAGGTCTGGCCCCGGTCATGGTTGTTCTCACATGGGCTACGGTGCCGCTTTGTATGGGTGGGTCAGGGGTTCATGGGTTTTGTCGATCTGTGATGTCTTCTTGCAATGCTCAGGGTCTGTCTTACCCCCACAGATCGAGTTGTTACATAGACTACACTTGGTAACAAAATTGGATTACTAGTAAATGTGTTGATCATATATGAGTGTGACTATAATCATCCGGTATAACGATGTAAGTTGGTCTGACCTACGTAATTTGGTAAATTTTATGCATTATTGGTCAGAATCTCACCGTATTCACTTTAGTGTAATCTTTACAATTAACTCCATGTTAATCTTCTCCTTCCATCAATTCCCAGGTTTGGCGTGTACGGACTGGCCAGTGCTTGCGGCGCCTTGAGCGTGCACATTCAAAAGGTGTTACAAGTGTTACATTTTCACGTGATGGAACCCAAATATTGAGTACATCCTTTGACACTACCGCGAGGTTTCATATGACCATAAACTACCAGCCTATTTTTACTGTTGAAGTAGCATTTGCCATATTTTACTTTTTTCATTCTCTTGGGAACAAAGAGTTGATGATATCTGCAAGTTTGTGCAAGTTTTTTTTTTAACTAGTTTGTGCAAGTTTCATGTCTTCCCATTTTCCCATTTTGTATGTTGCCTTTTGTATCTTGGTGCAGTATCCTAGTCGTTGCTGCAATTATCAGCCCTTTTTAAGATAATCCAATCAATCTAAAGTATACTTAAGTAGTAGGCCCATTTTCAATAAGATAAACTTTAAATTTGAAAAACAAAAGGCCTACTCATTAAGACTGTTGATGGTTGATTGAATCTATTTTTTCTTGCCTGAACTGGGGAAATGGAAGCAAGCCAAATTTTCCACGAACTTTAAAGTAAACAACTTCTGTTTGCAGCCTTCATCCCCATCTGTGTTAATAAGTTTGTGTTGCCATTATCAAGCTTAAAGCATCTTGAACTTTTGCATAGATAAATCGATAAGGATTGCCCTACAGGTGATTTTTGCAAATTTGAACTCTGAGATTTTATCTGCACTGAATTTTGTTTGTTTCTGCAATGCCCCGCAGGCTGCTTTTCTTTATCTCTTTTTCTTTCTTTTAGATTTTAGATTGGGTTTGGAAATTCAGTTTTCATGCATTGATTCATGTTCCATGCAGTTTTTATATCTTGAAATGAATTAAAGGCTTATTCTTCCTCCCTCCTTTTTGCAGGGTACATGGTCTCAAATCTGGAAAGATGCTGAAAGAATTTCGAGGTCATACTTCCTATGTGAATTATGCCATCTTCACTACTGATGGTAGCCGTGTCATTACAGCTTCCAGTGATTGTACTGTTAAGGTGCTGATCTTATTGTCTCATATTTACAGTTCAAGTTTGAATTGTTCGACAATTCACAGCCATTTTTATTCAATTATTGTTTCTCATTGTAGGTCTGGGATACTAAAACAACAGATTGCTTGCATACTTTCAAGCCACCACCTCCTTTGAGAGTACTGACTTCTTATGCTCTCCATGTGTGACTTAATTTTGTATAACTTTTAATACATGCATGTTTACCCATGTGTCCTTTTATTTCCAGGGAGGAGATGCATCTGTTAATTCTGTCCATTTATTTCCAAAAAATACTGATCACATTGTTGTCTGCAATAAGACTTCATCGATATTCATCATGACTTTACAAGGACAGGTACTCTGAATGCACATCGTATTTTTTATTTAGCCTTTTTTTCAGTCTGTAACATGGAGGGATATCTGTTGGAATCTAGTTCACCTCTATATTATTTGGAAACATAATTTTCCATCTGCCCTTAGTTATCTGTCAGCAATTTTCTTTATTATGCTTGTTGGATGATCTTTTGAATTATTGTTAGCTTCATTTTTAATGTTGAATAAAGCAACATATAGCAATATCGTCCTCTCTTCATTAGATGGTTCGCCACTTACCTTAAAAAAAGGAAAAAAAGTGAAATTTAAATTAAGCAAATTGTACAAATTTTGTTTTTATTTGTTTAACAAAATGCTGAAGAAGATAAGCAAGGCAAGGATATGATTTGACAGCCATTTTAGCTGTTATTTCTAGTTCTTGGTTATGATTACCTTGAAAATTTGTTTCAGGTTGTAAAGAGTTTCTCATCTGGTAAGCGAGAAGGGGGAGATTTTGTTGCAGCTTCAGTTTCCCCAAAAGGAGAATGGATATATTGTGTTGGTGAAGACATGTGAGGATATCGCTATATATTTATTTCATTGTTTAATGCTTTGATCTGTGTTTGTTATCTTGGTCTATAGTGGCATCTAAATAGGAGTTACTGTTTTTCAGGAACATGTATTGCTTTAGCTACCAATCTGGTAAACTGGAGCATCTAATGAAGGTTTGCCCAAGATCCTGCAAATTTATTAATCCTTTTACTGTGATTTATCAACTTTCAAGTTAACCAATATAACTAACTACCTTGACATGCTACCCTGGATTTCGCAGGTCCATGAGAAGGATGTCATTGGCATTACGCACCATCCTCACAGGAACTTAGTAGCCACCATTGCTGAGGATTGTATGATGAAGATATGGAAGCCTTGATTTTTTGGTTAAAGAAAGCTTTCCTTATGTATCAGTCCTGTACTTTTAGGTAGTATGCTTATCCACCTTTGTCTTCGAACTGCTGATTAAATAGGCTGTATTTTGTTTTGTAATTTAATTAACTGATAGTCGCTAAATAGTTATGGACTCCTTGGTGCTTATGTTGCCCCATGCCTTACTACCATTGTACCCTGTACTAGTTTTAGGGATCTTTCAATGGTGTAAACAGAGCTTACTACGATTCCTTGCTACAAGGTCATACATTTTTTTTAATTTGGTTATATCACGCTGGATACCAATTGTGTCCGCAAAGAGCAGTTGAAAATTAGGTGTAATTGAAGGCAACCCAGTTTGCTGCATTCCAGGTTTGCTGAAATCTATTTTAACTTAGCATTGCAGTTTCAGAACAGGATAAGGTTGCCATTTTATGTAACAGTGTAAGCATGACACTGCAATTCGAATACAGAAACACTAGAACTGCAGGAGTCCTTGTTATTGCAAAGGTTAAAGAAGGATGAAATTGCTCATGTACACATCACGTCTGCACTCAACACTAGATTACAGGTTTGGGAATAATGAGAGTCCTTCAAGATTGAAGGGTTAAGAATTAAGAGGAACCAGAAACAAAAAAAAAAAAAAAGTTTACTAGACCACGAACTAGATCTAAGTGAAGCCAAAGAGTAAAATTGTACCGGTGCTTGTTTGATTGCACTTGTATCCATCTAATCCACGTGTGTTGATTAAGACAGAAATTAGTTGTTGGAGAAGCGGGGGAAGGTGAACCGATTGAGTCTATGGCCGCTTTGCCCCTCTTAATCATTTTTGTCGAAGCTATATTTGTTGTTGACGAACTTCAGCAGGTACCTTGGGGAGCGCTGATGGGATCCTTGTTTCTCGTTTTTTTTCCGGTTCTTTGGGCACCGAGTCATCGGAACTTCAGGTTCGGTCTCCTGTCCGGCATGGTGAGGATCGCTGAGAACAAGGGATAATTTGCCACGGTAGGCCGTCATGGTGGAACAAATGTTGTGCAGTGCTTAGTTTTTATTACAACTACTGCAATCTGATGCAGACCTGCAGTGTTATTAGAACTATTGTAAAGACAACTACAAGTAATACTGCTACAGAAAAGAATGAATGCAAAAACATGGAAAAGCATAACGAGAGAGATCATGGGCAAGGGCGACGGTGGGGAGCCAGGGAAGAGGCAGTGCAGGGGAGGAAGCAACAACACCAGGACACCAGCTGAGCTCTCAGCCCTCACTCTCAGGTCAGGCTATCACCAGGGAGGCACCCTCTTTCTGTCTGATACCTCTCACAGATCCCTCCATTTTCTGAGCAAGCAAACGGAAATTGGAAGTTTTGTTGATGGCTCCATCCCATGCTCTGCCTCGTCCCTGTCTCCAATCAAACCCACCTTCCATCTCTCGCTCTCTTTACCTGTGTCTGTGTTTATACCAAACCTGGAAACCTGGTGGCCGCTGCCATTGCCGAAATACCACTAAATGCTAATGCTAATGCTAATGCCATCACCTGCATGGAACATTGGGGGTTTGAAGATCTATATATACTTGTGCCGGCTCACCGCAGCCAAGTGCAGTACAGTACTGCTAGAGAAGCAGGGATTCAAGCTCTGCCGGCGTTCGTCAGTACAGTACAACGATGCGCAAGCCCTGGCACCAGTCCTGTACACAAGCGCGGACCTGGCTTTGTTTTGTCAGTACAACGCGTACTGCACACACCCAAAGCCATCTGAAACGGCTCCCCCGCTAGTAGTACATTCCGCGGCAGCAGTCCTGTCGTACATCTTCCCGCTTGTCAAAGGCACGTCACCAGTCCGGGAAATTGCATGGATTGCAAGTTTGCAACAAATTAGCTCCAAATTTTCCAGCCTGATGTCTGTCACTTTCTACTCGCAAAAAAAAAATGATGTCTGTCACTTTCATAGTTTCATAAGTTGCTTCCAAGACGGGTCATAAACTGTGAAATGTTACGTCATTTTCTTCTCCTTTTGCTATGTTCCAATCTGCTAGGTGGTTTGGGCCAACAACCAACTGGGTGGCTAAATCTAGCTCCAGTTTTCTAGATGTCCATGGGGAAAACAGTGGCTCGTGAGATAAACTGCAAATATACTGCTTGCTACAGAGTTCCACCGAAAAACAAGGTGCTACCAACGTGCCAATCATTGACTACTATTCCCCAGCTCATGTTCTAATTGTACAATACATATACAAGAAAATTGCCGCAAAGGCTTTCAAATGTAAGAGAAGCCAATTTTGCCTCTCCTCCAAGAAACCCCACTGGCTGCGCTCCACTGCATCTCTTCGAGCAAGCTCTGTGGCATCCATACCTGAACTCTTGATCGCCACTGTCAGTCATCTTGTGGTATCCAAACCTGAACTCTCCAACGCCACTGTCAGTCATCATCCTCACCACTTTCGTCGTCGTCGTCATAAGCCACCAGAGAGCCCAGTGTTGCCTTTGTGTCATCTGGAAGCTTCTGATCTGCATCATGCCCATTTGAAGGCCACTCCTCAGGAGCAGGCTTAGCTTCCGCCTCAACCTTTGGTTTCTTGGCTTGCGGCTTCACGGAAATTATTACGTTCTTCAGGCTGGCTCCTCTTCGTAGGTGGCTTAGGTCTGCTCTCCTGAACAGGTGCAAAGCATAGTTCAGCTTCAGCTGGACGCATTGGTGGACAGATATTTTGATGTTCCGTTGATAGCATCATGATGAGAAATGCAATTGTTAAATGGTAGAGAAGTGTGCTTCATAAGTACTAATGATGTGAATCATAACATACCTCAGGTCTAGATACTGTTGGAGTCTCGAGTTCATGAACAATATTGGACCGTGCAGCTACAGCCTCCTGAAACACAAATACTCATTCGATCAGTCATGTGACCCATGGTAGGTGGATGAGTCCAGATATTCATCTTAACTATTCCTGAAACACAATCGTAGCAAGCTGTCTCATAGTACAAAAAACGATTGCTAAAGTTTGCTAGCGTAAGATAAAAATGAAATCACATAGTATGCGCTATGGAGCATCTAAGAGCTCCACATCTGCTATTCTATGCTATACCATTCACATGATACATTACAATAAACAAAATTTGCTTCCATCTAGTCCTAATGAAAAAAAAATGAATCTGGTAGATTAAGTTACAATGCCATACAAGCAATCCAAATGCAACAACTAAGACTGCTGTGCTGAAACGAAGGTAAAGCTTTCATGTTTGATTGTGATTCTATTTGGAGGATACAAATGCTGGCAGTGTTGAAATTTCATTTGAAACAGTAAAGCTTGGGCAAGATGTAGTAACTGTTACTTGTCAGTATGCTACTCACATGGAAACTGCGGAGCTGTTCTGCTTCTTCGTTAGCCACCTGCTGTTCATATTCCTTTCTTGACTGTGCCCAAATAACATAAACACTAAGAATGTTGCAAAAGACATGGACGATATGGTATAATAATATAATTTAGATCCCATATGTTTTATGTTCATAACTCTTATCTATTCCTATTAAAGTGCAAGTATTAATGACTAAGAATATTACCAAGCTACCCTAGGATTGGATCTAAGACTATTTTCCTACTCTTCCGAATTTCAACACAGTAATACTGAATGCCACAGACATACTGTTTTATGATATGTAATCAAAGTGATAAATATTACAAACATTATGTCTAGTCACCCATTACGTTGCATTATAAGGAATATATGAACATTATGTTTGCAATAGATACTCAAAGAAACTTCTAAACTGTTTCAATAAGACACATTGATTAATAAAAAATCATGCATGTTTTATAATATTAACATATATCTGAGATTGTGGCAAACAGTTGGGCATACAGTGTTTTTTGTAATGCAGTTCTTAAGTCTTTTATTGTAGATGATTTTTAAGCCTCTCCTAATACAGCTTATGCCTAAGGCTGTACTATCAAGTCTAGCCATTGTCCTGTTACAAATTTGGTATACGGAAGGTAGTATACTATCAGGGATAAGGGGATTGAATAAGACTCAACCGCAATGGTTCTGCAGCAGCTCAGTAAATTTTCTTTTCCTAAACTACAGCGCTGAAACCTGGTTTTAGCTCCATTTAAACCTATGATGACTACACTTTGTTCAACTTTGGGACCTGCAGGTTTGGAACACTCGAGTGAGGGATTTTAGTTTTAACCTCTAGTAAAGGAAAGGGGGGAACAGACGCCAGAAAAAATGAAGTGAAGCCTTCATATCTATGAATGAACAAATGGACCAGGTTTCTTATTCGGATCTAGGCATCTACACCCTAATTTTGCGCTCCCAGCAGTTGGTAACAACTAACAAGTAGTGAGGAGAAAGAAGCCTTAATAAGCAGGTATACACATAAAGGTACATCAGGGAGCATGGTAAATAAAATTTTATTGTTGTTAAATATTTCACCCTTCATGAGGATGCTGACGGGCAGTAATACATCATTTTGCTTTACATCTTAAAGTAGTGATTTTCGAAGTCAGCTAGCTTGCATTAAATGCTTACCGAAGCCAATTTATCAAGAAACTCTGTTTCATCCTCATCCAAAGCCTTTGGAGGTCCTGGATAGATTAGATAACAATTAAATTCAGAACAAGAAACCAAATTTAATACAAAAAAAACTTCACTATTCCTAACCTCGTACTTTACTCATTTTACCCAGAAATAGTAATAGCATCGAACAGGAGGATAGCAGATCACAAAGATTGTTTAGCTAGCTGCAAACTTTCTTCCAATGAAACCACACTAAAACAAGAATAAATCTTCTATTAGACTACCCGCAGTGTTGCATGCAACCGATGCTCAAACTATGAAAGAGTGTTAGCACCGATGCCAACCCATTGCAGGTGCTGATGCTGAAATGACCAGTACAAGCATAGGCTCATTTACAAGCCTCGGTGCCAAGTGAATAAACTATCTTTTCTTCCAGCGCAACATCTCTATCTGTAGAAGAAAAAGGTACTGGTGAAATAGTACACGCATGAATTGGCATCCGACTGCATGCTATCACTCGTTACAGCATGGGCGCAGGTGGCATGAGTTTATTGTTTTTCAGCACCGACTACATTGTGCCCAGTCTTACTCCATATCATTTCAAATGAAGACAGGGAAATCAGTTAGCTGCAGTTGTTTATTCATATTAGTACGATCCACAGGCTTCAGTGATTAGAAAGTATTTTTAGCCTGTACAGATCTAGCTGCAACTTGAACTTCCAGCTAACGCGACAAATTCACACTTCTTGAGAAAATTTGTCCAAGTTCTTCATGATAACATCCTTATGAGTACTAGCACAGAAAACTACACCTAAATTCGAATGACAGAAACTCCACGCACAGTGCGCAAACACAGAGCATAATATGGTATCAGGGCATTGTCGTGACAACACATACTGTGCTTGAACCGCTCGTTGAACTCGGCGTCCTTCTTCTCCTTGTTCTCCTGTAGGATCTGCACAGCGCATGACGAAGATCCGCATTAGCTCCAAACCAACGGGTCTAAAAGGATTATGAGGGGTGACCTGCTCACCTGGAAGAGGGGTTTGTCGCGCTGAGCGGTGCCGTCCTCCACCCGCTCCCCTCGTGTCCGCTTCACCTCATCGAGCTGCAATTTATTCCGAATCAAAAAAAAATTCAGAGATTCTCCCAGAGAACTCAGCCAATTTTCTTCCTAGGTTTTGCCCTTCCAATTCTACGTGCCCCGGAGGAGGGAGGCAAGTGTTGGGGGTCTTGCCTGGTCCTCGGAGATGAAGTTCACGAGGCGTATCGTCGCCGGTGGCGCCGACGCCTGCGAGCTCGGCGTCATCTCCTTCCCGGCCATTATCTCGCCGCCGTTATTTTTTTTTCTTTTTCTCTCGTCGCCGTGGTTCTATCTCTCAGTGTCGCTGTTCTCGTTGTTGTTCTAGTAGCCGATAGATACCCAAATAAAACCCAATCGGCTTCACGACGCCGTTGGATGATGATATACATATCTGTACATCCGCTCAAAATATTATTCACCGTTTCAAAATACATGTCATCAGTAGCAAATTTTGGCCGCTTGTCTTTTTGCTAAAACACATAAATATGCTTAAAACTTTCTTGTAAAATTATTTAATTATCTGAAGCGAATTGTACTTTTATATATTAGTACTTATATATGCATATTTTTGTCCAAAAATGTGTGGTCAAAATTGCATACCGTTTTTCTTATCATGCTAGCTAAACTAGTATTTTGATAATATAATTTGCGGGTCGGCGGGTCTCTCTTGGACGCAATGTTCAAAGAAACTATAGCATAAATTTGTTTACACTTAGTTGGAAGAGTTGTATGCATACCGGTAGTATCGTTGTGGATAAGGACACCAAATATGAGAATCCAACCACAGCGGGAAAAATCAAATCGAGCACATTGTGGCTTAAGAACCATGAGTAAACGTAAAATCAAATTTTGTAAACAAGTTGAACCTAGTTAGATAAAAAAACTAATCTCTTAATAGCAAGGCATGACGATCTAGAGCAACAAATCCAGGAGCTACTCAACACTAACATGTGGAACAAACAAAAGTAGCAGCCCCACAGGCACATGCTCACATAATAAGCATTGAAGGCTTTGGTGCACTAGTGTTTTTAAGAGCAACATCATTTTTAAAGGTATCCATATTCGTGGGGTGAAGCCACATGATAAATTTTAAGCATTCAACAGAAAAATAACAAGGACAACATCATCATCAAACAGTAACACACAATGAAGCAATCATCTCTTTTGCAACTTGGAACACATTAGAATCGACTCCCTCCATCACATTCAGCTGACGAGTCATAGAATGGGTTGATGCAACATGGGGCCTACGGGAACCTAAACCCCCAAAACCCTCACATAGACAATAGATCCACCCCTAGATTTCTAAATATTTATGGATGAAGAATAGGAAAAGAGAAAAGATAGAGAAAGAAGAAGAGGAAGAGAAAGAGAAGTAGCAAAACCCACCCTTCTAGTTCATCATGGGTCCTTCATAATCTCTCCAGTACTCTCAAGCAATAGTATTTATATCCCTTCATGTTCTTTGTATAGTATAAGAGCTCATATACCCTATCATTGTAGTTGTTGTAATGCCAATGCTATTTTAGTTGGTTTATAGAATTCCAAAGGGTTGTAGAGCTAACCATATATAAATATCGTGTACTTTCTCTAAAGAATTCAATAATTGTAACATAATCCAGGCCACGACATCATCCTAAATTATTCCAATATTGTTCTAGCATCCACATACTCATATATTGGACGCAGAATGCTTTTGAATTATCCACACATGAGTCATCTATCAACCTCCACCTTCCATCATTAAGCTAAGCTCTCTTGGGTCCAAAGTTTATTCTTAATAGAAATCATGGGAAACTATGATTTTTGGGCATGATCATAAGTTTTCATTCCATACTCCATAGAGTGCACACTATGTTATACCGTAGAAATTTCATAGTCTTATAATGGGTTGGGAGTACCTTTAATCCGAAGTGCATTGTCGTATAATCACATATTCCTTGGTTTTAGCCTTGGAGCTGAGGTTATTATGTACTCTAAGTCATTTCGTTCTCATGAGTTTGGAATCCACCAACACATAAAAGTATAACTTTCATATTGTTCTCACACTAAGGGTTCACAATTATCGTAGTTTGCTCGTTAGTTATCACATATAGACCCCAAAACAAAATGGCCAAATTACATGAGTCTAGCTAATTGTCCTTTAAAAAAATTAAATGTGTCCAACCCCAAATCATCATTCGATTTAAGCATGCACTACTACTACTACCCACAATGGCTTTTTTTCCAAACCACGAATCATTATTGCTCCTATACAAGTTAAGACGTTAGGAGTATTTGTATTTATAGAAACTACAAGACATGTTTCCCCCCAAACTTAAGCCCCTTTTTGTAGACGTCATGCAAAGTCTTATCTCCTCATGTTATCTTGTACTGCCTCATATAAGGGGCCTAAGGTCGGTTGACACGTGGAGGGCGATCCGTAAGCGGAGGAGACGGAGGTAGCGGCAGCAGCGGCACTAGGGCGCTGGCCCTAGGTTGCGCGCGGCTGAACGACGACGTGCGCAGGCGGCGTGGCGGCTAGGTTAGGGTTGGAGAGAGAGCTAAGAGCTAAGGGTAGGGTTTCTCCTATTCCTTTTTTGATTGAATTGATTACACGGGGGGTTTTTACTAATAGTCCTGACAAGACTTAACCCCTAAGCAACCGGCGATCCTGTGGATCCGTGCTTCCTATTTTATTTATCTCTATTTTCCTATTTTACCTAGGTGACGTGGCACTTTCCGTAGACGGCGGCAGCAGCGTGCCCGCGCCCTCCTTTCCCACGCGCGCGGTGCCCTCGGCCCGCGAGACACGTCTTGTTGCGGCGGCTCCTCCTCTTTTAGGCTCGAGTTGGCCTAATTTCTCCCAGATTCTGTTGGGCCGTCGTTAGGATTGTTACATTACTCCTCCTTTTCCGCTCGGCGGGTCCTCGCGACGAAACAGGAGCCAGGCGTTGAGGGAAGTTTCTTCTGGTAAGGTGGCCTCTGGATGGTAGGTCATGCGACCGTTGATGGAGTCATCGAGGATGAAGAGTTGCATAGCGCCGAAGTTGTTGATGTAGTGGGTCGCGAAGTAGAGGTAGCTATGGTGGTGGTGGTCGATGTCGTTGATGATGATCATGATGGGGTGGAGATGGTTCCTTTGTTGCTGATGTCGTCAGTGATGATGCTCCATGGCATGTGAATTGCTGCGAACTTCAGGACTTAGATGAGGCTGTCTTTATGGATGTAGACGTTGATGGCGTCGTAGTTGTTGGGGTGTCGAATGTCGGGGCCATCATGGTGCTTGCTGTTGGTGTTGTCGATGAGGCTGAACATGAAGTAGATGTAGTCGTTCGAGGCCACATTGTTGCCGCAGGTGTCGCTGTTGGCAATGTTGTCGGCGGCCTGTGTTGTTGCTACGTCGAGGATGATGGTGGCGCCATAGTGGGTGGAGTAGACGTGCCTGTTGGTCGTGGAGCTGGTAATGACGTCATTGTTGATGGAGAAGCGTCTTTGCTCAGCTTCCTTGGCTGTGAGACGCTGACCTAGTTGGTCAAGCTTCCCATGGTATACCTGGAGGGCGTTGCTGTTGATGATGGAGCGGTTTGCACGTGTCGTTGCAGATATGATATCGATTGCTCCGGTGAGGAGGGTGATGATGCTCAGCAGTGTGGTCATGCACCATAGCAGTGCTCCTGCATGGTCACGGTTGCCGTTGTTGTTGGCGTCTTCGAGTCCAATCTTGGGTGGACCATGGTGGTAGTGGCGCCATGGATGTGCCCTGCATTTGCGACGTTGCTGGCGCATGGAGGCTCCAGGTTGACGTCAGGGTTGCTGAATGCGACATCCAGATTGACGTCGTCGGGCGTGTTGTTGTTGAGGACGCGGACGTCATGCGATGTGTCGTCATACAACAGCATGGTGCTGACGTTGTCGTTGGAGGTGTCGATGTCGAAGGCAAAGGTGCCCGGTAGATTAGCCCGTGTTGCAGCACCCTTGGTGGTGGAGTCGTGGTAGCTGGGCGATGTTCTGCTTGAATAGGCGTTTCATCGAGCAGCTGGCGGGCATCGTTGGTGACGTCCTCCATGTCGATTGCGGCGTTTAGATCCAAATTGGGTTGGATCATGGCGTCGGCGACGTCGAGGAAATGAATCTCCTCGTTGCAGATGACGTTGAGGATGGCATTGCCAGCGATGCGTGCCGGTTCATCCTCCTCGGTGTTGAGGCCACGATCTAGATCGGCGACTGCATCGTCGATGTTAATGGTGATCTTGTTGGCGGCGTCGATCTGCTCCTTGTCCTGTTACTGTAGTAGAGATTGGAATTGATCTGCGAAACTTACAAGGGCAGCTTTGATGTTGACGCAGATTTCCTCGATGTCGTCGTTCATGGCGTTGGTGACGGTGTCCATGGTGATTGCGGCGGCCATTGATGGTGTCCGAGGATCGATGTGGTCGTCCGATACTAGGTATAAGGGGGCCTAAGGCCGGTTGACACGCGGAGGGCGATCCGTGAGCGGAGGAGGCGGAGGTAGCGGCGCTAGGGCGCTGGCCCTAGGCTGCGCGCGGCTGAGCGGCGGCGTGCGCAGGCGGTGCTGCGGCCAGGGGGCGGCGACTAGGTTAGGGTTGGAGAGAGAGAGAGAGAGAGAGCCAAGAGCCAAGAGCTAAGGGTAGGGTTTCCCCTATTCCTTTCTTGATTGAATTGATTACATGAGGGGTCTTTATTTAGAGTCGTGACAAGATTTAACTCCTAAGCAACCGGCCATCCTATGGATCCGTGTTTCCTATTTTATTTATCTCTATTTTCTTATTTTACCTAGGTGACGTGACACTTTTCGTAGACGGCGGCGGCGGCGGCACGCCCTCGCCCTCCTTTCCCACGCGCGCGACTCCCTGGGTCCGCGAGACGTGTCTTGTTGTGGCGGCTCCTCCTCTTCTAGGCTCGAGTTGGCCCAATTTCTCCTATATTCTGTTGGGCCGTCATCGTTAGTATTGTTACACCTCATCTGGCATCTAAAATTATATAACTTGGGCGACCGATAATAATTACGACCCAAAGACATTTTACTTTTTTTTTACTATGGTAATAATATGCTTACTCAGTATAGCACATAGAAGCAACAATAGATCAGCTGTAGTTACACATGCTATAAAATTTTACTTGGGAGGGGACATCTTTTGATCATTCTAGCTCAAGCTAGTCCTCAACGAGTGCTCATGGTTTAAAGGAATAGATCATGGCGGATAGTGGCGACTTGAGTGACATTTTGCAATGCACACAGAAAGCACGGAGCCAAGGACGCTGTTGACTCGAGAGTTGAGCCATCTTCCCCGGCCGGCTGCGTCTGCAAACGGCAGGCCGCTAGGCCAGGCGGCAAGCGTTGTTCTGCTCTTCTCGTAAACAGGAAACTCGCGAGGCCCCGACCAATAGGAAGCCGAGGTCCAGCCATAGTGACGTCGATTTCGATTAACCCGAGCCGAGCAGGCGCAAATCCGCCCGGTGTCACCAAAGCCCCGTCTCCCATCGCCAGCAATTAACTCTTCTTCCTCCTCGTCGCATTCCTCGTCCGGATCTCCAATTCTCCCGTCCTGTGCGCCTCCTCCCCGGTCTCATCCCAACGCTCCAGATCTGCGCGCCGCCACCGGATCCTCAGCCAGCGCGGCCGGCATGGAGGAGCCGCCGCCGGCGCACGCGTCTCCTCCGTTCGCCCCGGCGCCCTTCACTCCGCCGCCGCGCGTCTTCTCGCCCGGCCTCGCCACCGCGCGGGGCACGCCCCCCAGCCCCGGCTCGGGGTCCGGCCACGCGCCGGCGCACCTCAGCACGCCGCCCGGCCCGCCTGTCTTCTCCTCGCCGCTGCGCCCAGCGGCCGTGCCCTTCCGCGCCACCCCGGCCTCGCCGCACCCCGTGCCCTTCGCCGCCTCGGGGGGATACTCCTCGTCCTCCTCCGCCACCACCGCCGCCTCCCTCCCCACCTCGTCGGCGCCGCACTTCCTCAACGGCGCTGCCACGCCTCACGGGGACCACGCCTCCGCGCCGTCACCGCTCCAGGGGGACGGCCTCGACAACCCCTATGTACAGTTCTCCGCAAACAAGGTACGGTTAGCCGCCCCGATGCAGCCATGAACGTCCTTAGGCCTTCTCCTACACACCTCGACTGTAGTGTGTACATACAAATAAGCACAGTGCCATTTGGATCGGATCACAATTCACAAATCCATCCCCGTTCATGGATACCCATTCACAAGGTTTTGAAAGCCAGCGCTGATTCTGGTTTTGCCTTTTGCTACTGTAGGTGCTGAAGCAGAAGAAGCTGCTCAATGCCCCTAGCTTGGGGTTTGGAGCTCTGGTCTCTCCAGGGAAGGAGGTGTCGCCTGGCCCAGAGGTTGTGGAGCGTGATCCACGCCGTTGCCTCAACTGCGGGGCATATGTGAACTTGTACTGTGATGTCCAGATCGGCTCTGGGCAGTGGCAGTGTGTCATTTGCAAGAAGTTCAATGGCAGCGAGGGCGAATTTGTTGTCTCCAGCAAGCAGGACCTGCTCCATTGGCCAGAGCTCGCATCCACGACTGTGGATTATGTGCAGGTGGGGAACAGGCGGCCAGGATTTGTCCCAGTGTCCGACACAAGGGTGTCCGGCCCCATTTTCATCCTCATAGATGAATGCCTCGATGAGGCGCACCTGCAGCATCTCCAGGGCTCCTTGCATGCCTTTGTGGATTCGCTCCCTCCTACCGCAAAGATAGGAATAATCACCTATGGGAGAACTGTCTCAGTGTATGATTTCTCAGAGGGGGCAGCAGTGTCAGCGGATGTGCTACCTGGAAACAAGTCGCCTACCCATGATTCTTTGAAGGCTCTAATCTATGGGACAGGTGTTTACCTGTCTCCTATACATGCTTCGCTACCTGTTGCACACACAATATTCTCATCTCTGAGACCCTATCAGCTGAGTGTGCCAGAAGTGTCAAGGGATCGGTGCGTTGGAGCAGCAGTAGAGGTTTCCCTTGGTATTATTCAAGGGCCGTCAGTGGAGTTGTCTCGTGGAATCATCAAGAGATCAGGTGGCAACTGCAGGATCTTGTTGTGTGCTGGTGGCCCTAGCACCTTTGGACCTGGATCAGTGCCTCATTCGGTTAAACATCCAAACTATGCTTATCTGGAAAAGACAGCTATGAAGTGGATGGAGAGTCTTGGTCATGAAGCACAGAGACACAGTACTGTTGTTGATATCTTTTGTGCTGGACAGTGTCCTGTGAGGGTCCCTGTCCTGCAACCATTGGCAAAGTGTTCTGGAGGTATGCTCTTAGTTCATGATGACTTTGGAGAGGCCTTTGGGGTCAATTTGCAAAGGGCATCAACTAGAGCAGCTGGTTCCCATGGCTTATTCGAGATCAGGTGTTCAGATAACATGCTTGTTACTCAAGTTATTGGCCCTGGTGAAGAGGCGTCTCCTGATTCTCATGAAACATTCAAGCATGATAGTTCTTTTTGTATCCAGATGCATAGTGTTGAGGAGACCCAGAGTTTTTCCGTGTCTATGGAGACAAAGGGTGATATTAAAAGTGATTTTGTTTTCTTTCAGTTTGCAGTCCATTATTCCAATATATATCAGACAGAAATCACTCGGGTGATCACTCTGAGGCTGCAGACTGTTGATGGCTTGTCTGCATATCTGGCAAGTGTGCAGGAGGATGTTGCGTCTGTTATCATTGGTAAAAGAACCGTATTGCGTGCCAGGACTGCCTCTGATGCTATTGATATGAGGCTCTCAATTGATGAAAGAGTAAAGGACATAGCTCTCAAATTTGGTACTCAGGTCCCGAAATCAAAGCTTTACCGCTTCCCAAAAGAACTAGCATCACTCCCAGAGTGTTTGTTTCATATGAAGAGGGGACCACTTTTAGGTAGCATAATCGGACATGAAGATGAAAGATCTGTACTTAGGAATTTGTTCCTGAATGCTTCATTTGACCTTTCGCTCCGTATGCTGGCTCCTCGGTGCATAATGCATCGTGAAGGTGGTACATTTGAGGAGTTGCCAGCATATGATCTTGTCATGCAATCTAATGCTGCAGTGGTACTGGACCATGGAACAGATATTTTCATTTGGTTGGTATGTTACTTAATCCTTTCACATTTGACTCCAACTCTTCTACATAGTTATCCTTTATGAACCTCGATCCTCATTTTTCCCTGCATGCATTGTCATATTTGAACTGTCTACATATCCTGTAACATGAACAAAAATGAAAATGGGAACTTGCATCAGGGTTATGTGGTTTATGCAACAAGTACTTAAGAATCCGAAGTTCAGAACCACATTATGTGAATGTAATATAAAAATGAACGGACTAACCGATAGATACCCAAAGCATAGGAAACTACTTCACACTTAGAAACTAAAAAAATGTATATGAGTATATCTGGAGACTTGGTTTTATCGAAGTTTTTTTTTTAATCTTTTAGACATTTCCTTTATAGCTTGCTTGTTTATTGTGAAAAAACAATATTTTTATATAGGTACCATTGCTATGTCTTTTCAGGGTGCTGAGCTAGCAGCCCAAGAAGGACAAAGTGCAGCAGCTTTAGCAGCATGCCGTACTCTGGCAGAAGAGCTCAGCGAACAACGGTTTCCAGCTCCCAGGATACTTTCATTCAAAGTCAGTTTGCTTTTTCTCACTTTTCACTGTTACTTCTAGCTTTCTCATGATATCTGGGCAAATTTGGATGTGGGCACACTTTATAGTGCCCTAACCAGAATACATCTAATATTTAATATTTCAATAAATTTATTTTCTTAACTAGTGTAGGCAATATCTGGTGGATTGCAACTTATGATTATAAATTTTGGTGCTAGATTATCGCTACATATGTGCCACGTCCATTTAAATCTGTTTGCTTTGTATTGCTTAATAGTTGTTGCTTTGAAGTGCTTAATAGTTATATCACATTGGACATATAACACTGGCATGGGAGTTTTCTTAGTATCAATGTGGAAAAATGTTTCAACTTATTGAGTCTTTTAATACTTTCTCGATCAAGTAAACTAGAGTGAAAAATCACTTGCGCAGAGCATGCTTTCCTTTTATAATTGACTGTTTCTTTCATATATTTCGTCACAGCAAGGAAGCTCTCAGGCTAGATATTTTGTCTCACGCCTTATCCCAGCTCACAAGGATCCTACATATGAGCAGGTATTTTCTTCCTGTGAGGCTGTGACATTATAATTTGGTTCATCTGAATTCACCGCACCTATGTGGGCTTAATTGACAAGTTGTCCTGCTGAAGCACAGTTTGTTGACAGATGAACTTTTGTGTGTTTCAGGAGTCAAGGTTTCCACAGTTACGGACGCTTACTCCTGAGCAAAGGGCTAGGCTAAAGAGCAGCTTCATCCATTTCGATGATCATAGTTTTTGCGAGTGGATGCGCAGCCTCAAATTGGTCCCGCCAGAACCAAGCTAACACATCTGTGCAGTGCAGTACGCTTTTGAACGGTGGATAGCAACAGAAGCTATGGTGTGACATCTGATAGAGTTTTTGCCCAAACGATAGCTCGAGCTGATCACACATTTGGCTTGGTGAACAGCCATTTAGGTGCGGTGGAATTGTATGATTTTGCAAAATTCTTTTTTCTTTTCCCTTCTCCTTTTGACCCTGATGTGGTAGAGTAATTAATTTCATATAAACAGTCCCTTGTCAATGTCATACAGGCAGAGAAATTTACACAATAAGATTGTCGCAGATGTTACATGTATACAAACCTTTTTGCAGATGGTCTGATTATATATTATTTGAAATTTATTCATTTCTCAGGGGAAGACGCAGCCCTTGTCTTCCTGGGAGGATCAAAGCCATTGCACTGCAGTATAACTCTGCCCTTAGTGTTTGTACATTTTAGATCAATCACATTCTGTTTATAAACAGATGCTACAGCCGTACACATACCCAGACGGAGGCCTTAAAAAAATCCATCCTGTTTGCTTTCATTTTTTAAACATGGATCAGTTTTGCTTGGTCCATTCATCCACTTTTTTGAAACTAGCCCAAAGTAGTAGATTTTTTTTTGCTTGGTCCATCATCCATCCACCTTTTTTGAAACTAGCCCAAAGTAGTAGATTTTTTTAGCAAGAGCGCCTGTAGATGCCCTGGCCTCCGTCGACGGCCCAGGGCCCACCCAGTTCCTTTATCCATCGTCTCCTTCACCTCCATCCACACTCTTCAGCCACGCCACAGCCGTTGCCCACCACCCAGAGCACGCGGCGGCTTGTCGCCGTGAGCGCCGGCACCACCACCACAAGAGGCGCCGGAGGAAGCGCACGCCCATGACCATGGCGCCTCACGCCTCGGCGGCCACCGCAGCCGCTACTCCTGCGCTGCGCTTTCCCCACACTTCGTCCGCCACGGGCCTATCCTCGTCGCCGCTTGCAGGGGGCTGCGGCGGTTGCCGCGCTCGATTCCGCCCCAGCCGGCGCGGCTCGGGTATGCAGGGGCGGCGGGAAGGTGGCTCCCACGTGGCGCTCGTGGGGGGCCTGCTGGGCAGCGTATTCGGCGGGGGCGGCCGCGACGACGGGGAGGGCACGCGGAAGAAGTACGCCGACACCGTGGCGCGCATCAACTCCATGGAGCCTGAGGTTTCCGCGCTCTCAGATGCCGACTTGCGCGCACGCACTGCCGCGCTCCAGGACCGTGCTCGCTCCGGGGAATCCCTGGATTCCCTTCTCCCTGTACGTACCCGAATATAATAACGGGCACTCGTATGCTTTCATTTCCAGTACAATGTATCGAACATCGAATCTAAAATGGACTTCAGTAGTGACTACACTAAGATGTTACAGCCTGTGATCATGAGAATAATATTTCGAGGAGGAACTAGGAAAACCATAGCCTTCTATATCAACTAAAAGTAACACTTCAATTTGATTATCTGAGTGACTAGAGTATATCAGTATCAAAACAACTTCACCTTCAATTTATTCTCAGATCAGATTGCAGACAATAGGAACAAAGCTGTAAACATTCCGTTTTGCATTTGGATAATGCTTAACATGTATATAGTTTTGGAGCTTCATCTGAGAAGAATCAATTCACTGTCCAGAGTGTATGTACAATTAGTGAACCTAGCAAGAATTGAAATCCTTCATCAAAATTATGAAAGAAATCTATGGTATAACCAAGAGATAAACAAATAGACCAGCTCATTGTTCCTTTTCATTAGCCACTCAAGATGATCTAAGATATGTTAAATCATGACTCCTGTAGATTGATATCTAAACTTCTCAAGGTGGAATTGTTGTCATCATTTGTGCAGGAAGCATTTGCTGTTGTGAGGGAGGCTTCCAAGAGAGTTCTAGGTCTCCGTCCCTTTGATGTGCAGTTGATTGGTGGCATGGTTCTGCACAAGGGGGAGATTGCAGAAATGAAGACTGGAGAGGGGAAGACTCTCGTGGCCATTCTGCCAGCATTCTTAAATGCCTTGAATGGGAAAGGAGTGCATGTTGTCACTGTAAATGATTATCTTGCAAGACGTGATTGTGAGTGGGTTGGTCAAGTTCCACGATTTCTAGGACTGCAGGTTGGCTTAATTCAACGTATGTCATCACATCACATTATTCATTTCTGTTGGCTGTCCCGTCTCCAGTTGCACATATTCTTCAGTTTCCACATTGATATTGAAAATACTAATTACCCCTTATTTACTAATTTATAAGCTCTAGCACCTGCACTTGAATGATCCATGAAAGTACTGATATGTATCTGAAAATAATGTTACATAAGCCTAAGAGGATGGCTTGCTGAACTACTGAACCATTAATAAACAGGCAGCTCCTACTATGAGTCTATGAATGTTTAGCTGGGCCATTACCATTCTGAGTTATAGCATATGCTTCGATGCCTTATCACGCCGCAGCTTCATGTGTCCTACAGTCCTAGCGCAACTAGCATTTTGATTCTTTTTTCTTTGCGCAGGCATTATTTGTAGGCTCTGTTTCTTTGTTGCTAGTGATAGTTTGTTAACAGAGTTTTTATTTTGACAGAGAACATGACACCTGAGCAAAGGAGGGAAAATTACTCATGCGATATTACTTATGTCACAAATAGTGAGCTTGGTTTTGATTATCTAAGAGATAACCTTGCAATGGTATGCATTTCTTATGTTGGAAATACTTTGTTATTAGTTACTCCCTCCGTTCCAAATTGTAAGTCATTCTGGCTTTTCTATATACATTATGTCTAGATACATAGTAAAAGTTATGAATCTAGAAAAGCCAGAACTTCTTGTAATTTGGAACGGAGGGAGTAATATTGAAGTGTTATATCCTCATGGATCATTGCATCTCCAGCAATTGACTGAGTCTTCATTATTGCAGACTGTAGACGAACTTGTTTTGAGGAACTTCAATTACTGTGTGATAGATGAAGTTGATTCAATCCTTATTGATGAAGCAAGAACACCTCTTATAATATCAGGCCTAGCTGAAAAGCCAAGCGACCGGTATTACAAAGCAGCAAAAATAGCTGACGCTTTTGAGCGAGACATTCATTATACGGTGAGCAATAAGCTTCTCTATGGATATTTGATCTGTTATTATTAGTTGATTATACAATAAAGTATGCCCTCACGCTCAATGTATTCTAGCCTCCTGATTTCTGAAACTTTTATCCACCCTTCTGTTTTGAGATAAAAAATTACATCTCAAATATTCTGTTACCATTTTCTAGAAATATAAAACGTATAGTAGTACTTGTGTCTATCACCTAGCCATAATTTTGTTTATTTGTTTCTTCAATTAACTTAATATAAATTGCCATCTAAAATGACTATTTCTTTAGGTGGATGAAAAGCAGAGAAATGTTTTACTTACAGAAGAAGGTTATGCTGATGCTGAAGAAATACTGGACATAAATGATCTATACGATCCTCGTGAACAGTGGGCTTCATATGTTCTAAATGCAATCAAGGCTAAGGAGCTCTTCCTTAAAGATGTCAATTACATTGTTCGTAGCAAGGAAGTGCTTATTGTAGATGAGTTTACTGGCAGAGTTATGCCGGTGAGTATATTTTATCATTATTCTCAGTAGCACAAGACGTTTTTACTGTCCATAGGATCTAAAATCCTAAATAATTTAGTACATACCTTTTCCTTCTAGTAAATGGATGACACTATGCTCAGTGATACATGTAAGGTAATAGTTTTCTGGTTTGTTTTTATGGCAAACCTCATACTTGAACTAATCTTACATCATGCAAGTGCATTCTGACCAAGGTTCACGCGTACCAAGTTTGTGCATAGGCATGTGTAATAACAAACTTGCAGTTCATAGATGTTAAAATTCATACACGGTATATGAACATAGAAGGAATGAAAGTAAGAGGGGGAGAGGCACATGATGAATTTTTAAATGACATCCCGTTGTATGCCCTGGATGCAAGGGATTTTGTGTCCACATCATTTTTTATAGCATGAAGACAGATGTTTGAGTAGGAATCTCATTATTCTAGTTTTCACATTTGAGGTTTTGATGCTTTGGCAGGGCAGGCGATGGAGTGATGGTCTCCATCAAGCAATTGAAGCAAAAGAAGGTGTAACTATACAAAATGAAACCATAACACTCGCATCAATAAGTTACCAAAATTTCTTTCTTCAGGCAAGTGCTAAACTGTTCTGTCTGGAGCTTCTGATGCTTAAAAATTACTGGAAAACAGACTAATCCGCCAACAAAACCATTGCTGGTGCTTTTTAATGCTAATGGTCAGTAATCCTTGTTCAGCACTTTGGTTGATAGTGGTAGAGACTAATAAATCAATAAATCGCTTTGTGTGCTGGATGAACAGCTTCCTCCTAATCTTATCTTCATTTTATGTTCAATCTATTACTTTGTCAAGAAATTAACAGACTTTTGTGACAGTTCCCCAAACTCTGTGGCATGACTGGAACTGCAGCTACAGAGACCCAAGAGTTTGAGAGCATATATAAACTTAAAGTTACTGTTGTTCCAACAAACAAACCAATGATACGGAAGGTATTTGCACTCTGTTGTAATGATTGTTCAATATGTTGTAACTGTGAAAGATCTGTCCTTCTATTTCATCCCATTTCTGCCAAAAATTTGATTTTGCTTCTTTCTTTGCAGGATGATTCAGATGTTGTTTTTAGAGCAACAAATGGAAAATGGCGTGCTGTTCTTGTGGAGACATCAAGAATGAATAAAGTTGGCCGTCCTGTGCTTGTTGGTACCACCAGTGTTGAGCAAAGCGAATCTTTATCACAGCAATTGCATGAAGCTGGGATTCCTCACGAGGTATTCTTGTTAGTTTTCCATTAACAATAGTAGATCCTCCTTTTTTTCATTCAGGAATGCTGTTATTTATGCTCAGTGCTCACAGAGCAAAAAAAATGTTGATACTTGAACAAAATCCTGTTCTAGTGTGAAATGATTATATATTATTCTGTAGATATTTTTATGTACATAAGGTGACACAACCCAGAATTAACTCAGTAACATTTGTTTCCTGAACAAATTTCTTTTTTGACTCCACACATAGTTTATTACCATTCAGCGTGTTACGCTGTTCTGCACTTGTAACTATGTAATTTATACTATGTTTTTGAATAAATTAGTTTTCAGTCTTGCACAGAAAGGAACCAATGAAAATAATGGAAATATTGACTATTTGAAAGGAATCTAGCTGTGATCTACTAACATGTTTGAAAGTTGCAACATCAGTTTCTCATTTCCTAAGGTGCCAAAACTGTCTAAATTTTATTGTAATTTCTATTGAAGGTCCTGAATGCTAAGCCAGAGAATGTTGAGAGGGAGGCAGAGATTGTAGCTCAGAGTGGACGTCTTGGCGCTGTGACAATTGCCACCAATATGGCAGGACGTGGAACTGATATTATCCTTGGTGGCAATGCAGAATTCATGGCCAGGTTGAAATTGCGTGAGATCCTTATGCCAAGGTACTGATCCTTATCAGAATCTCAAATAATATTTTACAGTGCTTTTATTACATGGTTGTAGTTTTGGGGAAAAAATGGATGTTTGATTCATTACCTGGTTCTATTGATGCCTCTCTATGGAGCTCTGTTGTATCTGAACAGGTTCTAACTTCAAGCGGACACATCTCCCGCTCCATGTCCATGCACATACTCGGACCTACACACTACACAGTACACACAGTTAGGATTGTGTACCTAGTAATAATGACAGAGCTACAAGGCTTCTCAGGCAAACAGGATGTCACATTCCTCTTGTTCACACATGAGTGGCAATATATAAAATTTATTTGGGGACAACCCTGGTGAGACGCTCAAGCCTGAGGCTCAAATGCTCACTGGCAGGATCGTCAAACCATGGCAATGAATGTTGATCCTGGGACGCTTGGGATCGAAATGACTGATTCTACCACTGCGACTTATCATTAGCTGGTTCTTCATGTGCCTGTTATTTGCAATGAATTAGAAGTCAAATTAGAGTCGATTGATATGAACAGCAGTTCGGTACTGTATTCACAGTGCTGTGTCAACAATCCCAATGTTAGTTTATGGCTATTTCTAAATAAGTTAGTTTTTACAGTTGTTGATAAAGATTGAGTTGTTTTTTAGAGACAGTGTTTTTTAGAGAAGAGGGGGGGGGGGGGGGTGTTGTTTCTCCTTTAATCAAGAATTCAACACGATTACTACAGAATCTTCATTATCTTGAATAAGTAATAAGTTGCAATGGAACTACCTTGTCTTTGCAACAGGCTTCTATGGGATGCCTAGGATTCCACAAGAGATCTTCCCCCCAGTGTATATGTAGCGTAAATGTTGTTCAGCTGTTCTTATAGTCTCTTTTGATTCTGAATGCTGCAGAGTAGTCAATCCAATAGATGGCGTTATTGTATCCAAAAAGCAGATGCCACCAAGAAAGACATGGAAGGTACATAACTGGCTATATGTTCAGTAGTGATATGGTCTCTAGATTCTGGGATTTTTGCATTGGTAGATGTGTTATGATTTAACATGTGATATTAGTTTAGTGTTATGATTTAACATGTGATATTAGTTTATCTAATGACTTACATGCACTTATTTTTCCTTCAGACGAACGAAAGCTTGTTCCCATGTGAACTTTCTAAAGAAACATTATCATCCGTCAAAGATACAGTTGAATTGGCTGTCAAAGAATGGGGAGAGAAATCATTAACTGAACTGGAAGCAGAAGAGCGGTTGTCCTACTCATGTGAGAAGGTAGGCCTATTTCAGCAACCATGAGAGGTCAAATATTAGTTTTTGTGTGGGTCAGACAACTATGCAACTTCAGGGACTACTGGTGTAGTGGTGTTCCACATAGTCTGAATTTTCTGTTAAAAGTTTTCGTGCCTTGAGGACTTAATTATGTTTCTTTATATTTCAGGGACCAACACGTGATGAAGTAATAGCAAATTTGAGAAATGCATTTATGAAGATAGCAGATGAATATAAAGTTTACACTGAGGAGGAAAAGAAGAAGGTTATATTGCATATAGAAGAAACATTGATAATCTGTTGCTATTCAGTGTAGCGTAGTGTTCATGTGATCAATTTTATTCAGGTCATTACAGCGGGTGGGCTTCATGTAGTAGGGACAGAGCGCCATGAATCGCGACGAATTGACAATCAGGTAATATACTATTGAAGATATCGCTGTTAATATCCAGGGATGAACCCAAGATATTTTTTTCTGCTTGTTGCATGGGTGAATTGCTAGTTTGTCCCAAACTAAATTTAACAAGTCTAGCCTTAGAAAAATATTGTTTCATGCCAAAGTCCATGATACATGTTTTGAGTGTCTGCATTCTGCAAAGCCATCAGTGAAGTAGTTGGCACATATCTTTTTTTACTTTGACCATGAAATTGGATGTTTATAACTTAGTAATTGGTTTCTCTTTCTGGTTTAGCTACGTGGTCGAAGTGGAAGGCAAGGGGATCCTGGAAGCTCTCGCTTCTTTCTTAGTCTCGAGGATAATATTTTCCGGATCTTTGGAGGTGACAGGATACAGGTTTGTATTATTTTCTCTAGTTCTATAACTGTTTACATGAGAAATAAAACCAGTGGCTTCACTACATAAAAATAATGTATTGTATAAAAAACACCTCCTTTTGGTATCTCCATCATTTTAATGATGACTTATTGATTACTAAATGCCTCACAAAGTTGGATGTCGATCTCAAGTTGCATGTCATATTTTGAAATAATGGCAGATACTTTGCTCATAACAGTGAATAGAATGTACTCAAATCCGCTCACTTCCAACTTTTTTTGAAGGACAGAATGTGATGCTGTCAACATTACTAATAGTTGGTCCAAGTGTGTTGAACTATATCCTGCTACTAGTTAAGTAGCTATAAAGTAGAATTTTTTTTGTGGATTTAATTGAATACTAATACTAATGCATCCAAACAAGGCCTAAAGGGTTGGGTACTCCCCTCTTTTGAGACAAAGCTAGGGATGTCTTTTCCCTGCGGTTGAGTTCTATTTTTTTTTTTGGCAAAATACCTGTTATAGTTACTGTAATACAATTGTGTAAGCATACCTACAGGAGTGTGCCTGGCAACTTCATCACTTGTAGTAATAGCTGTTGCTCTCAGATATATCCTTGCCGTTGCATGACTTATCCATATGATTTCAATATTTATTGACAGACAAGAATAAATTTGTAACTAATAATAGCATTTGGTTTCTCGTCTAGGGTCTGATGCAAGCATTCCGAGTAGAAGATCTTCCTATCGAATCGAAAATGCTAACAAGGGCCCTAGATGAAGCGCAGCGAAAAGTTGAGAACTACTTTTTTGACATCAGGAAGCAGTTGTTTGAGTATGATGAGGTATTGAATAGCCAGCGAGATCGTGTATATGCAGAAAGAAGACTTGCTCTTGCATCTGACAGTCTTGAGTCACTTATTGTGGAATACGCTGAATTGACAATGGACGACATATTAGAGGTTGGTTATGGTGACCATCTGACAGCTGTGCTTAAATATTGAAACTGAACTCAAAGCTTTATATTTCTCTGAAATCCTGATGCTATAATATTTTTCTCTCATTGGCAGGCTAACATAGGTCCTGATACTCCAAAGGAAAATTGGGACCTGAGCAAACTTATAGCTAAGCTGCAACAGTAAGTTTTCAGATAGTACATATACATGTTTATTTGGTGAATTGGATTTCTGGGGATCTTTTGAGTGTTTGACTGATTTACTGTCACCAAAATTGTAATGTTTTCATTTCTTTTCTACTAGGTATTGCTATCTGTTAGATGACTTGACACCAGAATTGTTGGAGGGCAAAAGCTCAAGCTATGAGGATTTGCGGGAGTACCTTCGTAAGCGAGGGCGTGAAGCTTACTTCCAAAAAACTGTTAGTTATTTCTCCTTTTACTTTCATGTATAGCATTTTCACACGGGTCAAGATTATAAGAAGTTTAATGCAAATATTTCTTGCACGCAAAGAGAGTCTGAGTAGGTATTTCACACTTTAAGAACTACACCTATCAATTTAACTGTGGTTCTTAGTAGGGGTAAAACCAAATCTGAGCCTAAGGCAAAGCTAGATCTTAGCAGTAGATCATCTTGACAGGAGCTGAGCCTATGACAAAA
Source organism: Bothriochloa decipiens (assembly GCA_023333625.1). Classification (NCBI taxonomy): domain Eukaryota; kingdom Viridiplantae; phylum Streptophyta; class Magnoliopsida; order Poales; family Poaceae; genus Bothriochloa; species Bothriochloa decipiens. Next base: position 43,107,633 of record CM041632.1, read on the forward strand.
AAAGGTCTTCTGATGCTGAAATGTATATTCTTGATTATAAAAAGTGCATCTTATGAGCAAGACAAGTCTGAATTTAATAATTCATCCTTTTTCTTAAAATAAAGAGCAACAGTATGTCCAAATGCATTTCCCTGTTTTAAACTGTGTAAAACTAATCAGGTAAAATATCAGAGGTTATTTTCTTCACAATGGTATTTTAGACTAGAACAGTACAATAGCTTCGATAAACTATTAATCAAATATCAGGAGCACCAGAAATAGTGAGATGTAGTTCCTCATTTCATAACTTCTATACTTGTATGTCAGGAAATTGTGGAGAAGCAAGCTCCAGGATTGATGAAGGAAGCTGAGCGGTTTCTAATTCTCAGCAATATTGATAGGCTGTGGAAAGAACACCTGCAGGCACTAAAGTTTGTCCAACAAGCTGTTGGTTTAAGGGGTTATGCCCAACGAGATCCCCTTATTGAGTATAAACTTGAGGGATATAATCTTTTCTTAGACATGATGGCTCAAATCAGGAGGAATGTTATTTATTCTGTATATCAGGTAAGTCCATCCACGTGTCCTAAAAAAAGTCTTGTTTCATGCTACATTTTTTATTTAAGTAACATTTGAACCACTGAGTTTGGAGTGATGTAATTGTGACTTCCTTGAAAGATGGGTTTTATGTTTAGTCAGCAGACAGTTCCCCTGTGTGTAGTTCATGCATGATGCAAAGACTTAGTATGAATATAGTTGGATAAACTATACCTTCATAATAAATAATTTGAGGTTTTAGCTATCAGACTATCTTGCACTGAGAACTGGTGAAGCATAATGGTCCTGACTCCTGAGTGTCACATGCTTTTTCACACAAGCAATCGACATGTCTGAGTTTTCAAATGCATATTTTTGGTACTACTTAGTACTCATCAATATCCTTTAGTTCAGATATATTCTGATTCTAATAAAATTATCCTTGCCTTTTCAACAGTTCAAACCAGTAGTGAAGAACCAGGAAGAGGAATCACCCCAAAAGGTGTCAAAAAAGAAACTGGACAAAGGAGCTAACAAACTTGGTGCTGCCCAAGCTGCGTCATGATCTTCCTGTGAGAAATGTTGTCTCCACATGTATAAAGATGGTCGATACATATGAGACATGCACTTCTCATGACATGAGTCAAGCTGATTTTGGTAGCTTTATACTGGAACACAGCTTTCCGGTGTATTGTTGTTCATAGAATGGATAGCATCAGTTTTATTAGTTGTACAGAAATAGGACATGATCAATGAAAGAGTTTTTGCTCCGCAACCCGCAACCCACAGTTTTGTGTAACAATGTAGTTCATTCTTATCGGCAGCGATTACTGTAAGCCCCCATTCTTTAACTTTCGCAGGTTTTTATTATTATTATTATCAGAGCTTTCGCAGGATTATCATGAGAAGCAGGTACGCATAATTCAGAATGTAGTAGCAGAAAATATTTGCTGGCAATAGTGCCAACTGACTAGAATGATTGATAGCTATTCCATTGAATGGATCACATGCTAAACAGCAGCTTTAGAACCACTCCATGATATACTGAAACATGTCATTACCATTTAGTTCTTGTGTTAGTGTTCCTTTAATGGTCGTATTCAAATGCATTCCGAAATCAATATGATGTACACTGTGTAGAGAAAGCGTATGTTCTACCTATGTTGACTAAGGGCCTGTTTGGTTATATAGGACTAAACTAAAGCGTCTAAAATTAATGATTAAATTTTAGTCATCCTTGTTTGATTTTCAGGACTAAAAGTGACTAAACATCATTAAAGTATTTGAATAAAGACTGATTTACCCCTATTGCATGTAAAAATTACCTCTATTGCATGCAAAGATTGGATTTTAGTCTACTTTAGGAGCTCCTGGTGGACTAGTAGGACTAATGCTTTTAGTCTCATTTTAGTTCTTCTGTTTGGGTTTTTAGTCCCAAAAAAACTAAAGTTTAGTCCATTTTAATTTAGTCGTATGGAACCAAAGGCCCTAAGTAAAATTGTGGATCTTCTCATATGATATGGTGGCAAGTGTTGTCGCATGGATAGCGACAGTCGATCGCCTTCACTTCAGCTCGATTGAAGTACCAGTCACCAACGGATTTCGCAATCCCCTGTGCATGAACATCAAAATACATGAATATCCATCAATTTTATCACGGGAAGAGAGTCTCTTTTTTATCTAGCCAGTATGTGGTGTATTGTCAACTGTTACCTTGTTTTGAATGGTGGGGGAGCCGCCTGGTTTAGTGTTCCAGGTGCCCAGCTGCTCGGACTGGCAGTGCGCGAAGCAGGAGCTTATGAAAAGCCCGTTGCTCCTGGAACCGGAGAAGCCTTTGATCGACGCTACCATCTGGTCCCTGAAATCTGCATTTGTACGAATATGTGTCACAACACTAAAGTCATTTCGGATCATCTCCTGATGAAGATGAACTTAGATATATGGATACCCAGGTTAACCTTGCAGGACACTCATCTGGGATGCACTGCAGGCCGTGCGGTTGGACTTGCAGGCTCGCCAGGCGCCGGTTGGGTCAGCTCTGTCTGGCGCTAGGCTGAGCACAATCTGATGGATCAATGCAGGTAAGTATATCTCTGTATATGTCACTGGTAATACATTTGCTATTTAAAGAGAAATGTTCACCTGAATGAAGTCGTATGCTGCATTTAGCAGGAACAGTGGCGTCTTAATGCCATCGATTATGTTTTGTGGGAAGAAGCACTGCACCCACGAGTTTGAGATTTCAGAGCAACCATCACTTGATCAGAAGCGACACTTAAATAGGAGAGGAGCTGGAGCACGCACCGAGGTGGCGTCGAGACGGGCAGTGCAAGCCGGCGGCAGGTTCTGAGCTATTCCTTGCATGGCCACGATGTCGCCGAAGTAGGATCTCAGGCTGCGGCCCCCGGAAACATCCACGCTGCAGCACGCGACAAGCCGACAGTCATAGGGAAAACCTGCTGTCAGTCAGTTGCTTCGTTCTTGTGTGATCCAGATTTCAGAGCATGGAGGGCAGGAAGGAAGGTTTAAAGCACAGTTACGCTATGTACACGTCCAGGTAGAGGCCGCCGTCGGAGATGCACTTGACGACGGTGGTGCCGGACGGGAAGAAGGCGCGCAACTGGTCGCAGTGCAGTATCACCGCCAGACCCCCCGAGGAGCAGCCGGTGAGCAGGACCTGATCCATCCATGATCCATCAGCAATTCAGCATGAACAAAGTGAAGAAGACAGAGTGAACAAGACACGCATGCAATGCAGTTGGTTGGTGGTATAATTGGTGGGTAAACTGAGGAAGGTCACCGATAGACCTGATCAGCAGAGGCCATCCCAATGGAGAGGAGGTGCCGGATGACCGCGTTCCAGATGCGCTGCCCTCGGAAATAAATCCCAGTGGCCTACAAGTTCACTCAAGCAAAACGTATACGAATCGTTAAAAGTATAGTTAGAAGATGGCAAAATATAGTGTCTGCAAACAACTACACTGATTGAAAAAATATATATCACAAACTAGACTTGTAGAATCATTTTCACAAAGCAATGCTTCTACAGAGCTATGTATGTACATGCACCTTATCAAAGGCCTCGCCAGCAAAAGATCCACCGTCGCAGTAGCGAATCTTTACCCGGTTCCAGTTGTAAAAATCTGCACATACGGTACATGTTTATCAGCATCGGACGCAGATGATGAGACGAGTAATGGGGACATATCATGGACGGATAATCTAATCTAAGATGAGGTGTGGAACTGTGGATGGACAGGGCAGACCAGGATTGACGGCGCTGCTGCTGCTCATGATGCCGGTGAAGGGGATCTCTTTATCCATGTGCTCCGACGACCCACGGCCGGAGCTCTTGGTAAGCAGGCATGTCTTTGCGCTGTTGCACCATGCACCTCCCTGCATTCGTCCATGGACAGCATAGCTAAGGTTAGTGTACTTTTATGAAGAATGGCATAGCTTGGGTTATTGTACTTCTATGAAGAAAATAGTAAACTTTCAAAATGTAAGTGCAAATAAGAACAACATGAACCATAGAAGTTTATTAAGCAAGGGCCAATATAAAAAATGTAGATTCCTTACATACAAAAGTACTAATTAATATGTGTGTGCTTTAAAATTTCAAACGGTAATAGCGTATATACTAACTGACCTCTAAGTTCACAATCCAGTTTCTGCTGCCCGCTCCGAAGCCAGGATCCAAGTTATAAGCAGGTGGCGTTCCATCCATGCACACTGCGTCAATACATGATAATATATGATATACATCTATAGTTCTTATAAAATGATCCTGTTAATTTGGGCAAATCTGACTGACATTTCCATCATTAGTTTTACAATGTATAGTTCATCATCAATTCCATTCATCTACTGGCGTTTCTTTTGTCAATTCTTGAGACATCGTTTCACTAGATATATGTAGAAATCGACCAATGAACATCAGTAGAAATACTGAACGTCGCAACCTTTTCTAGAACACGCCCAGGGCGCGCATTGCATTTTAACAAATACAGATAAAACCGGGGGTTACCGAGGCCCAACAGTCCAACACACACCAACCCCATCCGGCAAACAATAAGGATTACATTTCTACGGATTGCGCTACAAGGTGCACACGAAGCTGGCTGGCCTAGGCGTGGCTGGACGACACAACCTTAAACTATCGATTAAAGTAGCAGTCTTCAGACCATTACAATTAACACAAGAACCAGCTTAAATCTGGACTGTAACTAGTACGTAATAACTAGCAAAAGCTATATAGTTTGTCACAATGGAGACTAGCTAGAGAGCGCCTTGATTCCGAAAACAAATTATAATGTGGGTCGCAATCGCATTCGGCGTGGCACGCACCGCACTAATAAAACAACCGAAAAGAAATGGCAACGATATGATCTCAATATTCAGACCTCCATCTCTCCATACCCCAAGAGCCAAAGATCAGAGGAGCATAATGAAGCAGAAGAAGCATACATACCAGCTCCGTCGCTGACTGCGGACTTGAGGATGGTGATGGGCACCATCACCGACGCCGCGTGCCGCCGCATCGTCCGACCGCCGGCTCCACCGCGCAGCTCATCTTCCACCACCGGCGAGGCGGCCGAGCTCGCTAGGAAGCAGTAGCTGCTCACAAGAATGCCGACAGTAAGAAGAGCAGGAAGCGACGGCCGATCACTCATCTCGGTACCCCTTGAGGCTCTTGATCGATCGCTCAACAAGCAGGCAAGACCTCGAGATGAAACAGCGAGCCGCCGTATATATAATTAGCGCACACGAAGCAAGAGGTGGATGGGCATGTGCGTGCCTAGTACTCCAGTCTCCACACACTAGCCAGGGAAACAGAGGAGAGAAGGTCAATACCACGCTTCGAGACCTGCGCCAATTAACCAACAAAAATATTGGTTTATGCATCACAGCACGTGAACTGATGAGCATGCATGTAGATCATCTCATTTTGTGAGTGAGGTGAGCAGTGCAGCATGTTAAACAAAAGAGATTATTGGGCAGGTAGAGCAACATGCCCGTCGTGTGTCTGACTGTGCGCGGCCCTCCGCCCGAGCCACACCCACCCTCTTGCCAATGTCCGGCCAGCTCATCCGCAGGGATTAGGGACGAAGAGGTGAAAAGGTTGAGATGCGTGTTCTTGTCAGACCAATGATTGTCATGGGTAACAAGTCCTTGCTGTTTAAGTTGCTCGATCTTGCTTACTACTAACCGGATCGAGGTGAAGTGGTGACGATGCAACATGTCTCTTAGTTGTGTATGTGCAGTGCAGGCATTGAGATATTTTGATGCATGATTGATGGCGACCGTGAGTGTCCAGCAAGGTTTGTGATGTTGTACCCCGGGGAGGTGAAGAGCGGCCAAGAGGGCCTTCAACGGAGGGACTAATGACTAGAGAATCACACAAGAATTCAATGACAAGAGGGCACGCACTAAGGGTGACGAGACATTGACTAAAATTTATATAAATTACAAAATAAGTAATTTATTATTAAAGTATCTCTAATTATAAAATAAGACATATAAAAAAATATGATATTTATATAAAACTTTTGAATATGATGAACAGTTAAACATGATAAGTGAAAGTAAAAAAAATATTATTTTTGAAACGGAGGGAGTATATGTCATTCTTAAGGCAAGCACTTGCTCACTACACTCATGCATGTCATGTAAATCCCAGGTTTGTTGCCAGTGAAAACCACATAGCAAGGGTCCATTTTCTGAAATTGAATGTGTGGAGCCAAAATCAAATTAGAAACATGAAACTGCAGATGATTGGAGCTTTGCTCAAAGATGACATTGCCTTAATCAACTATTAAGTTTGAGTCCTAGTTACAATGAGTGTGGATCTTGAAGATCTACGGTTTGTGATGAAACAAATTTATCTCAAGTTCCTCACTGATGGCTAGGTGAGGAAAATAACTTAAAGTGTTCTACCATGCAGTGTCCTAGGAACCAAAATAGGTGTGTTTGGTTCCCCCTACTAAAGTTTAGTGACTAAAGTTTAGTCACTTTTAACTACTAAAATGCCAAACATCCCCCATTAAAAAGGTCACTAAAGTTTAGTGGCTTGAGTAGGCAAGGGTCTGCTAAAAGCTACTAAAATATACAATTTATAGGGATAGCCTTATAATTACTTGCAACTCCGCTGCCTCTCCATCTTGGCATTTGATAAGGGTAAAATAATTTTTGTTCAACTATTTTAATGTTTAGTCACTTTTAGTCAGAAGCATAAAATAGGGATCACTAAAATTACTAGCTAAAGTTTAGTTAGGAGGTGAGATCTACTTAAAGCGTTCTACGCTGCCGGATAGTTACCACGAGGACTTGAGGGAGTCGAGTGGGTTCATGGGTTGGGGAGGCAGGGTAGGCAGAGGGTGAACCATTCGAGCTTTATTTTAATAGGAGTAAGTAAGAGGCACAAGAGTTAAGTCTAACCTATCAGGGCACACGATAACTCTCGAGCATGGCAACATAGAGAAGAGCACTGCATAGCTGAAATGCACGCTCGTGAGGATAAGCGATCATGGAGTCTATAATATTCATACTTAGGAGTTTTAAACAAATTAAAACTTTACATGCCAATAGTACTAAATTAGATGGATATTGTTCTAAAATTTGAGATTCAAACAACTTTTATAAAAATTCATATAAAAAAATAAATTTCACCCATCCTAAATTTTGTCCTGTAGTGGCTCAAAAAAATTTTTATATGAATTTTTTTACAAAAGTTATTTGAATCTCAAATTTTAGGACACGTACATTCTATTAGATGCAAAGCTCCAAAAAATTTTAAACCTTCTATGTGCGAATATCTAAACTTTTAAAATAGACTCTGCGGGCGTTTATTATCACGGTACTGACGATCCAGCTATTGTTCCCAGCCTCGGAGCCAGGGTGCAGGTGGTAAGCGGGCGGTGTTCCGTCCATGCACACTGCACTTGTTTCAAACAGAGGTATTTGAAGGGGACCGATTAGTAAGAGTTATTTGTTGCCAAATCGAATCGTCTTATGTTTATGGAGCATGGGCCCTTGGTTGGCCCCTAGCTAGCTTCGTCACCGATGCTTCCAACGGAATTTTCGGACAACAACATAATACACTATTATACAATCAACTAGCTAGTACAATTATAAAGACACAGACCCACCGTGTCGCCATGCATATGGCAGTGACGACGACGACAACAGCTAATTAAAGGCCTTTGCATCTCTCTCGCTCGTGCATGCTGATGGTGTTCCGTGAGACCGTGAACCGCCGCCGGGACTCGACAAAAAGGGAACCAAACGAACCAGCTCTAGCTAGCTATAGTGTTGTAATACTACTGTCCATGACTGCGAAAAGTGTCGAGGAATAAGGAATTGAAGAAGGAGAAGCATATATACCGGCTCCCGAGTAGGCGGCGGACTTGAGGACGGTGACGGGCACCATGAGGGCCGCCGCGGCCCGCCTCCTCCTAATCCTCCGGCTGTTGCTGCTCATCTGCTCATCTTCAGCGGCGTCGGGCTCCTCGCCGGCGGCGCTGGTGCAGCAGCAGCAGCTTCCTATGAGGACGACGAGCACAGCGACGGCGAGGAGGAGAAGCCGCCTGCTGCAGGGTTTGGCAACAATCCCCATGATGATGAGGAGAAGCCACCAGCAGGCCTTTATACAAATATTTGACGAGCGCATAGCAAGGGGATGACGCACCTAGCGATCATATATAGCACGCTTTATATGCGCCGGCCAGCCAGCCAAGTAATTAAACTAGTTGATCGATCGAGCTAAAAATTGTGCATAGTAGATAGATAATACAGTATTATGCTTGCATAGACTGAATACAACACTACTCCGATCGACCAGGCAGAGCCGTACGTCGATTTGGACGGCCCACTCACCGTCTCACCAGCACAACACGTCTGTCTCAAATGATAACTCTAAGATCTCGACCTCTCACTAGCTAGCCGCCGCCTCGATCGCTATGTACGCACCAGTACACGTATGTGTGGTGCACGCCTCACTAAACGCATTGTCACGCCGGCCGTCTCAAAGACCTTCTATGGCCATACGTCTTATTTGAATTTTTTATATAAATATCATATATTTTGTTACTACTTATTTTGTCATTACAGAAACTTTAATAATAATTTATTTATTTTATTTTATAATTTATATAAAATTTGTAAATAAGACGAATGGTCAAATACGATATTTGAAAATAAAAAAAATTATGGTCTTTTGAGGCGAAGGAAGTAGATGCTCAATCTATCAATCCATGCTTATGTGCAGAGACTACTTAAGATACGCTTCTTCTATCCTTTAATAAATGGATTCCTAGCGAGCTAAGTTTCAAGCAGATTTCCAGTAGCAAATTAAGTTTAGAACGGATTAGTACCTTTTATGAGCTAGAGTAGTTGCATATTGATCAGTAGTTGTTTCAGTAGCACACTAATTATAGCATTTAATAAACTTCCTAAAGATTGATTTATTTATAGGCAAAATTTTTAGCTATGAATCTATTTATTCAAGGACCCAAAGCGAGTAAGTATTACAAGATCGTATATATAAATCTTGAAGACCACAGCTGTAACATCCTGGTGTTAAGCATGCATTATCTTGCACATCATGAGCATGACCATCTCATTTGCATAGTCAATTATTTTACATGAAATGATAATTTGAAATATGTGTTTACCTTGACTTGAACTAGAGCTATGTGATAGATTACTTATTTGAGATTGAGTGTTAAATGAAGTTTGTAGAGAAAATTATTTGGAGCAAAACTTATTTTGGGGTCATTTCATGAAAAGGCTTGGAAGTGGGTCAAAAATATCAAAAACAGTTTGTAAAAATGATTTTCTTTTAATTTTTAATCCCCATTTTTGAAATTCAAATTCTAGGAAGAATTAGGTTTTGATGTTTAAAAGTGAAATGTTCTACTCATCAAAAGGAACATTTTATCTTTTATGAGTTTTTTGAAATTCGGATTATTTTAGAAAATATGGGGTTCATTAAGTCTGCACGAATCTTGGCGCAGTGGGACCCACCGAACAGTCTCTTCTTCCTCCTCTCTTCTTCTTCCTCGCGACGCTGTCCGAGCCGACGCCGGCCGCGTGGCGTCCGTACGCCGGGCCGCTGCCGCTGCCCGTTGTTCCGCCCCCGCACCCGAGCGCCGCACACCGATCCCGCGCGCCGCGCTCGCCCGGTCCCACAGCTCGCCCACGCGTCCTCGCTCTGCTCGCATGCTTGCCACGCGCTCGACGAGCTCCGACGCCGCGCTGCCTCGGTCCGAGCCCGAGCGGCCATTTTGAGCCGCCCCGACCGCGTCAGTCTCTCCCTCCCTCTCTTCTCCGCCACCAGACGCACTCTTGCCCCTCCTCTTCCACCAGAGACCGAGCAAGCGGACGCCGCCCGCCATTGCCGCCGCCGAGAGCTTGCACCGCCGCCGCACCCTGTAGCCTGAATACTTTTTGCCCTAAACCCGCCAATCGCTCCGCCTCGACGCGAGCTACTCCCTGCGCACCTTTCCTGCCACCGAGACCCAAGGTAGAGGTCGAATCGACCATCTTCCCCTTCGCCGGTCATGGCCGCCCGACCGCCGCACGGTCCGCTGTGCCCAGCAATCTCTCTCTCCCTCAATTAGCTAGCACATCGGGTCCGTTTGCTCGAGTAGGGTCGATTGGTGTAGTTCATGAGGTCGATTAGGGTTCGAGCCCGGCGAATTTGGCCATCCATCGTCGTGGATTCGCGCCGCCGCTCGCCGGTGTACCTTGCCGACGTTGCTCCGGCAGTCCATTCGTCACTTGATCTAGTCCATTTAAACCGTCTTGGTCTGCTAGCGCTGGTAGGCTAGTCCGTTTGCCCCGCCGTGGCCCGAGATGGCCGACGCATCGCCAACCCTCGTCGCCGTCCGTCGCCGTGCGTCGCCGCCGGTCAAAACCTCGCTCCTAGTTTACATCTTTTACACCAATGTGCCCGCTTTGACGAGCTGAGTCTTTTGGTAACCGTGGCTTGGCCGGAGACCTCGCCGTCGGCGAGGAATCCTGACGCCGACGACCATCCCCCGCCGCGTGGACCTCGGGCACAATTCTATTCTTTTTCCCGGACTTGAATGTAAAGTCGCCAGACTTAGCGTATTTCTTTTTAGGGCTCGGTTGGTTTCCAATAAACTCAGGGTTCCCGGTGCAAAACCGTTTTCTTTACCGGTTTTAAAGAAATTGAATTCCAGATTTGGTTTAAACCTTTGAAAAATCATAACTTGCTCATTTTTCATCCAAATGAGTTGGTTCAACTTGCAGTATTTTTCTTATGAGATGATCTATGCATAAAAAATATGAAATATGGAATTTGTGAAACTTTTCTGTATAGCTTTATTTATCTCTATTAATTGCTTTTATCCTAGGAAATGCATAAGTAATTCTCTGTTGCTCAAACAAATATGAGACCAAGTTTGTTAGTCTTCTTATGTCATGCTCTATCTGTGAAAAATGTTATGAGGTTATGTCATGTGGAAAGTTTGATCTGTCTAGTTATGGTGCCTATTTTCATATGATGATAAATAATTCATAATAAATCGTATATAAGGAATTTGTGCATGAAACTTTTTGGAGAGTGTTTTTATGTCAATCTAGAGCTAATGATGTTATGAGATCTGTTATTTGACATACTTTTATGCACAAAGTATTTTATGCCCCCTGAAATTGTGCTGCCTTGTCATTTTTGTGTAGGATAAATTACTTACTGTTTTGACTTGAAATTTTTATGGTAGTCTTTATTAGACCTGATTAAGCTTCTGTAATTTTTACAGAATTTTATGAGTAGTCTAAAGTCATGTTGTAGTTATATCCTGATTTCTTTTAATTATAAATAATGCTTTAGAGTTATCATTTCATGTGTGTAAAAATGCTATTTATGCTCTTTGTGATATGTGTGATCTACTATTGGTTTTGGTTCAGTAGAGTGTAGTGTGTGAAACAATGGTTGTTTATAATTCTTTATAGTGTGCGAGTAAATTGTGATGCGAGTCTTGTTTGGAGAATTGTCGGTAGAAGAGAATGCAGATGACATGTGTTTATCTCATATGTTTCGAAAATTATATCATTCATCTTAGCTGAGCATTCATTCACCTTCAGCATGAGCATTGTATTTATATATATATATATATGGTATTACGCACTATGCATCATACAGGATCGTCAGAGCTCGAAACGGTAGTTCCCGGAGCACCAGGAGAGGAAGGCCAGCAGGAAGCTTTGGTTCGGGAAGCAGCAGCAGAAGAGGATCCCGAAGCTGATCTTCCGGAGTGTCCCGACCACCAGCCAAGCTCTTTCCTGAAAGGCAAGCCCCGGAGCATTCTCCCTGTGGTTTGCAAAATATCTAATTTGAGTCCTTTACTGTTTGATGCACTAAGTTATAGGCGTTGTTTTATACCGTTGCTGCATTACTTATATTCCTTGCCACTGTTTATACTTCAACCCTGTTAGGTTCAGGTACGAATATATGCTTAGCCCTGCTTAACTAGATCGGTAGAAGTCGAGTAATTTCCTGTCATCCGCGAGTTATAGGTGGTGACTTGGAATGGTTGAATACATTGTTATCTTGGATAACCATGTGAAGATAATAAATCGAGACCGGGCGGGATTGGTGTTGAGACTGAACTGGAGGTTCGATGTGGTTATCCCGTCTATGTCGAACTAGGACCCCGTCCGTTGTACGTCCTCAAGTCATATTGAATTTATGCCTCATATTTAGCTGAAAGGATAAGTCATTCCGACCGCGAAGCCAAATTTTGATTTGGGCCGGGAGTCGACCTGCTGTGCGTATCGTATTGGTGAAGATGGGGGACCACAGGTTACGCGGAGAGTAAGTCCGAGGTCAGGGTCGCCCTGAATAAGGCAGCAGGGCGGTTCCTGGATACGATGGTACCTGTTGATCCCACGCTTTTTCCTGAATTGAATGTCGGTGATCTGTAGCTCACCTTAGCGGGTGAGTGTGGTTTGTGTGAGGAGTACCCGCCAGCTGGTTAGTAATCGATTATAATCGTCATCGTTCCTGGACAGTGAACACTTGACTTGAGCAGCGGCATCGTAGTAAGAACTTGAACAAGAGATGAGATGGTTGAGCTGTTGAGATCGAAGATACTCAACCAGAACTGGTTGCTTTCTTGTTGAATAATTATTACCATGCTTGTTTAGTACAGGTGCTAATGTAGCATGATAAGGTTAATCAGATTAAAATACATTGCTAGAAGGTTCTTATTAATTGTTTCTTAATGCAAGCTTTTCCACAATTAAATGAGTCAGCTATCCTACTTATACAGCCTTGCATACTCCTTGGAGTCACTTTATTTTAGTGTACGACGGGTAAGTCTAGCTGAGTACATTCTCGTACTCAGGGTTTTATTTCCCATATTTTTGCAGATGGTGAGATGTTATATGGCTATTGTCAGAACTGCTTCTATCCCGCTTTGGGAGATGATTAGACCTTGGGCATGGTCACTCCTCTCTACTTGATGCTTTTGCTGGATGTTGACCAAGGGACTAGCACTGTATTGAATTAAGTGCGTGTGTGACTTTAAACTAAACCGCTTCCGCTTTATTTTGAAATTTGAACTTGGGTTGTAATAACTTTATTCGTACTCCGATGATTTAAACTATGTGCGAACTATGTACTTGTGAATGGGAACGCTAAACTATTACGATCTTGGTCGTGCCGGAAAAGTTTGAAATCCTTCGAGATTTCGGTACGACTACCGGGTTTATTAGGTCTCAATCATGTAGTTTGCCGTCCTAATGGTGAATTATGTGCTTGTGCTCTAATAAATTGGTCGGTTCTATCACAACAGCAATCATATATTATGATTTTTTTACTTGTCTTTACAATTTCTCATATGTTGGTTTCAAAATAGCATCTAAACGAGGCTATCTTTATCCTGTTACATTAGACTTCAATGATCAGGTACTGAATGGTTTTTCATCCTCATGCTTAGACTTCTCTTCTTCTAATCACACCTCTATATATGACCAACATGTTATAAATGAAGGATTTATATCCCCAACATGTGCTTAACTGAAACAATAAATTTGATTATGTCAACTGTTCTTGCCCCGTATGTGGCATATAAGAAATTTCTTTTCCACATATTAAATTGACACACTAGCTGGTTGTACTACTTGTTCTTGACCAATCTAGATTTTATAATCTGCCATTGTGAAATGTGAATCGCTATTTTAGTCATATCTAGTGACATATGAGTTGTATTGGTGACATATAAAATAATTTCTCAATTTATGGTACAGATGGGCAATTTGAAACAATTAGATCCAACTGCCATTATTGACATTAATAATTGTGCATAAATTGATGCCTAGAATTCCATTTCTTAGAGCTTCTGAAATCTATGTACATCGATTGTCACAATCACATTTCTTCAGGAACTTATAAAATTTCTCTATTTTTATATTGGAAACTTTAAAGAAGTGTCTAGTTAATTACTAGTATAAGAAGATGCCCTTTACAAGTCGCCAACGCTAAGTCTAAACAATATACTATGCTTCTATCAGTAGTGCAGTGCCATTTTCGCCATTAACAAATGGGTACACTATCTAGCTATCTATCAATCTATCTATCTATCTATCTATCTATCTATCTATCTATCTATCTATCTATAATTCTATCTAACACAAATACACATACAATAAATAAATTAATAAATGCAAAATGTTAGTGAGAAAATTAGAATAAAGATATTTGCAGCACAGTCTCCTGAGGTCCATACTAAGTTATTTGGAATGGAAGTATTTATGTAAGAAGCGGCTAAAATAGTCTATAGATCTTTAAAAAAAGAAAAAACACCAAGAACAATGGGGTTTTTCTATAAAATAAACAAAAAGGGCTAAAATGTGGCTGCTGGGATTCGAGCCCAGGTCTCCACGGCCACAACGTGGAATTCTCACCACTAAACTACAGCCACAACTTGTGACCAATCTGCCTATCGATTATATTTAACAGGAAGTCCACATGAATGTTAGAAAACAGCCACATGAACACGCGTTTACTTGAGGCCGTCAATGTTCGAGAACTCATCGGATGAACACAAACTAGAGTGAACTCATCGAATTTGCAAAAACATTTTCACCAACCATTTTTCACGAAGTTCCAGATCAACAGGATAGAAAAATGAGGTCAGACAGTCAAAAGGTTGGTAGAAATTGAGGTCAAGAAACATAGTACTCCGTACACTGTACTTGTAAGAGGTTTCACATGGTCGATGCCTTCGACTCTATTTTCTGTGACTATGATTATAAAACACAGTCACAGCATAAACTCAACAAAAAAGAAACTTTGATCCATGTGTCTTTATTCCTCCACTAAGAAACTGCAAATAATACCACCACTATTGACTATCCAATCTTTCACATTCTTTTGACACCAATTATGAATAAGAGGTGACTGCTAAGCTCTCGGAAAAATGAGCTGCAGCCGACAAGGAACTATTTCAGTTACACAAGACATCAGAAAGGAAGATTTCTTTGATGCTAGTATCCAGCACTAGATGCTACATCTGAATGGTCGTCACTGAAATTATATTGCTCGTAAACTTGGAACAGGATCTCTCTGCAGGGTACAACTGCCCCAATCTTGATGCAGGCAAGGAATGCACCTGAAAGCTTTCTATGGAGGCTGTACACTTCATCCGGTGGTGGGGTCAGCCTGTGCTTCAACATGGTAGCCCCAAGATTGGAAACACTATGTGTGATATTATTCGCTCGAAAATCATGACCGCCTGACTTTGAGAACGGAACACCAACAATAAAGGCTGCTTGGACATGAGCATCCAGCATGACTTCTGCTTCCTCGCCAGTAAAGAATCCGAGTCTGCGGGACATCTCTAAGACACCAGTCCGATCTCTATTTGCACAGGCAACTACCTGAGAAACAATAGAACAAATCAAATACCAACCATCAACAAAGTGTTTTGGAAAAATTCTGGACTCTGAGACAATTGAAGTATGAACTAATTGTCATTTCATACCATTCGTAGATAATCATCTACAAAGTGTTTTGGAAAATCACGGGCTGCTCCAAAGTCAATCAGATTGAATTTCCTTGTAGCATCATCGTACAGAAAATTACTCCAATTTGGATCAGTCTGCACCAAAGTATTTGTAACTAAAGATCAGCATAAATGAGTAGTTTAAATGAAAGGTTTTCAGTGTTGACAATGATCGCCACAAATTATAAATTGATGATGGAATTTTACCATGATGCTAATTAGACAACAAGCAAACTCTAACTACTAGTTACTTAGGAATTTAGCAGATGGGATGAGAGCTGGCACGTGCCTGCATGAATCTGAAGACAAACAACTCCTTTATTGTAAGCTCAAGCAGTTTACAACCAACATAATTGCGGGTTTCCTGGCTTAACTGAGCCACCTTATCGATAGGAACCCCTGAACCAGCAAGAGATGAAGCTGTTAGGACCTCCAGTAAACATATACTGATTCAATTCATGAAAAAAAACAGCTAGTATGAATTATAGAGCATAGCAACAAATATATGTTTGAATCCATACTGCAAAATAATCCAGGCTTCATAAAATCCATAACAAACATCCTCATCTCTCATTGTTTGTACAGTTAGTGTTGGCAATGGAAGAGGTAGGAAAATTCACACACACACTCATGTTCAATGTATACAAGGATCCCATGCAAATTTCTGGGATTTTTACAATTAACAGTTGAGCAGAGCTCAGCAAAATGTCATCCTTATTAACTGGTAACATCAAACAATAAACACAAGGAAAAAAAAATCATAGCATTATTGCTCAAAAGAAGTAGAAATACCTGGAACAAACTCTGAAGTCAGCACTTTGTTGCTAGACAATTGATCAATGACCTTTGGGACATAATAGCCATCACTATCACATAGCAATTCTTTGTAACGCTTCTGGTTACTTGCTTCTAGCACATAATCACACTCCCTTGCCAGCTCCTGCTTTGCCACCTGAATTGTATAACATGAATATCAAGGAGCTTATTTCTCTATGTTTATCAAAGTGCTTTTTACTCTGTTACCAGAATATAAGATAAAACACAGAAAATATCAATGTATGACCAGTATATGTGGTTAAAAGATTATAGAATTTATGAGCAGAGATAGTAAAGACAGCACTTGCGTGAAAATTCCATAAATCTTTTTGGGTTTTCTTTTCATTTGCATATTAAGTAAAGACCAACCATTGTTCATGTCATACAGAAAAGAGCTTATAACATACTCATATGAGCATCACTTCAAAGTAAAATCTAGCCTATGTTTGTGCAACAATTATAATTTTGACACAAAGAACACAAAAAAAGAGAGCAAAAGTGTGCTGACACAGCAGGCAGAAATTGGATGAGAAAAAAAAGAACAGACTGAATAATCCATATTTCTATCAAAATAATGAAGAAAAAGATTTACCTTCATAGCTCTATCAAGAAAAAGACCTTTAGGAATGAGGTTTGTGTAAGTTAGAAGTAGCCTAACATTCTCAAGATCACTTTCTATACTATCTGCAACCCCAGGGTATTGTATTTTCATGACAACATCCGATCCATCCTTCAAAACCGCTCGATGGACCTGGTTGAAATTAAAAAGAAATGAAATATAAGCAAAGGATATGGCTTCACAGTGAGAGAAGCACACCAACAACATATTTAGTATAATAGAGTGCCGAGGTGAATGCTCAAATTTCACAATTGGTGAACTTTCTAGCACACATAGGGCAACTTTCTCTGCTGAACCAACCTGCCCGATGCTAGCTGCAGCTAGCGGTTCATAGTCAAAACTCCTCAACTTGGAGGACCAGTCAGTACCTAGCTCGGCATCAAGGACTGAGTTTAGCTGCTTCCTTGGCATAACATCAGCACCTTGACGAACAATATCAAGAGCTGCCAACACCTACATCAAGTTGACCAAAGATCAGTTTGAATACACTTGGACATCACAAGGTTGTGGCAAACGAAGGATCAAACAAAAGAATGGACCAAAACTGTGGCATCAGAATCGAGATACTACCGGTGGAGGTACAAGGGATTCGTCCTGGATGCTCAGCATCTGCCCCACCTTGAGCGCTGCTCCCCGCATCCTGCAGAGCGCAAGCGCAACACGCTCGGCATTCTGATCAGACAAGAATGGGGAGAGAGCTGACCGCTTGCCCTCTGTGTCCACCGGGGTGCCATACATCACCCGACGGGCTGACTCCTGAACAGTGCCCCACGCTAGCCCGGCGCCGAGTCCTGCAAACCTTTTCCAGCACATCACCCATAAATAAAACAACACAATTCATTCATCATCTCTCCAATTCAGATGGGCATAGACTCAAACTGAAACAAACGTGCATTATTTTAAATTACAGTTGAATGGACATGAGTTCGATAGCTTACCCGAGTGCTCGGGTGAAGGGCGTGGATGGAACCTTCCGTTCCCGCAGCCGCCGCCTCTTCTCCCCAGGCGTCGCTAAGGGCAAAGGGGGCGCCTGTTGGGGCAAAGGCGAGGGCTCAGGAGGAGGCACCGCGGGTTCGGTCCTGTCCGCCGCGACGGCAGCAGGCTCAGCTGCGACGGCGGCGGTTGTACCAGTTCCGACGGTGTCCTGCGTCCGCACGGGGTGCGGGGCATCTTGCGCCGGCGGGTGCGGAGGCGGGGGCCGCTCCAGCGCATGATCCTGCGGCGTTGTTGTGGCTTCGTCGTGGGAGAAGTACACGACGGAGGAGGGTCGGGAGGATTCGGTGGCGGGCAGCGGCCCTGCGCCTGGCGAGGGCGGCGGGCGGCGCGGGGTGCCACGGGTGAGGCCGGCGAAGTCGGTGGCGGCAAGGAGCGCGGACCTGAGGACGTCGCGCGGAGAGGCGCCCCGCGTGGCCTCGCGCGCGACGAGGGCGACGCCGTCGAGCAGGCGCCGGAGATCCCTGTACGCCATGGGACGGGAAGGCGTGGAGGCCCCTGGACCAGGAAGAGAGAGGAGCTGCGTGGAGGCGGCAGCGCGGCGAGACTCACGCGAGCACGGCAACGCTGGTGCTGGGCCCCTCGTAAATTTAACTTTATCATGGGCCGCCTACGTGGCTTTTTAGTAGGCCGAAGCCCACCAGTGGACTAGTTGCCTCCACGACGAGGTGTACACTGTACAGTGAGCTGCCGAAATAACGAGCTTATTATCATTTTTTATTTATATATGAACTCAAATATATTTTTTTCGACAAAGGTGTTACGAACTCAAATATATTATAAGAACTAAAACCAAAATTATAAACTTTTAAGAATTTGCATCCCAAGGACTAACTTGCTTTATAGTTACCACAAGAGAGGCACCACAATAACTAGAACCGAAGAACAAAATGAGACATAACACCTTGGCCAGGCTAGAAGAGAACCATACTTCTATTGATGCAAAAACAGGTAAGGCCTCCATTGGGGACACTGGGGCAAGAGAGAAGTGGTCACCACAAAGACATCAGGGATCCTCATTATCGCACTCCGATAGTCTAGTCGGTGCTCCCCTCGACTGTTTAATCATCAGCATGTGTCTTCGAGGATTTAGTATCTTTAGTTGTAGATGTAGAAGGAGCTTCACTGGACTCAAGAAACTAACACCACGTCATCCAACGTTAAATCCAAGGAGTAGCTTGTACAGCTGTCGACGTGGTCAACATGAACATTAGCAAATGATCTCCCACTTTTTGTATCTACTGTCAAACTAAAGAACTACTCAATCCATATTGAAGTCAATTCCCTTTTGGGATGAGTAGTGGTCCATCCATGCCCTTGATTTCTCACATGAGACACTACTTGAAGACACCAACTATTATTGGCAAGCATCTAGTCAAGGTGCTCGCCATGTTACACCTATTCCAATGTGCACCATTAGATCAACACATATTAAGAACATGTAATGGCTAGAGATCTCGATGAACTACTCGAGTCCTCTCCATCCATGTGCCCAAGCCCCAAGGTAGATGTGCTAATGATGATCGGGTGTAGATGGACAAGTATTAGTCAGAAGTGCATGTTTGATGCTTCTTTTACAGGTTTAGGTCTTCTCGTGAGGACGGCCTTAGGCGACATATCACATGGTAATGAAGAGCATGCATGAAAGGGAAGTATCAACTTTGTGAATGACAACATGAAATAAGGAAACATTATGCATGAAAAATCATGAGCATATATAAAACAATAAACAACCAACTCTTGTCGCATGCATGTTGGACGCCTTGTCAAGATTGGCCCATAAACAAACTCTCCCTACTCGAGACAAGGCAGGACATGAATTCACCTATTAGGAGTGGATGACCACAACTAAAGGATGGCATTTCATACCTAGTCACTTAAAGGATCAGATGGTGAAGTCAATGATGTAGGTGTAGGAGAGCTTGAAGCTTCAATGTCATTGTTGCCCATGCTTTTGAAAAAATAAAAGGAAATTGGTTAGGCTTAACTACTTTGGATGCTTTGCACTAAAGTTGGTAGTTTCAATGTCATTGGCATCAACATTATATTGATGCTTAGGCTTTGATATCAATTCACACGCATGACCACAACATAGTCATGCCCTTAAAGGGAAGGGATATGTAGTAGACCGCAAACACCCATGATTGCTTGTGGACCATTGATTATACACCGATGACTGCTAAGTAGCCGCCTATCAAAAGGTGATCATAACGTAACTAATCAGCTGCAATGCTATTGCATTAGCAAACAACAATTATGATTTTAGCTTGAGTTCATGACCGCTAGTCCATTCGTTTTTGCCCCCAAGGGAAAGGCACTAATGATCAGATGTAGATGGACATTTGAGAGTAATGGTTAGATGTGCAAGTTTAATGTCGTTGGTATGCTTTAGATTATCTTGTCAGGGTACCCTAACTTTGGAGCCAACTTATCACATGGAAATAGAGAATTACCAAATAAATATTTAGTCTTGTGAATGACAATATGAAATAAGGAAGCAATATATAACTGCATGAAAATGAAGTTGAAGCAAAGAAACCACCTTTTTATTTTCAAAGGGGTAAAAATAATCAATTGCTTAAAGGCATAGAATGCACCATTGAAAGCACCACATAGCCATTTGGAAAGTACACATTTTGGAATGCACATAAGACTCACAATAGAACAAGCAAGAGATAGGAATAGAAGCCAGCCTTTCTTTCTTTGCAAGATCATCAGGTATCTATTTGTTTTCCTACTGTTTGATGACAAGATGCATGTTATTCTCGTGATTTTTGCAAATCCACAATTAAAACTAATTTGCATAGAAACCGCAAAAACTTGCCCGATCACTTTTACTAGAAACCCTTCACATAGTAATCAAACTTCCGCAACCCACTTCTATCATGAACCAAATCCAGTGTGTTGCTTCTTTAGGTGTTCCTTGACATATTCATGAAAACCTTGCACTTACAAACAAGTACACCAAGAAGTTTGACACAAAAGCTCAAATAAAGTGATAAAAATGCAATAGTGAGTTAAACCACTAGTTTATTGCAAGAAAGATTGTTAGGACCCCAAATCCTAAGAAATAGAATCCCGCATCTTTGGATAGTTGAAACATTGTGGATCTCACATTGTGCATCTTAGGGTCCTCCACAATGTGTTCCCCAAGTGATGTCCAAATGGGAGATAGAAGAACGGAGCATCATGGGTCACTCTTTAGAGGTTGTTGATCATTTCTAAGAGCAAGAATTTTATCGCTTCTCCTTAGTTCAGCCAAAAGAGAACTAGTACAGTGGAGAATAAGATAATTGGCATTACTTTATTTTTTATGGGTCCCAACTAATATAGATGGCTTATTTCAAGATTTTGTGCCCACTATTTACCTGGGTCTAATTTTTTCCTTGCGCTAATAATGCTATAATGCTATGCTATAGTTTACCATGATCCCAAGTATTGGATTCTATAAGGTAAGGATCTCATAGAATCCTAACATCAAAATGTCAAATAATTTCAACATATAAAATTGAGTAATATCTTTGAGCAGGAGTAATTACGTTCTATCAATATTAATAATTGGATATCTTTGTTTTATATGCAATGTCATGTTAAGTAATTTAGTTATGACTATAATGTCTAAAATTAAGTTGGGGTGAGGTCAACAAGAGTTTGTGGACTCAAGCTTACAGACACTTAATTTAACAGATATATAAAAAAATCGACATTATACTCAAGTTAAATATATCTATTTCTTAAAATCATCATGATTCGAATGTTAAATCCTGTCAAATAAAAACTAATCCTATCCTATATGAAGAGTAAAAGACTCTTGAGCCGCTGCTGCTTCTTTCTGCTGGAAAAAATGTCGATTGCTAGCCGGCGCTACGGTGGGACTGGAGCTTCGATCCTCTGCAGGTGCAGGGACGCACCATATATAGGAGTTCGTATGTCGTGACTTGCAGAGCTACCTGCCATTGGAGGATGGTGCCTGAGCCGCTGCTGCTTCTCCGAAAAATGTCGATTTGCTCGCCGGCGCTACGCTGGGAGCTTCGATCCTCTGCAGGTACGCAGCCATAGAGTGTCGTGACTTTCGATGCGAAGCAAGGATATTTGGTTGGGATTCGCGACGCGAGTAGATTGTCAGCCTGTCGGCTTGCCCCTTGCTGTTAGGGAAGTGAAGACAACGTTTCTTAGTTTCTGTGCGTGCAGTTGTAGTACCACCATCGTCTCCACAGGGCAAATTGAGCAGAAACATCATCTCCGTACATAGAGGAGTACTATGGAAATCTGTAAACATGCTACACTGAAACCCTGACACGGACTACAATAAAAAACCCTGAAACTTGAGCACTAATACTGTCCTTTTGTCCTACTAGAAGAGAAACCACTACCACTACTAATGACATAGAACTAATAAAGTTTTCCTTTTTTAAGAAAGAACACGCACGACAGCTAGTTCGGGTGGCCGGCGATGGACGGGCTGGGGCTGGACCCGAGCGGCAGCTGCTGCTGGTGGTGTGCTGAGAGCGGCGACGCGCCGGGGTTGTGGTCGACGGAGGAAGAGTTGGCCTCGGCCATGTCGAGGTCGATGTCCTTGTGCCTGAGCTGGAGCAGCAGGCGCCGGGTCTCCATGCGGAGCCGGTCGTTCTGCAGGCGCGCGCGCTCCATCTCGCGCTCCCTCTCGGCGCGGAACTTCTCCCACTTGAGCCGCCGATTGTCCATGTGGCACGCGTACGACTCCAGCCGGATCTGCTGCTGCTCCACCTCCACCGCGCGGCGGCGCATCCAGCTCCGGGCCTGCTGCGGGTCCATGGCCGCGGTCGCGGACGCCAGCTCGCTCCGCACCTGCCGCAGCATCGCCGATGGGTCGGGTGCCACCCGCCTCGCGCGGCGTCTCCCACCGCCGCCTTCCGCCTCGTCGTCGAGGTCCTCGCCACGCCCGCGCTTGCCGCCGCTGTGCTGACGACGACTGGTCGGGCGGTTGCTGTGGTACATGTGGCCGGCGCCGTCCTCCTCCTCGTCGGAGTCGTCGTCGTCCTCGTCGCCGTCGTTGCTCACGGCGTCGTCGCTGTCTTCGTCCTCGTCGTCGTCCGCGACGTCGGCGGAGGAGTCCTTCATCCCCGGCGGGGACGGGGCCGCCGCCTGGGCGTGGCGAGCGGCGGACGAGGCGGCCACGGGCGCCGGCGGCGGGTGGTGGTGGCAGCCGGCCGCGCCGCCGCCGCCGGAGTGCGGCGGCAGGTGCGATCCCCCGGCGCCGGCGGCGTTGTTGTGGTAGTTGCACATCTCCGGGAAGAAGAGGTGCTTGGAGCTGAGCAGCTTGCGCGCCTCGTCCTTGGCCTTGGGCGTGAGGTCGTCGAGGGTGTCGAGCGTGGCGTGGTTCTCGACGACGCGGCAGGCGCGGCCGCGGCCCAGCAGGTCCACCACGCGCTTGTACCGCTTGTTGAGGTCGTTGAACTTGTCCTCGCACTGCTGCGGCGACACCACGAAGCCGTGGTCCATCATGGCCTGCGACACCGACTTCCACTTGCCCTTCTTCTGCTGCTGCGCCGCCGCCGCGTGCCCGTGCCCGTGCCCCGCCCTGCTGCCCGCCTTGCCTGCCCCAGCGCCGCCAGCCGTCGCCGTCGCCGCCACGCCCTCGCCGTCGTCGCCGACGGTGTGCACAACGTTGATGAGCAGGCGCACCATGGCGTCCGTCCACTTCATCCTCGTCCACGGGCACGCCGCCGACGCCATCGGCTGCTGCGGATGCACCACCACGCCTCCCTTCCCGCCGACGCCGTTGTTGTTGCCCGCCATGCCGTCGTCGTCGTGCCCCACCGCCGCCGCGCTCACCACGACCCTGGACGACGACGTGTTGGAGTAGGGCGAGAACGACGACGGCGGCGCCGGCGCCTGCTGCTGCTGCTGCCTCACCGCCACCGGTCCCGGCTGCTGCAGCTGGAACCCACCCTGCTGCTGCTGGTGCTGGAACGCGGCGGCCGGGTGCATCTGCTGCTGCGGGGCCAGGCGCATGTCCAGCCCCAGCATTGCCGCCGACCCCACCCCGCCGCCCCGCGGCCCCATCCCTCCTCCCCCGTCGCCCCTCTCCATCGTCGGCGAACCGCCGCCAATCTCTACCCCTACCACAGGTCTAAGAAACCACTTGGCACTCCCGCTCGTGCTGCTGACTGCTCGACGATGTCGCCGTGGGAAAACGGCAGCGAGGGGGGTGCGGTTTTTATGGGGGCCGGGGAAGCTGTGTGGGTGGCGTCGCCTCGCCGCCGGTTTCGCCCGTGCGGCTGCGACCGCCCCCGGACGCGGCAGCGGCAGCGGCACGGGAACCCGGTTTTGCACCCGCTTCCAGCGGTGGGAGCCCACAGTCCCACAAAACCGCCTGGGATCCCCTGCGCGGCGGCGCTCCCCGCTTTTACGTGCGCGTGCTACTGTTTCGGTTGGTCGGGCGTGTCAGGTGTGCACAGGAGATCCGATACCACCTGTGGAGGACTGCACTGGGAAAGCAGCTGACCGGAGTGGGCTGCCCCGGTTTTGGGTTTTTTTCGCCGAGAGTTTTGAGCACCACCCTTTACTGCCCCTTCAGTTTCTTCTGACTCTGAGAACGCGATTACAGAAAGGACCCCACTGTTGAATGGACCTTAATTACTGTGGTTGTGGACTGGTGGCTATGCAGTGGTCAACCTCTAAGTGACAGTCACGTTGACCTTGTCAACCGTTTGTATGGTTCTGTTACCGTTGCCACACAAGTTGCACTCGCCGTTTACTATCACATCTGTCTCAACGTCTTTTGATACCATGATGATGAGTATGAAATCTTCCCTTCGGAATCCATTTGGGCTGACAAAAACTCAATGTATATTTTTTAACTTCTGCTGATTTTTTTTGTTAGTTGGGGTGGTCAACTCATTGTCATTGTACCTAGATGAGACAGGCATAATATTCCTTTAATTTCAAGAGCTATGTAAAGTTTCACATTACCTCCATCTGGATAAGCTTGACGGTTCAATTGATGGCTATGTGAAGTTTCATATTACCTCCAACCAGGGTTTTTAATTTCGGCCAAAAAACGCCAAAAACCGGTCAATACCGGTTCTACCGGTCATGACCAGGCCGATTTCAGGCCGGTTTTCGCTAGTTTTGGATTAGATTATTTTTATCATATTTTATATAAATTTTGATATAAGTTTAGCCCAAAATCGGCCGAAAACTGGTCTATTGGCCTTACCGTCCCCCTCCGGTATTTTTTTGTTGCGCCGAAATCCAAAACATTGCCTCCAACTAGATAAACTTGATGTTTCAATCGACAATTGAACCACTATCACGCTTTTTGATACTATTATGTAGAATCAATACTGCTCTATTTGTTTGAATGGCTTGGACCATTAATTTTTAGCTTTGTTTCGACCATTGGTTTAATATGTACTCATAATGGCTACAAATAATTATGGCACGGTTCAGTTAATGCAACAAAAAAAACATGAGACAAAAGCGAAGCATGTCCTTATTGGGAAAAACCCCCGCTCCTACTCGAGGCTCTCCAACTCAGCATGGTTCTGCTACAACCACGTGGCAGTCCTTCTATGCTTCTCTGTGTCATGGGTTGCATTTTGTTTGTATATAGGGGGCAATGTACCAAATTTACTACTAGCGGCCAACGAATCTATAAATCATTGCCTCCTACATGGTTTTATACCTACGTGTCATGGCATGCTTTTAGCTCATGATGACACACTTTTGTTGAGTTAACATTACTTAGGGCATCTAACCATCCACGATAGGAAATTATATGCATGTCCTATATTGATGGAACTTGCTCTTATACGTTCTAAGCGTTGTTCCTATATATACCTAAAAACAAAGAACCTACTCCCATGTTTGCAATCAGCTCTCATGAAATAAAAATTCTTCGCTTCATTCTTCATCGTCGTTTCTCTCCCTTATTGTTGTTGATTGTGCTTGTAGGATGAACTCCAACGGTAGTAAGCCCTACAAATCGAGCTCAAGGCAGGCCTTTTACCGGCAGTGGTTGAGGACAGGAGGGATGCAAAATGGTCGATGAAGAAGGCACACCTAATGATGAGGATGTAGTGGTGGATGCTAACCAAAGGATCATGGACGAAGCTAGTTGTGTCAGCAAGGTCTTGCCCCTTTTCCTAGACCTAAGAACTCTTGAAACCCCCTTTTGATCTTATGTTAGATTAATTTGTCCATGTAAGCAAATAAAATGACACATATGATGATCTACTTACATAAGAAACCTTCTATATTGGCTAGATACATGTTTCAAGAAATATACTAGCCTCGTCACTTCTCTCTCACACATACTCTCACAATGTGTTAAGTTTTGGGTGTGACCTCATCCAGAATCACCGTTCACAACACTCTAACAATGTGTTAAGTTTTGATCTATTGGCTTGGATATCTCTTTGTTGATGTCACGTGATCTGCAGCTATTACACTCACTCTAGGACTTAAGGCCATTCACATGCGAAGGTTCAATAAGACTATAGCATTGATGGTTTTTGAGTCCGACCGTTAGTTTAATGTGTCAACCATGATGGCTAAGGATAATTGTGACATGACTAGGTTAATAAAACAAAAACATGAAACAAAATCATAGCATGCACATGTTTACTTCGTTATGATGGAAATAACTCACCCCCATTTGAGGCTATCTAACTCAACGTGCTCTCTGTTGTATGTGTGTGGCAATCCTTCAACACTTCTATGTTTTATGAGTTGCATTTGTTTTATTTTGTATATATAGGGGAAAATGGCAATGTACCAAAGTTACTACTAGCGGCCAATGAATCTATAAATCATTGCATCCTGCATTGTTTTATACTTTCATACCAATATGCATTCTTTTTTGCTCGTTGTGATGATATACTTAGGTAACATTCTCCTAGGTACTCCTACTTGGCCATCTAGACCTCGACAATGGATGACTCTATACTAGTCCTATATTCTGCTCCTATACATTATTGTGAGGCTCATTCCAATAACAAAAAAAACCTACTCCATACATGAACCGACTCAATTGAAATAAAATACTTCCCTTCATCCTTCATCATCATCCTTCTCCCTTATTGCCACTCACTCTCCTTGGATGAACTCCATCTACAACAAGCCTTATAAATTGAGCTCAAGGCATGGCCTTTTGCCTACAACATGCAAAGCTAGGAGGGAAGGAAAAATGGTTGATGAAGAAGGCACTCCAAACGATGAGGATGCAACAATGTGTGTTGACTGGAGGATCATTGAAGGAGGTAGCTAGGTTGGGTCAGCACACAATCCTAGCAGAGGTAATTTTTTAAACACCTTTTAATCATATGTGAGATTAATTTGTTCGTGTAAGCATACAAAATGACACATGATGATCTTATGTCAGTAACTTTCTATTTCTGCTAGTTAGGGCATAGCATGTAAGATCACTACATTTTTATGTTAAAAACACATACCGAGTTTTTCGATCACCTCTCTCACACAAACTCTAACAATGTGCATGGTTTATGGAGTGACGCCATTAGGAGACACCTTATCTAGCATGACTTGATTACCTTTAGGTTTGGATGGTTAATTCTTTGTTGATGTTGCGTGATTCACTATTGCTGCACTCTCTAGGGTTTTCTAAGAGCACTCACTCGCAAAAGGCTCTATACATGGCCAGTGTTGTCCTTCGAAGGGATGAGTCTGGGACTTGTTTTGTACCCGTGGGGGGAATGGGTTGGCGAGGGACCAATAAAAACACTGCTTTTAGGTTGGGACAGAGGATTAGATGGTCTCATATGGTTTTATACTTCAAACAAAACTCACCGTAAAAGGAAGAAGACATAGATACATTCCTATAAAGAATTGTAGACCTTATGTTTATCTGATTCACTCTCAAACGTACCACCGAGCGATTGAGTCAATATAAGCCTACGCCAAATTAAGTTGTTTTCATGTTTAAATGATCTAATAGAGCGTCATCGAGCGTCCCCACACATGGCTATCGAGTTCACAATTGCCACGTTTATTTTACAAACGATTTGCAAGAAAAAAATTGGCAATCACAGCTTCGTAAAAGCTCCAAATAAAGCACACCCTCCTTTTTAAACCACGTTTTATCTTTCTGGTTCACTTTTTTTTGAGCATATGTTTCTGGTTCACTTATTAACCGGGCAACAATACTGAGTTCATTGGCTTTGGCCCGTAAGAAAATTCCTAGCTGAGGATTTTAATATTAATAATAATATAAGTCTAAGCGAGCGTAAAGATGGATTATGGATACTACAGAAATTAAGTTATATGAAAATTATATTATTAAACGCACAGGGCCTTCCAGCAATTATACTAAAATAAAAAAGAAGCTATGCAAAATGCAGAGGTTCGTTCGTTCACGTGGTTAGTGGTTTTGCGCACGTGTTTTGGTGCAAAACCGTGGCGAGCTGTCATGTGCGGTGGGTGGTATACGGAGTAACAAGAAGAGAGAGAGACGGAGAGATATGGTCAAGGACATGCAGATGGATACGGGCGTTGGTTACTGAATTCGGGCATACGTACTCACAGACACGAGTCATCAAGCCATACCACTAGCGGTTTATCATAATTATATGTTTTCTTCCTTTCTCCTTTATTATGTTGCTTCTTCATGGAAAGTCAACTGTTGTCTTGAAATAAATTCAGCGGCCGCTTAGAAAGGGGCCTAGACCAAATGACTTCAAGGCTAAGGCTAGGGGTGAAAGAGGAATTTTGTTTTTGACAATCCTTATATATTTTATTTACAAAAGGATACACTATAATTCTGTTTAGATCAACTAAAGATTGTGAGGTCTTGATTCTTGATATTATTGCAAAAATCTGGATTCTGCAATAAAAAATGAAGCCTGCTTTTTTAGACATGGATTATATATAGATGGTTCAATAAGTGTTTCACATATAGTAGGATAGAGGCGTATAATATAATTCTCATAATTTGGTGGTCGAATTGCAAGAATCCGGCTACTTGAATTCTATTGTCATCAATTCTAGGAGATCCCAACAAAATTCTATCTATAATTTCTCTATTATATTATGTACAGCTAGCTCGTATGGTGGCACGAGTAAAGAGCGTGGACAGGTAGTTTTTTTTATAATATATTTATATTTTCTTACTTAAAGAATAATTTTGCTAAATAATTTTGTTTATAATTTATTTTTAAAAACTAACGGCTATATGTCATTTTAGTGCCTGAAAACTAATTGATTTTGAATTTATTAATAGGAGTTTTTCTAAACAAGAAATGTTCTCCACCTTTTCAAAACGACAAAAATTTGTATAATAAGGATAAGGAAGTACTACACCAGTTCATATACTTTGAAAAGAGAATAAATGTCCATCTAAATGATTATTATTTTTTTAATCTTCCCTCAATTCCCTCCTTCAAGTTCAAATTCCACGCCTTGTTCAAAACCAACAGTTGCGAACTTGGAAAACCAATGATGACAGGTTTACTTAGCTTTTTGCTCCAAACCACTAAGCCACCTTGGTTTAGTCTGTCTAGCATCCATGAATTCATATATTTTGTTTAGCTTCAATCTAGATTCTAGAAGCCTATATAATATTCTCTATGCAAACGTCGTTAATTCACGTTTGGAAAGCAAAAGTTCCGATCGATCCGTTAATCTCATCAAAATGTCGTACTGTACAAAACTTTTACGTGGTGACTCAGCTAGGCCGACCAACCTGGAGAAAGTGACGACGGACCAGGAAGTTTTCTAGGTCGACGTGGGACTCAGTCATTGGTTGGTACCTCACAGAGTAGAAAGCAGTATGAAACAAAATCACATTTTTTTTAATAAAACAAAATCACATTCGCAATGCTTTTCTTTTCTTTTTTATTTTTATTAAATGAGGCCGTGCCCACTTGAGCTCATCCTCTTCACTCTTCTAATACGCTCTATATTTTTCAGTTTGCAAACTGTTTCAGTTTCACTCACTCTATTTGAGAAAAATAATTGGTCGTGAGAATATATAAAGGGATGCTCCACAAACTCCAGTTTTTGTGAATCTACTCCACGGTGGAGTTTGTGGAAGCAGTCCCAAACACACAACATAACGTATGATTAAGCGTACCTAAGTTTTTTTAAATATTCCGGTGCTGTACATGTTGCTCAGGTACACAATCTCTTTGAACGGATGAAGCCCAAGTATGGTAATGTAAAAGTCGTCTGTGGTCTGAGGCTTCTCTACCGGTGGTTCTTTGTCGTCGTCGCTACCATCTTCGTGGGGATTAGAACGATGTTTTTCTTCTGGGAATCTGTAATAATAGTTGATGTCCTCGAAAGACCAGGCTCCATCGTCTGGTACTGGTTGATAAGAGTAGTCCAGACTCGCCAACGCCTTCTTAAGGTTGTTGTTCCGATGCTTTAGCACCCACTTCATGTGATGAGCAGAAGATGAAGAAGATTCGTCGAGGATCCATACCCGAAACTGGAACCTGTGATCAAGTATCGCACAGTACACCCCCTTCTTGGATCTGCCTGGTCCATTTTTCACCGGCGGTTTAATGACCTGGTACTCGTTGGTAGCCAATGATATTCTGCAGAAGAAGTTGTTCTGGGAGTGCAGCACGTAGAGTGCTCCGTGCCAATACACACTGTAATGATTCCTGCCAGCTGAATCAGCACGCGCCATGTCGGCCATGGTTCCCGCAGGTTCCCCTCGCCGGACAAATGACCTCTCCTCCCATCGTCCTGTCCTCGACGAGAATACCAGTGTCTCACACACCAACGGAGGCCAGTCTGCTGAGTTTGCCCTTGTTATCGGGTCATCTCGAGGCTCAAACCATCTACATCTAGGAACGATTGGCATCAAGAACACCTCGTAGTGCGGCGAGATGGCCGGGTCAAACGCCAGGTATCGGTAGTTGGGCAGTTTCTCCGCGCACGGAGGTAGCCGAGGCAAGGGTGCCCACTGCCGCGTGGCAGGATTAACCACGCTTCTGTAGCCTAGGAGGAGGCCGTTGCAGTGGCCGACGACAATGTCTTTTGGCGCGAAGCTGGCGAGGTCTCCCGAGACCGCCGCCGCATGGCCCGTGGTGGTTGTGGCGGCGCCGGCGCCGGCACAGGAGAAGAACTCGGGCAGCCCCAGCATGCAGAAGTTGATGAATATGCCGGACATCGAGAGCGGGAGGAGCTCGGCGCGCAGCAGCCTGTGCCCGTCGATGACGGCGTGCCAGGCCTTGCAGACGCAGCGGCACACGGCCAGCCTGCCCGGCGCCAGGCAGCGGAGCACGTCCGCGAGCATGTCCTCGGGCAGCGCCTGCACGTGGCTCACCTGCTGTTTCTCCATCTCGGTATTGAACCAAGTATCGATCGGCTTCTATCGGCAGAAAAGATCGATGCAGGAGAGGCGTCTGCTTTCCTCCTGGAGACTCGTGGTTCTCTGTTCGCTCCATATAAAGATGCACGGCAGGACGGCGGGTGTGTATCCGAGTCGACATCGGCTCGGTTCTAGTGTGAATCGGAATCTGGTTTTCCCAAATCCAATCGGATCGAACATTGTGTGTGCGCCAAAGCTGATGATGACCTTGGCATCCCCGATCTTGTTCAAGATCGCGGGCCTCGCATTGAGACTCACGTTTCAGTCGCTCAGCTCGCGACGCCGCATGGAAAGGATTGGCGTCCACCGCGAAGATGGTCTCCGCGATGTTC
This sequence comes from Bothriochloa decipiens, assembly GCA_023333625.1. NCBI lineage: Eukaryota > Viridiplantae > Streptophyta > Magnoliopsida > Poales > Poaceae > Bothriochloa > Bothriochloa decipiens. The sequence continues at coordinate 43,139,262 of CM041632.1, forward strand.
CAGGCTTCCACGACGGTCGTTCTCGGTGATGGCATGTCTGCCCGTCCAGGGCCATCCGTTCCTTCGCGCCGAGCCTGTTCGCGGTGGTGTCGCGGCGGGTGCGCCACCGCTCCATGCGTGATGCGCTTCTGGGAGGCAATGGGTCAGGGACATCTCGGGAGCGTTAATGTGCAGGTCTGGGACATGGAGACGGTGCCATGGTGGTGCTCTAGCCTACAGTCTCCCACAGATTTGTCTGGCGCTGGATGGCCGACGGCAAGTACCCAGCCCAGCGTCCTCAGAATACATACTAGCGCAAGACTTAGGACTCCTAAGATTGGTGGCTCGGCTCACGCAGTAGTCAGTCTTGTAAACGGACAGTGGGTTTGACACGCTCATCCTGCTGGTGACCGACTTGGACCCTACCGAACGAGAGGAATCAGCGGGTTTTCAGATGATGTTCGCGGCAGCCACCTCGGGTAGTCCATGAGGTCTTGCAAGATGGGAGCCAATGGCTCGTCGCAAGACACAACACACTGAGCATGTGGCGCTGTTGAGATTGGTTAAGGCCTAGAGGTCGCTGTTCTTGTCGCGCAATTAGGAACAATGTAAATTTCTAGTCGTGATCGCACTGTCGCTGCTTGTTGTAAGCTTCAAAACCCATTTTTAATGAAACGCTCGCGTGTTGCATAGTGTAGTAGCTTAACTTTCGTGTTCCTCCGGATGGAAAGGTGGGCTGGGAATTTAGGTCGCCGCAAAAATGCTCTTCCTCTTAACAATACCCGGACTAGACATGTTATCTTACATTTAAAAAGACCCAAATGATATCGTTTTCCTCTCGCTGATCAATCCCCGACTTCTTCTCCACACTACATGCCCACGACTCCGCCTCCCGCTCCCGCCCTCGCCGCACTGCCTTCCTCGCTGCCCGCGCGCAACTCAAGCCAGTTGCGTGAGCCCAAATCCCGAACTCCCTCTGATCCCTGCTCCTCCCCGGCGCACCTCACCGCCGTCGCCCGTCCGCGCCCGGCTCCCGCCTCCGCCTTGCTCTCCATAGCTGACGGTGGCGCTCAACCATGGCCAAGAGCATCGCCACCACCGGTTTCTCCATGACATCCGCCTCCCAGCCAAGGACGACGCCCGCACTGGTCCAGTCGTTCGAGCGCCCGAACCCCTGCGGCCTCATCCCACGCAGCCGGGCACCATGATGCCGCCCCGGACTCCTCCACCAGCCCTGCCACCTCCACATGCTCCAACTAACGTCAACGCCACGCCCCGCCGGCACTCCGTACGCACTAGACTCAGAAGAGATCTCATCAAGAAGCGAACATGGTACAAATGTGCGGACAAGAATCGAGCTACAAGATTCATCATCGGCACTCCATCCACACTAGAACTCAGAAGAGATCTCATCATAGCAAGCATTCAACCCACAACAAACTGTGTAATCACCGATACAAGTTTATTGCTGGACCCGTACTCAATACTCCATAGTACACACAGGAAGAGACATGGAACACCTCTCAAATGGATAGAATCTGATATATTCTACACGATGAGGCGAATCAAAAACAAGACCTCATTTACATATGTTTTGTCGGATATTTTAACTAATAGCAACTTATACGTGCTAACTTATAACACACAACTTAAAATTCCTGCACATAAGTTGTATCGAATAACTATATATATACATAAAAAGTTGTGTTCAATAACTTTTCTGCATAAGTTATATATCATAACTTTTTGTGTTCTCATATTTTAGCATAAGTTATAAGTTATTTCATTCCTTTTGTATTAATAACTTTTTGTTTCCAAGTTTTACCATTAAGTTGTAAGTTAATTGTTCTTTTGTATTTAATAACTTTGTACATAAGTTTTGTTTCCATGACTTTTGTGTTTCTAAGATTTGGCATAAATTATATATCATGAGTTATATATTATATGTTTATGGTATATAAGTTAATATATATAAATTAGTATCAGGAAAAAATCTTCAAAACATATGGAAGTGAGGTCTAGTTTTTTCTGTCTTGTCACATAGAACACACCTATGAACACAGAATTGACTCATCACGTAGAACACATCTACGAACACAGAACTAAAAACAGATGCACTGTTTACAAGTTAGAGCATTTTAAGTAAATGTTTTATGTTTTTTGCGCTGACGTCACATCTGAGAGGGAGAAAAGGAGGAAAGTGAGCGCATGTAGTAGAGTGGCACATGCCTCCATGGTGAGTGCAGCTTTTTGCTTTTTCAGAAAAGGAAAATGTTATGCCTTCGAATATTGATTGCAAGTTTCTAATCGAGTGATCGTTCACGGATTAGTGTGGCATACACATATCTTTGTATAGAAATTAAGGATTAATGAGGTCATTAGCTCATGTATAGCCAAACCTCTAATTTACCTACTCTACCTAGTGAAAGTTACCTTGAACACATTTCACATACTACACGCAATGAATGACATAAATGACACAAGTGTGCAAGTTTGGTAACATCAATTAATTAATAGTAATTTAGAGGAAAAAATATCAAAGTATCAAAAATATCATAAAATCCAACATGTAGCTACAATAGGAGTTTGTCGTTTCCAAAACTCAAATGTCTGGCTAGACCCTAGACAGACCTTAATCCGCGTTAGGCTGTAGTGGATGGTTGTTACCTTCGCGAACAGCTAACTCGAGCACCGATAGTGGTGGTGTGAGGTGAGGAAACCAAAGCTCCAACGGTTGAAAGAATCGAGACATCAGCAAAATGAGTGAGACAGCTCGAGACCAATGGTGTGATCGACGGGGAGTGAATAGTGTCAATAGCCCCACTCTAGTGGTCCTCTAGTATTCTACATCACTCCAAATCCTCTCAAGAACCTTGATGATGCTCTATAGACAAGACAATTACGAGCAAAACCACCGCTGCAAACAATATATTTCCTTCCAAAAGGATGTGGAGTGGTCGTTTGTAGGAGTATGTGGGATTCAGAGTTGCTGCTCTAGGAATTTGGTAGGCTTCTATTGCTTTGGGTATTTCCGCACTAGGCATTCGGTAAGCTCTTGATCTGGGCATGGCTCAGGTCTTGGGCATGCAATGGAGCTAAATGAGTTATGATGCGAATTTATTACTAAAGATTAATAGATTAGTTTATTAGAATAGATGGAGAGAGAGGGGATAGCATTGCAGAAGTTCATACTTAAGATGCCATTGGCTCAGAGATACAACATTTCACATACTCTTCAAGTAGTAGAAGCTCAGTAAACTGAATGGACCTCATTTTTGCCTGCTCTATAACAAGTTTGGCACATTGAAAATGACTAATACATAGTGCCAGTAGATAGGAAGGACATAATTGATGACGTGCAGAAGCTTGCAATCCGACCGACCAGAAACTTGGGGTCACAGTGCTCATAGCCTCACACCTTCCCTAGGTATGGACCCTCGTCACTGGAGATAATAACAGAAAACATACAAAGATGGATAACACAATAGCCTAAAATATTAGAGCAGTCTATTGTTAGACAAAACAAACAGTACTAAAAGGCATCTCATAAACAGGGAAATCTTAGTACAACCTTAAGTTTTAGATTTAAGAGTTACAACTCAAGGTCCAAACTTCCTAGAGTTAGAAGAGTTGCAACATTTAGATAAAGTACTAATTTCAGAAGTTTGTCTGCTTGCAGCCTCTTAAAAAGTGCAACTATATGTAGTTGCAAGATCTGCCAAAAAATCATCTACACTCCACTTCCAGGATATGGAACATGAGCATCTCTCCTTAACTCCCAATTATAGTTGTACTACTATTACATCTTAAAGTGTAGAGTGGAGCTCTTGCTTGGTGGTGTCTATGAATAAGGGGCCTCTCCCTACTATTTATAACACCAGAGTAGTCAGTTGTAGGGAGTATTCCAAGGAGATCCGCATACAACCGCCTTGGGGGATCACTATAGGACGACATGTGGCAGCTGGAGGCGAGAGGCTGAAAGTGCATCAAGCCCTTTCTTAGGTTTTGGTTGATTGAATGACAACACTGATTAAAGAACTAATGATATTGCTAAGTGTTGGATAGGAAGTTAGTTATCTCATAATTGATTAAAGTGTATAAAGCCAAAATGTTGTGTTGTTGTATAAACAATCAAGTTCAAGCACAAGACAACAATGCAAATGGAATTCATGCAAAGGCTATAGATTCGTATGATTTATGTGGTAGCAAGCTCATTGAGAATTATTTATTAAGACATGAGGAATTGCATATGAAATGGTCTTTTATTCAAAGCTTGCAATGTTGAAAGGAAAAGTTAACTATATAAATGAATGGATGATCAACATAAAATGTGACTTGAAAACTTGATTTTGTGAAGATAGCAATGAAAAGCTTCGATGTACTAAGCAAGGGTGAAGGGCAAGCGATGGCTTGCATGTCAAAGAACCTAGCTAAGTTGCATTAGTTGATGAGGTACTAATCAAGTTTCAAAGATCATATATATTGATGTTGAGGATCAAATCGCTATTAGAGTGGTTGATGAAAGTGACTTAGCACATTTAGAATTACCTATATTTGATGAATGGAATCAAGTAATAATGTGCTCAAGATGGCTATGCTCAAGAAGATATCAAAATTGACATGTTGACATCCTCACTTGATGAATGTTGAAAGAAATCAGCTTCAGTTAAACGAAATCATCTCAAGAGTTTTTCAATTTGTTTTCATTTGATCTTGAGTTGATAGAAAAGCTATACTATTAAGAGGGATGCATCATGTTCATAGATTTATTGAAACATCCTCAATTTTTCACGAAGGAAAAATACACAGAACGGCGAATAATACAATAGTTCAAAGCTCAAACCATCACATTATCCAGCAATAGTTGATACAGAAATCCATACTTCGAACAAAAGAGTACAATTTGGGGGAAATTACATAAATAGTTCGCCGCTACACTAGTGGAATCATCAGAGTTGCAGCCTCTAGAGCAGTTGCAGAAGGCGAAAGCATCAATAAATCTCCAAAAGAAGCCTGAGCGTAGGAACGAGACGTCTACTCCTCCTCATCGTCATAGTCGTAGTTGAGCTCACCTGCCAAATAATTTTTAGTACGGTTTGTACTGGCCACATCTCCCACCCTATGCTTTGCTTTTGCTATGAAGTATTTGGTGAGATGCAAAGGATATAATCAATCGACCTATTATATGGCTATGGTTTCCTATGCAAGTAATGAACAATATTATATAATATAATTCGTCAAGTTTTAACCCGTCTCATCCACATATCCATCCCATTCCATCCTCACACACACCTCACCCTCTCGCACTCAGTCGACAGGTCCAACTCTCACTTGGAGCCTGTCTCAGCGGCTCACAGCCGGAAGGGTAACACCAGGGGAAGAATAGAAGGACTCATCTCACTACTCCCGAGAAGCGTGGGTCTTAGGAAAGGGCCATACCAGTGGCCCGCAGACTATATATATAGATTCATAAACTCTGAAGAGCGTGTACTCCCGTAACCACAAGATTACTATCATCAGCGGTGCCCCGCCTAAGCTAATTCAGGCTGCTTTCTAACCGGTGCGATGCCACCCTACCACTTAGTACTGAGACATTCCGGATAGGTACCACCGGCACACTGAGACTGTGAGACATAGTACCGGGCCCCCTGAGGTCACTATGCTGTCTAAGGAGGGTGTGGGTCTCCATGCCCGTACCTCCCGACACTATCTGCTATCAACCTAGTAGTAGTGGCACCGTTCTAGCTAGTCAGACACCCGTCTCCCGCCCATACAAGAGCGAGTGGTGAGCACGTAAGTCCTAAGGTTTCGGTCCTCAAGAGATATCAGGTCCTAGGGGATCAGACATGATTATCTTCTCTTAGGGACTACAACAGTCCGTGCTACAACAGCACCTCCTACCCGGGGCTTCGCTCCACGAAGGTTCTCACCCCCGGGATCACCATATACCTCACAATGTGCCCGCCACAAGCACCTTACATGGGAATGCCCAGAACACATCCCCCGGCAAGACTCGCCCACGTGGCTCGTCATAGAATCCTGTCCGATCGACTCAACCCTCACCACGCACCCAAGACGCACGCAGCACTCTCCCCGAGTAAAGTGGCACCACGTGCCTTAACCATATAACCATACTCTCCACCACGCATCACATCACACAGATATCAGCGTAGTAGAAGTAAAGCATCATAAGTAAATAAGCATGCGTCTAGCCTATCAGCGGGTGTGCAGGAGTAAGGTTGCGACAAGGTAAAGGCTCATCAAGCAAATCTACCATGCAACCTATCATCAGGTGATATTCATAAATAAAGCACTAGCAAACTAGATATTATGCCATGCGTAATAGGATCTACGAGGTTGGGTGGGGTGTGGCACCTGCGTAGTCATCACCGAGCTCCTCCTCGTACTCGTAGTCGTCCTCCTCAAGCTGATCCTCCTCTGAAACGAGACATAATAGCCGTATTAGCGGCTCCTATAGAGTCAACATAAAGAAGCAATAAAATTCAATAACTCCAAATACACTCATACATAAGCCTATGATGTAGAGTTCATTTTTATAAAAATTTGGACACTTGGTTCATATTTTTCGGAGATCGTATGAATTAGTTATGAATTTCTGAAATTTATTCTATTTTCTAAAAAGGAAAAAGGGCTGATTAATCAGAGGCCGACACGTGGCGTGCTCTGATTAGACCACGTGGCACGCGGGCACAGTGGAACTGGCGTAGGGCTGACGTCATGCTGACGTCACGCTGACGTCAGCACTAACGCGGATCTGACAGCTGGCTGACGTCAGCGACTGACAGGTGGGACCCACGGGGTCTGGTCACTGACAGGTAGGGCCATGTCAACGGTCAACGTTGATCGGTCAACGGTCAACGTCGACCGGGCCTCGACCGGGCCTCGACGGGCCTGGGCAGGGCTGGATCTGGGCCGGGTTGGGTCGGCCCGGCCCGGACACGTGTCAAATGCTCGGTGTAGCCACGTGGCTTCCTGGGCCGTTAACGGGCTCGGTCCACGACGACTGGTTCATGGACTCAGTGCATCATGGACCACAGACAGAGCGGCTGAGTGGCAGGCTGTGGTTGGTCCAGCGTGGCCCACGTGGTGGACCTGGTCCACACGGGTACAGGGAAAATTCCCCTCCCCTTTCTCCTCTGCCTCGCGCGTGCGACAGCCCGGCCGGGATTCATTGGCGGTGAACGGGCGAGCAGCGATAGCAGGCGGTGCTGGCTAGGCTGAGGCACGGCTAAGTGGGCACGAAGGCTAGGCTGGTGCAGCGGCGGGGTCCGTGCGGTCTCATGGGGCTTGGCCTTGCCGGCGCACGCGCTTCGGTGGCGGCCGGCGGTGAGGCCGCGGCTGCAGGGTGCTATGGCGCAGTAGGGGTGGCATTGGTGAGCGCATCTTGCTCGTGAGGCCAAGGCAAACGAGGGATGCGCCTCAATTTGGAAAAACAGTGCTCTAGCAAGCGGCCAGCGGCGGGGTGCTCGGCGGCGGCGGACGACGGTGCTCGGCCAAATTCACTGGCGGTGCGTCATCTCCCCCTCCATCTTCTCTCGTTCTGAGCAGCTCGGAGCTCAAGGTTCTACCTATGTCCTAATAGAGGCACGACAGAGGCGTGTACGATGGGTTAGCCGTGGCGGCGCTCTGGCGGCCATGGAGCCTCGGCGGCCAGGTCGAGGCAAAGGTGCCCGCCCCACTGTGGCCTCGCCGAGCTCCCTAACCATGTCAAATACATGTTCTACAATGCAACGGACCTTCTCATGGAGCTAATGGAGGAAGAGGTGGCTGGGGAGAGCGGGAACGCGGTGGTGCTCGGCCGGCGGCCATGGAGCGGGCGGTGTGAGCTCACCTTCGCGTGGCGTCAGTTCGGGACAGTCCGGAGAGGCTGCATCGGCTTGGTGGAGAGGAAGAAGCGCGGGGCGACGGCGTGGGTGCACTGGGGCTCTGGGTCCTCCTCCTCTGATGGCTCACGCAGCAACGACGGCGGCGCTCGCGGTGCTCAGCTCCGGCTCTGGCGATGGCACTCCCTTCTGCTTCCCTTCTTCTCTCTGGCTGGGCAGCGAGTGAGCGGGGTGACCAGAAGGCTGCACGGTGGGAGGTAAACCCTAGCGGCGCAGTGCTCCTCCCTTTATAAGCACGGCGGCCGGCGGCGAACGGTGTGGATCGGAGATCCCCATCGAGCGGCTGAGCGCGGCCGCGCGTTAGGGTTAGGGATTCGGGGAAAGGCGCGACGTGGGCAGGTGAGATGGACGGCCGCGGTGCAGGCGTCGGGTCACGAGCACGGGTGAACGGCGGAGGGCGCCGTTGCTATTTCTGGTGCGACGGACGGGGCGGACGCACGGCCAGAAATGGGAAAAGGAGGGGTATGACAGGCGGGGTCTACATGTCAGTGGCTCGGCGGCGGTGTGCAGGTGCGCGTGGGCAGTGAGCTGTGGCCTTGCTGGGCTGCCTTGTTGGGCCAGCGGTAGCGCGGGCGAGGCAGGCAGCGCGCGCGTAGGCGGTCAGCGCTTGCTAGGGCGCTTTGGCTGTTCGGGCCACGAGGCTCCCTGCGCAGGCGGCCCGAGCGGCGCTGGCGCCAGCGGGCCGTCTGCTGTGGCTGCAGCTGCTATGGGCCGAGAGGGAAAAGGGCGAGCTGGGCCGCGGCAGGGGAAGAATAGCAGGCCGGGTGGGCTACCTGGGCTGGTTTCCTCTTCTTCTTTTCTTTCTATTTTCTATTTCCTTTTTCCATTTCTATTTCTATTTAAACTTCACCATGTCATGAGCTTGCTAGCAAAGTGTTAGTGCATGAAGGTTAATGACATGACACAACCTCATGCTAAGTCCACTAGAGTCTCAAGGTCATGGTGGATCCATTTCTGAGGTTAGTCCACATATATTTATACATGCGATAATAAGTTGTTTGATTTTATTGATCATCACATAAAATCAAATAAAAAGCATCAAACTTTGGTAAATTAAATGTGATGCTCATGCTAATCTTAGGTGATACTTGTGCAACTACTAGCAGGTTTCCTACATGATGATCACCAAACATCGGTATACTTTAGAATTTTTTTTGAAAGCTCGTATTTTTGGTGTCCGGATTTCTAGGGATGTTACATTTATATTCTTAAGTGCTCAAGTCAACCTATGTGAGGTTTGAGAGTGAGTGACTTGAGTGAATAACTTGGTGTGCACTGATTGTGCATATTGGACGTGTCCGGTTTGACACCGGACGTGTCTGGTATTTTTCTAAGTCCTTGTCGTAGCTACTCATGATACCGGACGTGTCCCGTATGGCACCAATGGCTAGTTAACGACTAGTTTTTCAAAGGGTTTATACATACCCCAAGCTTCCTCCTTTGGAGGCTGCTGATTCTGCTAGTTCTCATTCATGATTTTGAGCCTTGCTAACTCTCCCAAACCCTCTCTTGATCCAAATCGACAAATCCATCTTGTGGGAAGAGCTTCAAATTTGTGAACAAACCACTTCTTAATCACTTGAGCATATTGTCTATTTTTGTGATAGGCATTTGTTACTCTTGGACTCTTCGGTCCTAGATGGTTAGGCATCATCGTAGAGCACCCTAGAGCTACGGTTTTCCTTCGATTGTTTGTGTCAGGTTGATTTCACCGCTGAAAGGGACGAAATCACCTAGTGAAGGAGGAAAGAGAGTTGGAATACACTCTGGCTAGAGTGGGACTCGATGAAGTCCAAATATTGGTAAAACAAATATTGTTTCTACTCTCTTTGGATACTTTTTGATATTTGTGTTATACTCATTGTTGAAGCTGTCTTGCAGGACATAAGTTGTAGACGTACAAAATATTAGGTATCTGCAGGTTGAGGAAGAAGTTCGGGAGCGAAAGGAGCTTGAGTTTGTTTGCCTATGCATATCGGACATGTCCAGGTTGATAACAAACATGTGGGCGTGTTGTGTTGAAAGTTGCACTTTGTGATCTCACTCTGTTGTGGCGCAGGTGTTGGGCGTGCTGGTGTTGTTTATATTTTATATATACTTTGATCATGTATATTATTGTATACATTTTTATTTTTGAGGAGTTTAGAAGAAATTGCTAACTCCGGTTCTAATAGTTTCCACTTTATAATTTTAAATTTTCAGAAATGGCTACTCACGCCCTCTAGGCGCATCCCCAGTCCTTTCACAGGTGTGAAGGGGGGTACGGCCACACCTTGGTGGGGCCTATGTTCAACCGCCTTCCGCGTGGCAGTTTCTCATTGGGCCTAGACTGCAACTATGTCAGTGTTTGGCCCAAATATTTTAGTTGGATAGGCATTCTTCTCATTCCCTTCGTGGATCTGCATTTACGTTTTTGTGGATGGCGCATATTGACATTTTTCTATTGTTTCCCAATATACCCTCCTATAAATCAACAATCACCAAAATTCATGTAATTTGTTCGTTATAAATCACAAAACTAAGTTTGGTGTTCATTTGGGAGGATTTTATGTGGCGATTGGCGGTTAAATTTATGCAATAAGGACCACAACAAGCTTCCCCACACTTGTTCTTTGCTTGTCCTTGGGCAAAGTTATATGTAACTATGGATCATGACCTCAAAAGATATGATGTTATCATAAAAGTTATTACATATCATTCCTTATACATGTGGATCTTGAAGTGTCTACCATGTCGCCTAGAGCGATTGAAAAGTGGAATTGATTAGACACCAAGTCAACACTACCCCACTATGACCATACTTATAGTTTTTATAACTTTTGCAAATGAAAACATAGCTCAAAATTTTTCCTCAAATGGTACTCTCGATTCGCTCAATCATGTTTTGTATCCTTACTAAGGCATTGATGCTTTTCCTTTCTTTCCTACTTCTAATAGTCCTATGTGGAGCCATGGGTAGGAAAAGAGCAAGGCATACTTGCTCTACAGTTATAGCTAAGTCAAACAATGAATCTATGGAGAAATATATCATATTCTTATATCAATATGTGCATGTGTGTGGAATTATTGTTATGGTTACTCCAAATGTGGTCATGATTACTCCTCAAATCTTCATATGTCCTCATTTTTTTCAATTATGGGCATTCATGTGTCCACATTTTTTTCCAATGCTTTGTTTTTTATATATCCCAAGAATTATGGAGAAAGATCATGCCTGAACATGTGGAGTATATTATTTGGTGGAAATGTAATGCATGTTTTGTTCTAGTGTAAAAGTACAGCTTTTATTTGATGGAGTGTACATGATCTTGATCTTGGGAGCATGATAACTTTCTCAATACGGGTCAACAAAGTTTGACAAAGCTCAATACAAAGACAAGCAACATATGTGGAGGTTTTCTATCATATAACATATTTGGCTTTGGCAGGAATTTTCACCAATGAGGAGAAGTATTGCTATAAATTTTATATCAAAACATAAATCTCCAAGAACTTTCATAGAAAAGTTAAGATTTCTTTGTCTTTACCATATCTCACTTCACAAGAACTAAAATGATTTGTTTTTCTAATAGAGATATATCCACAAGTAACAAGTATGAACCAGGAACAGAGTTTATACCGGCCAATCTTTATAAAGTCAAGTTCATAGTTTGAAAAGACTTTTTTTCATATTGTAAGTTTGATTAACATGTGTGGCATTTCTAAACATAATCAAACTTATAGTAGCAAAACATGAGTAAGGAAATGGAGTGCAAACTAATGTGCCTGAATGATAGCAAGGAAGTGTCGAGTCCCCAACACTTGGATTTTCATGTCAGTGGACGCTAAAAATCAAGTATGAATGTTGGAGCATCTCCTTAGCGTGTGTTGCAGCACCCATGTTCCTCGACATCGTTCATCCTTCATTCATGTCATTTTTAGTGGTAAAAAAATACCCGAAGCAAATTTATCTACCACTAAATCCACCCCAACACATATGGATTGATGCGAATACGACTACAACCAAACAGACCTTAATGAAATACGTGTTAACCGACATGTTTTCTGAAGACACCCAAACAAGACCTTAATGAAATATGTGTTAACGGACATGTTTTCGAAAGGTTCATTCTGGCGGCAGCTTAGCTTTCATTTTTAGCTTTCACTTTTTTTTGAATTACACAGTACACCGCATAACTTAAACACGATACGCAAAATCGCATAACACCCTTATAAACACAAGTATCCAAATCCTTCGGAATGGTTAGGTGACCTGAGAATTTGGTTCATGAAAATGCTCTTCCTCTTAACAATACATGAACCAAACATGTTATTATATATAAAATTATATAAAAATTATTTTCTACAGCTGTCGCTGAACAGTGAGAGATAGACCTGCAACTGCAACAAACGCAGCACATTTCAATCGCAGCACTAAACAATACATCAGCTTGGGTGGGTGCGGAGAAGCGAAAATGGCACAAATGTGGGGACAAAAATAAGCTGCAAAAGATTCATCATCGGCACTCCATCCGCACTGTAGAACTCAGAAGAGATCTCATCATAGCAAGCATTCAAGCCGAAACAAATTCTATAATCATCTGTTGTCAAAAAAAAAAAAATCTGTAATCATCAGTTACAAATTCTTGCGGGTCTGCTCCCCATCAAGCTCTGCCATGTCTCCTTCACCGGCTCCCCATCAAGCGCCAGCGCGTGCCCAACAACGATGACGAGGCCACACGTGCCCGACGACGATGGTGAGGCTGAGGGACAAGAGTTCGAACATCAAGCCACGTAGCCTCCGCACAAGCACGCCGCCACCGGGTCGTCTTCCATGGTAACAACGGCGACGGTTATGCCAAATCAAGAACTCAGCGAGGCTCGCGCAAAGAATCAAGAACAAAAGTTCTCGAACTACGACTACAATACATCATCTATTGGGTATTTCTGGAGCTCGGATGCCGGACTTGCTCTGGAATCATCCATCATCCTGGATCCTCCATACCCTGATGCCAGATCAAACAACCATGAAACCTTTGCGCTGGATCAACAACTCACTCGGAATCAAGAATGTTCGGCTAGCAATCTCAAGCTTATCATCAAGAGCAGTTCTTCTTCAAGAACCCCGCGGGATCATCCACTGAAACCCATTGTGGGGCGCTATTGGCATCAGACCTCGGATCAAGCCAAGAACCTACGGCGTGGCATCCTCTGACTGAAGAGCAACAATTTAGTGTGGCTCAGCTTCTTGGCGGCATCAACTTGCCACTCTGCCCTCCCACGACGCCGGCCGCCTACCATGAGCAGCAGCACATCCCGAGCTTCACACCGCTGATCTCCCACTGTTCGACCACGACGGAGCAATCGCATGGAAACGTGGACCAATACGACGACTCGCATGGAAACATGGACTGGTACGATGATTTCTTCGAGGGGTGGGGCGATCTCAACAACTTCTGCGACATGTTAGGCATCCAAGACGACGATGTCAAGGCTGACCAAACGCTTTCCACCGGTGGTTGCAGAGGAGGAATAATGTCCTGGGATCGGCATTTCTTCTGTCAGTAGCGAGCTCTCTGGGAATTTCGATTCTTTCCATCGTTCTTGTTGTAGTGACTACTGAGCAACCTGAATTTGTACTGTCATACGTTCTTCCCTAGGAATTTTGATTCTTTCCATTGTTGTTCTTGTTTTAGTGAACAACCTTATTTGTACAGTTGTACTCATGCGCGTTCCCTAGGGATTTTGATTCTTTCCGTCGTTATTGTTGTAAGTGCGCAACCTTAGCATACTCTGTTTTAGCAGAGTGCTCTGTTTTTGTCTTCTTATCTTCTGAACAGAGAGGGATCTTGTAATGTATTGGTACCGTTAATTAACTTCAGTTTTTGTCCCTAGAAACGACAGAGATCTTATTTCTGTTCTGAGACATACTAAATATATGAAAGTTTGATATATCAAGTAAGCTTGACAAGAGATAAATCTATAACTCAGTCATGTTAATATACCATTATAAACTTTATTGTTTTGAGCTAATATTTTTTAGCATAATCAATATTTGGTGATGTACACATTCTATGATTTTTCAAAAAAATTATTGTCTGACAAACATATTAACAAATTAACCATGGTTAACTTTGTTTGTTTATGGAGTTAAAATAGTTATTTCAGTGCAAAACAATATTTTACACTGTAGTTCTCATCATTTTGAGTGTAGAAAATTTCATCGTACAATTTTTAGGCACTTATATAACTTTATATCTATTCTAAAAATATTTTAATGTGCATGGTGTCCATCAATAAATTTGACAAGAAAGAGAGAGTCTTCCTGCAAACCTCACTATTTTTACTGTCCACCAGCAAAAGGAGGTCTTGTCCAGTAGCAAATTTCCCCTAGTCTATATCACTTATAATCCTACTAGAGATATATCTCAACATTCATGTTTTCCAGCTCAACAATGTACTATCACATGCAATTAAATCTACCAGCACATACAACTATGATGTCTATGTCAATGAAACACTCATTTTGTTGTCCATATCAACTGCCACTACCGTTCTGTCAAGTCATACAAGCTAACAACATCAATATCTACTAGCTTATGTATTATGATATCTATTTGTTTATATAAGTAAATACAACTAGTATAGTTTCATTTGTGATCCCCATAAACATGGCGGGGCATTCTTCTAGTGTTGTATAGAAGGCCAAATGTGGGCACCTTGGGACGCACCTTCTGAACCTTGTGCGTGGTGGCATGATGCGATGCGAGGCTAAAAGGTCCTAAATGGGTAGAGGGGTGGTAAATAGCCTATAAATTTTTTTTGCAAAACACTAAGTCAAAGGATTAGTACTTAAGAAGACGAAACTCACTAGCACTAGCACAACTAATACATGCAAGCCACCTAAACAATTCTAGCAAGATAGGCTATATCTCTATGTCACACCAACAAGGCTAAGTTGCTACTTTACTTCTAAAGAGCAAGGTAATAACAACTAAGCAGACAAGCTACATAATTATAGAAATAAGAGCAACTAGCAAGCTACATAAGATATATTGCAAGAATATAAATGAGCAAGTGATTGATCTTTATACCAACGTTGAAGAGAAGGGATATCACAAAGAATCAACCATGAAGAGAATCCTTGGCAAGAGATGACATAATATTTTTTACCGAGGTTCACTTGCTTCCTAGCAAGCTAGTTCTCGTTGTGGTGATACACCCATTTGGAGATGTGCACTCTAGAATGGCATCACATGGCCATACCCGCAGCCGGGTGCCGCACTATCAACACAAGATAGGGATTCTACAAGCCACGAGCAATCCACTAGAGTAGCCAATTGCGATCTCCCACGGGAAAGGCTCAAGAACCCCTCACAAAGTCACCGGTGTGGCCTCGAACAAGTCTCGAACTTGACCTCAACACCGCCACTGCTCCAAGCCTACTATGGTGTCGGGAAACACCCAAGAGTAACAAGAAAAACTACAGCAAATCGATCCCCAAGTGTCACTAAATGCAAATACACAAGCACAAGAATTTGGAATCACTCAATCTCACTTAGAGTATGCAAGCAAGATAGATAAGTGAGAGAGAGTATTCTCAACTCAAAGGAATGTTAGCAATGTCAAAGCCAAGAGAGAGCCTCTCCAACCGGCCAAACCATTTATACAGAGGCCCCTTCCAACTCCAAACCGTTACTCACATCCAAGGTGGTCATGACCGAGCTCCACGAGGGGTCAGGACTACTGCCGACCTCGGTCCTGGCTAAGGCTGGACGAAAAACTCGAAACTCGTTAGCTCGCTCGGCTCATAGCCGGCTCGACGGCTCATAGCCGGCTCGGCTCGTTACGATAACGAGCCAAGCCAAGCCAGGATTTTGGCTTGTTAGCTACAACGAGCCAATTTGAGCTAGCTTGTAAGCCGCTTACAAGCCAAACGAGCCACACATCTAGCTAAAAAACATCATGACTTATATTAATTTTTGTATTATTGAGTAATTTCTATTTCACAATTAGTTGATGGTACGTTTATACCCTATAACTTTAAGTTTTTTGTGACTTTATCATTTTATCTGTAATGGATGTATGGTCTATATTATATTATATTATATTATATTATATTATATTATATTATATTA
>CM041632.1:43155271-43257362 GCA_023333625.1 Bothriochloa decipiens
TATTATATTATATTATATTATATTATATTATATTATATTATATTATAATTATATATATACTAGTATATATTAATTTTCTTTAATTTAAAGCTTTAGATGTGTTACTTTTGTATTATTATTATTCTCACGCTTTAGAAAAATACAAATATTATATTTTGAGCACATCTTTATACCTAGCTCGCGAGCTTAACGAGCTAGCTCGAGTTTTTAACGAGCCGAGCTAAACCAGCTTTCTAGCTCGTTTAGATAACGAGTCAAGCCGAGCTATCTCGTTATCTTAACGAGCCAGAACGAGCCGAGTTGGCTTGTTATCCAGCCTTAGTCCTGGCCATCGCCGACCTCGGTCCTGGACACTCGAGTAAGTTTCCAGAGGGTAAATCCGTCAAGACCGAGTCCTGGCCAGTGGTCCGGACCACAGTCCAGGGTCCTGGCCACTCAACGTCGTGCCATGTCATCATCTCGTTTGAATCGAGCCGTTGCCGCTCAGCCTGCCTCCGTGCACGAGAACATGGATTCCGGACCGGACTGCAATGTCTCACCATTAGGACCAAAGGAGATCAGGGTCCGGGCCAGTCCAGAGACATCCCGAAGTGCCAAAACTCATCCGGACTCGGTCCGCACCGGTGCTCAGGACCAAACTTTACGGTCCTGACCCTCAACTTCATTCTGTCACGTGCACAGCCTCCTCAACCGGACCGGCGCCATTTAGTCCTGATCAAGTCGAGCATGAGTCCGGGCGGCAAGAGTCCGGATGCCGCGCTGCTCGCTGCCTGCCGTGGACGCTGGCCAGCCTCGCCTCGCCTGCTGTCTGCTCTCTCTCTCTCTCTCTCTCTGGTCTGAGGCGCATACCAGGCAGCAGCTGCAGGCTGCAGCAATGGCAGGTCGGCAGCCCTTCCACCTTCCTTCAATCACGCAAACACGAGCATGTCTTCGGTGCTTATTAGCTTGCTTAGCTTGTTGACATAGCCATGATGTCATGCATGTTAATTGGCCGTTTTGCAATGGAAGAATAAATCCTGAATACAAGCTAAATACGCAAGCAAGCAAGGCAAGCCAGCGCGTCTAGCTGCATGCTCATGTGCCAACGTTCACATGCAATTCTTGCATGCACTATTTCCTCTCTTTACTCCAACTTCACTTCACCTCAAAATTCTTCTCCTTTGCCAATGAACCAACACAATAAAGTGATCTCCACCATAAGTGTGTGTGTGTGTGTGTTAGCTTTTCAAATCATTTTCAAAGGAGTTATGTTAGCACACTAGATCCTAAATGCATATATATATATATATATATACATGTATGAATTTATCTAGTGGCACTTGATAACTGATCGGCCAAGATATTCCCCGGCCCTCTTCATAATACGGCTATCGATCCTAAACGTGGTCACACCTTCTATGGTATCTTGACCACCAAAACAAAACCCTATCATATACCTTTGCCTTCAACCCCAGGTTTTGCTCATTTCCACTTTTGAAGCTCGACCATAGTCCACCAAGTCCACCACCACAATCTTGCGGACACCATAACCATAGCCACCAAGCTTCATTCTCCAAGTTGGATAATCCTATCTTATGTCATACACTCAAAGTATAGAACTAGTCCACCAGTGGTTTCATCAATTACCCAAAACCAAACAAGAGCTTTCATAGGCCTAACTTATAAGAACCGCACTTTATATCTACAATTGCATACTAATTCATAAGCAACAGAGTCATACTCGTATCTTTACACTCTAATTAAGGATTAATGATGTGATAAGCACATGTATAGCCAAACTTCTAATTTACCTACTCTATCCAATGACAGTTGCCTTCGACACATTTCACATACTAAACGCGATGAATGGCATAAAAGACATGTGTGCAAGTTTCATAACCTTAATAGTAATCCAAAGGCAATAATAATGAAAGTATTAGAAATATGTTTCATAAAAAAGTATCAGAATATCATAAAATCCAACACATAGCTACAACACGAGTTCACATTTTACAAAACTCAAATCTTGGTTGGACTTGGACTAACCTCAGTTCATGTTAGGCAGTAGTGGCAAGTTACTACCTTCTCGAGCTACAACCTACATGAACAGCTAACTCAATCACCAGTGATGATGGTGCAAGGTGAGGAACCGAAGATCCAGTGGCTAAAGGTATAGGACAACCGCGGAAAGAGTGAATGTGACAGCCATAACATTCCAAGTCATCAGTTCACTCCAGATCCTCTTCACAACCTTGATAATGTAGTACACCAAGACAATTATGAGCAAAAGTGCCACTACAAATTATCCTATTTCCATTCAAAAGGATGTGGAGTGGTTGTTTATAGGAGTATGTGGGGCACATTACTTTTCCTCTAGACATTTGGCAGGCTTCTGGTACTATGGGCATTTCTGCTCTAGGCATTTGCTAGGTTCATGTTCTGGGTATGCCTTGGGTTTTGGGCATGTGGCCCATCCATCAGGGGTATTGCTTGTAATGGAGGTAAACACTGGAAATACTACTCCAATATATTTAAAAACATGACCCTAACGCCAGTCAAATAAAAAACAAAATCACTACAATCTGCACTCTTTTACTTTGCAAATACTTAATCATCTTCAACATGCCCATACTCACCACACCATGGCTATCTAACCATTTTACTGTACACAAGGACACAACTTTCTGTTATATACATGCAAAATAGTTATGCAATGTAACCATGCTACATAATGTAGAAGAAAAAAAGTACTTTGAACCTCACCCACTTAGGTTGGGAAACATAGACAAAACAACTCAAACTCTCGACTACGGATCTCGTCATAAGAATATATCTCTAGTCTTGGATCTACAACTAGAGACAAAAAGATACAACTAAGAGATGACTGGCTTGTGGTAGCCCTTCTCTTATTTATAGAGCCATTGCACTTTTCCATGCATGTCCTTAGATATTTTTCCCAAACCACTTAACCCAGTGCATAGTGGTCCAAGTTAAGTATTGAACATCAAATGACCATGATCCCTTCACAAAGATGCTTTACCTCAACGCAAAGCTCTCCAGTGATGCATGTAGGTCAAACTTTATCAGCTGTGCACAATGGTGCAAGTTAAGTTTGAGTATCAAAAGACCATGGTCCCTTCATGAAGATGCTTTACCTCAATGCAAAGTGGTCCATCCTAGGTCTTGAGGTCCAAACCAGGCAAACCGTCTACTTACAAGTTTGAGTAAGAAACCTGACAAACCGTTTGCTTGCAGTTTACATGTGATACGTGTAGGTCAAACTTTCTCAACTTTGACTAGGTTTATAGAAAATTCCTGCAACAATTATATCTTCAAATGAATTTATTATGAAAGTATATTCAATGATCTATCTAATGATACTAATTATGTATTACAAAAACTAATGTAATTTTATTATAATTGTCCAAAATTAAAAAAATAACTATGCAATCTCCTATTTTGGGATAGAGGGAGTAAGTTTGTAAGAAACACGTACGACATTTATATTTCCAATAAGCTTGCTGTAAAAGTATATTCAATTCAACAATCTATCTGATAATACTAATTTGTACTATGAATATTTATATCTTTCAAAAAATTGACTTTTATTTTGGGACAAAGTATAGCTGGACGGTTGGTGGGTATCCAAGTCGTCGACATATGCTCGGTTCGAGTGTCAATCGGAATTTGGTTTTCCCAGATCCAAACCAGAGGGAAGTTTTTTCTGTGAGCCAAAGCTGATGGGCGACCTTGGCATCCCCGATCTCAAGGTAGGGGGCTTCACATTGAAACTCCATTGAGAATGAATCAGTTGCTCGGTCATGATGTCGCATGGAAAGGATTGTCGTCCATGGCGAAGAAGATGGTTTGCACGATGTTCTAGGCTTCTAGGACGATTGTTTTCGGTAATGGCTTGCCCGCATGCTTCTTGACCGACACATGCCTGCTAAAGATGTGCAACAGGCCAGTCTAGACTGGCATGGCATGGGCCTATGCCAGGCACGACCCGATAGGGCATGCTGGGCCACCAAGCCGTTGAAAGTCCCTGGTTTGTTTTGGCTAATTGATGAAATACTAGGACTAACCTTGATTCTAAGCAGATGATTTCAATAAGGTGGTCCTTGCCAAGTGAGGAGCTCATTGTGAATGAATCATGACATGGAGTCATGTAACTAATATGGATAAGATTAAGATAAGGCTTGGCTTGATGGACCGGTTGGGTGTGTGAAGGGCAAGTCAAGGCTTTGAAGCAAAGGATCATGTGATGGTGAAGCTTGAGCAAGACTTGGCACCAATGGACCGACTCAACGACGAAGAGCAAGTGAGATCGAGATCGATGGACCAAGAGGGTTACATGATGATGTGAAGTGAATCATGTCATTTGAAGACTTGGCGGTTGATGAAAAGAAAAATGGGCTCAAGACAAAGGTATAAAGTTATAGGGCCATTTTGTTTTGCACTCAAGACACCATAGAGGGAGTGAGTCGTTTGTGGCGCACAGGTGCTTCGGACGTGTCCGAAGTCATCGTGTCAGACGCATGACATCAGCGTCCGGAGGATGAGTCATTTGTGGTGCATGTGGTAGTTGAATGCGTCTGACGCTAGATGAGCGTCCGACGGTGCGTTCGGAGGCAACATCCAGAGGTTGGGTGTTTTGACACCTTCTCTGGACTACGTCCGGACCAACTGTGCAGTTTCTGACAGTGGTGTCCGGACGCGTCCGATGCCCCTGTAATGGCTAGTTTTGAATCACGAAGTTTGGCGCATAAATTTTAAAAGCGTCGAACACGTCTGACACGGCTAAAGACGGTAACGGCTCTTTTGGCTTGTGGAAAGTTATAAATAGAAGATGGCTGGTTGGTTGCTATCTCTCTCAACTTTGTAACAGTGTTGACATCCTCTTGAGCTAGAGCAAGCCCCTCCTACTCATCTCCCTTGCGTGATTTGAATCATATGTGAGATTGAGTGATTTGAAGTGCATTTGCATGTGTGGTTGCATCTAGTGGCACTTGCGAATCATTTGGATGGTGGATTTCTTGTTACTCATGGAGAGTATAGCTCCTAGCCGGCTTGGAGGTTGTTGGAGGCGTTGGCAAGAGAAGTTGATTGTTCTTGGCCACCTCTGGTGTGATTTGTGAGAGGTTCTTGGGCTTTTCTCGGTGGAGTGCCAAAATCAACTCTAGTAAACTACGTGTGTCGTTGAGTACCTCATTTGAGAGTGGTGTCTTGTGGTGCCTTTGTGAAGGCGTGCCATGAGGGGCCTTGACTTGCGGGTCAAGAACCGGGGTGTTGGTCGACACAACCGGAGAGTAGCTTGTTGGTGCACAAGTGAACTCCGGGTGAGCCAAAATCTTTGTTTCACTTGTTCCCAATTGGTGATTGGCTTCATCTCTATATTGTTTTCATTGTGATTGATTGATTATCATCTTGGTGATTGGCAACATCTTCTCTACACCGTCAGTATAAGAATCATCACCTCTATCTTGTGTAGCTTGTGTAGATTAGTTGATCTTGCTAGGTCACTAGCGGAGAAAATAGTGACATAGCCTTTGTGTGGCATAGAGATCATAATATTTTAGAATTATCAATATAGGGGGCTTGCTCACCATCTGGGCTAGGCAAAACCCACTTTATCGTTGTTTGTTTTAGTAATCAAGTTTGTCTAGTGTTTTGTAGAATATTTTAATGGGCTATTCACCCTCCTCTAGCCTTCTAGGACCTTACAGCTGTGCCATGCTCGTGGCCTGAAGGCCTGCCTAAAACATGGGAATTTGGACCATTCTAAGTGCAGCACGGCCTGCCAGTCACTAGGTCATGCCAGGCATGGCCCGGTTCATAGGCCATGCTTGGGCCGTCACCTCGGCCCGCCGGTAAGCAAGGCATGGCCGGTAATATTTTAGACCCAATAAAGGCTTGCATTGCAAGTATATATACAAATTGTTAATCCTAGTGGAGTTTCCCACATTAAGGCATCCAGCCATCATAGCCCTTCCCCTCTCAACCCTTTGCCGCTCTGATGCATGAGGCCCTTCCCCCTGCGACATGCGACTGTGCAGAGGCACACCGCGATGCCCGCTCCCCCTTTCTCACCTGGAGGACGCCTCCTCCTCTTCCCTTGTGACAACCATTGATCACCTCGTCCCTCTCCTTATAGCGCTCGAGAGCGTTACACCATGTTGGTTGGATGGTTTTTGTGGATGATAAGGTGCTATTTTGTTGTGAGAAAACACTTATGTAGTTCTATGTGATTAGGCACAGGAACATGTTGAGATGGTGCCATGGTGGTGCTTCGGCCTACAATCTCCAACAGATTTGTCTAGCGCTCGACGGCCGACGGCTAGTACCCAGCGTCCTCAACCTCCCATGTCTTCTTTTCATGGGATTTCCTTCATGCGAGGAGCCAAGGAACTAAGGGTATATAAGTAAATGAGTGAGAATAATGGTGAGGCCAAGGACCTAAGTCTAGAGAACTAGCTCTATGCTTGAGGACTTGGGCGCTTGGATGCGTGGGTGTGTGTTTGAGTCGTTGCCTGATTGTTCTCCCCTGTCCTTAGCTAGTCCCTGACGTACCCTTTTATAGGCCAAGGGGAGGCTCAGGTGTACAGAAAACCCTAAGGGAGTCATTCTTGGTAGGGCTGACATAGCTAGTGACATCGAGGGGGTGGTACCGATCTTGTCGTGGTTGTTGTAGAGGCATGCACCTGGCATGGACTTCATCCTTTGGGTGTGTCACGATGATGTCGGTGATGGGTGGTGAAAGACCCTGGTCCCTGTTGTGGGCATGCGGCTCCCTGTAGAGTCATGAGGGAGTTGTTGGAGTGTTGACTGGAGGCGTCAGAAGTTGAGTCGAGGGGTCGCCTAGGGGGGTCGAGGCCCTATGGATGAGGCCGAGCTCCAGAAGACCTGATGCTGAGTATTGTCGTGTTGCATTTCGAGGGGGCCTCGAGTGAGGTAGAATGCTAGGTATGGGGTAATAGTGCCAGTATGGTGTACCTGTGCCAGTTAAATCACCATGTTCTCGGGGATGGGCAGTAAAAAAGAGGATTTGACCTTTGTACCTGATCCCTGTGCACGTGGCTGTAGCCATGGCGTTAGGCAAGGGTGGTTGAGGCATTAAATGCTCCATGTTCCCCGTACCGGAGTAGGTACCTCGAGGGGTTTGTGTCCGTCGACAGGGGTCGTTCGCTTGGAGGGGAGCTCCGTCACTCGAGGGTGACTTATCGAGGGGTTCTAACGGACGAGGCAAGGATATGTGAGCGGGCCTGATTTGGTGTGGGCCGTTCATTAGGCCTTTTGGTGATAGTGTTTTGTGGGCCTTAGACTGCGAATCCCTTGGGGATTAGCTACTTTAATCGATGGATTTGGGTATCCCTAATCTAGATACCCGATAGTAGCCCCCAAGTCTCTGCGCAGAGTGTTGGCACTTGTGCAGGGACTCATGAACTGGAGTCGTAGCGTGGTTGTCCTTCGGTGGGTGCATGCAAGCGCACCCGCCGGGTGTAGCCCTGGAGGCCTCGGAGGAGTAGTAGACTCCTTCGAGGGCTGAGAAAATGTGTTTTTGTCAAGAGGTATTGGGTGTTCGAGCCTCCGAGTGGTTAGTCCCTCTTTCATCGGGGTCACCCGGTTGTGAGCGAGCCCCCTAGCCTCTTTCATCGAGGTCGATCGAGGACAAGCCCGTCTTTCTCTTTTGACCCTCGCGCTCCTTTTCGATGGGAGGAGGGGCAAGAAACGTCGTGCTACCCTTGCTTGGGTGAGCTTCGGCGCCTTCTGGTGTGCTATTATAGGGAAATTCAAGCGGGAGCTCGTGCCCCATTTGATAAGGGTCAACTAATGGCCACGGAGACGCTCTCCATGAAGCACACAGGTGGACGCATGGGTTCCGGTTCCGTTCGATGGGGCCCGGTGGCTCGATGCCTCCCTTTAAGGGGATCCTGTGCTGTCCTCCTAATTTTTCCTTAAATACATCCAAGGGGCCTCGAAGATGGGCTTCGACCTCTGGCCACGCGTAGGCACACCCCATGGTCATCCCTGACCTGAGTTACTCGAGGGCGGCTGTCAAACCCCGGTCGAGGGCTAGCCTTTGTTCCCTGAGATTTATTGTGGGGCCAGGGCCCTCTTACCTTCTCATGGAAGACATCGCCCGTGTGTATCCGTTCCCACCCGTTGGGCACGTCTTTTTGGGCGGGAGGTGGAACAACACGGTAGTGGGTGGCACGGGCAACAGCTAGAGGACAGGCTGATGACACGTGTCCCGGTGCCCTGGATTTGAGAAGACGGTTTGTCGAGAGCAATAAATGTAGAGATTTACCTGTCCCCTTCATCGGATCCGCTCATTGCCCTCCTCTGGGGATATAAATACGGGGTCAGGGTTTCATCCGCTCCCTATCCTGCCTTTGCCACTGCCGCCGCAACCGAAAACCAAGCGAGTCAGTTCACAAGCGAGAGAAAGAAAGTAGAGAGAGAAGAAATCCTCCCATTCGTTCATTGTTCACCACAGATCCGGTGCTTACCCATGGGTGGGGTGACATTGCTTCAAGTGGACAACTGGCTGCCTTCATCCATGATGGAGGAGAAGCAGCGGGGGCTCGTGCACGATTGGCCTCCTCTGCCACAACACCTTGCGCGAGAGCCCTGTGTGGATGGCGCCGCCGAGGGATCATATAGAGCCGCATCCGTCGGAGGGGTACGTCATGAGCTTCATCTCCTTCCACAAGGCCGGGATCGGGTCACCGCCGAGATGCTTCATGCGAGCACTTACCCACCACTATGGGGTGGAGCTGCACCACTTCGCCCCCAATGCCATCTTGCATGCGGTGATCTTCGCTGCCATTTGCGAGGGGTATTTTGGGATTGACCCCCACTAGGACCTGTGGCTCCACTTGTACAAGGCAAAGCACTTCAACAAGTCAGTGTCGACATGGGTGAAGGAGGACTGTGCGCGTCGGGTGTTGCACGCTAGCCTTGAAGAGGGCGGAGCTGTATATCACGATGGGGGTGACCTCGTTGAACAGCGAGTGGCACAACGGGTGGTCTATCTGTGGAACAATGAGGACCTGATGCCATGCTACACCGGGCGCATGATCGAAAAACGCCCTCACCATTGGGCGTATGGTGTGGCGCAGGATGAGCAATCGAGGCTCGACCCATGGGATCATGGCCTGACCGCGGGGATCATCGTCTCTGCGTCCCACAAGAGAAGGGTTCTCCCGCTGATGCACCGCCGCCTGCGCATGGATCAAATGATGGTGGGGGCATCGATGGAAGGGTCCTGAATGTCGGATGAGACCCTCCCCCTCAAGGACATCGCCAAGCGGGTGAGGGGGCGGTGAGTGGCGCCTTCACCGAAGAGATGGTGAATAGCATCTCGATGCGGCCATATCAAGGCCACATACCTTTGGTAGGCTTTCATCGTTGGTTAGTCACTCTTTTCCTTTCTTGATTTCCTTGTTTCTGAAACTACTCGTGGTGTCGTTTGCGTAGGATTTGCCCAATGTCCGGACGTCGACTCCTCCGGTGAAGGAGGACCACGCCGAACGCCAGGTAAAGTGCTTCACTGGCCATTAAGAAAATAAAGTCAAGGATGTTGAAAAGAAGAAGAGGAAGGATAAGAATCTCTGGCATCAAGTGTTGGAGCAGCATCGCACACGGCAGAGGCGCGAGGGGCTCCCTATAGAGGAATCCCCTGTTAAGACGTCCACAGAGGGAGAGGATGGCAATGATGATGATGATGCCCTGTCGTGACATGGCACTGCGATGGTTGTCGCCCCACCTTCTTGATGTGGGACCTTTGGAGGAGTCCGCGGGAGGAGGATCCTCCTCCCAGGTGTTGAGGCCGCCTCGGAGCCCATCGAGAGGGAGGAGACGAAAGGGGCCCTTGAGAGGTGCCAACCAAGGCAGGGTCGACGTCATGACGGACGTGCGGGAATTCGCCACTGGTCTCATCGAGGGTAAGTCCAAGACTCTGTCGCCTGGGACCAGGACCCCGGCGGTGGGGATGAAGACCCGAGGTCAGTCGGCCTCGAAGGCGCAGGAGGCCCCGGGGGCCTTGATGACGAGTGCCACGGGAGCCTCTGGGCCCGCCAAGGATCCGTCGGGAGGGGGTCTTGGAAGCCCTCGAGTACTTTGAGGGTTCCCATTATTCCGATGGGGTGAGTTTCTTTATCACGTGTTTTATTTTCTCTTTGCTTCCCTTGGAGCGCTGACCTTTATCCGTTCCACGCACATCCTAGGCTCAGGTGCCCGGTGGATGAGGCAGTCCCTATGCCTGCTAAGTGGCTGAAGGCAGAGGCTGCCGCGAGGATGCAGGCTTCGGGGGGCATCGTCGCCCAGAGGCCGCTGTCGGCAATGGAGGCCGCCTAGCTCGAGGATGCCCGGGCCACCGTGGGCCAGGACAAGAAAGCAGGCACCGACGAGGATGATGCCGCTCGAAGGGCGGGGGAGGTTGACGTGCCCCTGGTCTTCGTCGAGCCTGAGGGGGGCATTGCTGGCGACTATGGAGCAGGGTCGACGGGGGAGGCCCCGAGAACTGTTGAGGCCGGAAGATCCACGTCATATTCCCACGAGGAGGGGGAGATGACGAAGCGCCCGGAGGAGGCGATGGTGGAGCTGCCACAGCAGCAGCTGCTGCAAAGGTGGCCGCAGGGGCTGCAACAGTGGGAGGAGCGGCAACACTAGCAGCAGGAGGAGGCAGGCAACAGCAACTCCACTCGCCGCAGCTGCTGGAGATGGAGCAGCAACAGCTGCGGTGGAGGCCCTGTAGGATGTGGGGTAGGTGGAGGAGCGGCCAGAGCCGTGATCCTCGGCCCAGCCAAAGCGACCGACGGCCGATGATGTCCTGCCAGAGGCAGGGAAAGCGGCAGAGGTGCTGGTGCCACAGGTGGAGGTTCCGTCAGCGGCGCTGGTGGCCGGAGAGGAGGGAGTGTTGGCCTTGCAACAGCGGAAGCAGTAGGCCGCATCAGAGGACCTAGCAGGGAAGGATGAGAGCGCGTCGACCGTGCCATCCTCGATATGCAGTTGGGGGCATTAGGTAGCCAAGGGCCCCTACCTGCCTCAGGGTTCATTGTCGTGTCCTCCACAAATTCCCCTATTGATAAAGGGAAGCAGAAGGAGGAGGGGACGGTGACTTTGAGCAACCATGGGGTTGACTTTCCCACCTTGGCCAAGTGGGTGTTTTGAGCTGGCGTGTCCCTTTCCATGGGGGGTATCATGGCCGCGGTGCGTGAGCGGGTGGAGAAGGAGCTCCCCAACTAGGGCGATGACGTGATCCAGCTTCGGGACCCAAGGGATCTGACCGGGGCCCCTATGTTCGAGCTAAACGACCCTGCCGAGGTCAAATGCTGGGAGCACGTCGAGGAGTTCTATGCTTGGATGCATCACTCCTTCCGAACAGCTGTCGACGTCATCTCCGAGGACCTTTTCAAGGCCTTCAAGGTGCATGGCCTTTCTTCTGGGTGTGAGCTTAGGTCTCATGTTTGTTACCTAACTTTGGCTCACATTCTTTGTTTCCATGATCTGAATGGGCGCTCCCACACCAAATCACAATTTATCCGTGCGATGCACGGAGAGTGGGAGAAGGTCCATTCACTCCAGGCACAACTCGAGGCCGCCCAGGCTAAAACAGGAAGGCCCAGGAGGTGGTGACCCAAGCTGGTGTGGAGGCGGCCAAGGCCCAGGAAGATGCCATCACGGCTCGGCAGGAGGCGACCCGGGCCAAGGACAAAGTGACCCGGGCTGAGGGTGATGCGGCATAAGCTTGGGAGGCCGCGCGCAAAGCCTACGAGGACTCGGCTCTAATGGTGGCGCGTATTAAAGAACTCGAGGAGGACCTCGTCCAGATGACAAGTCAGCACAACTCCCTTAATGGGCAGATTATGGAGGCGTCTTCTCTGGTGCAGACCCAGGCCCGCGAGATCACATTGCTGAAGGGGGTCGTTCATCAGAAGGAGGAGGCCCTTGATGGCACTCGCAAGGTGATCAAGGAGCTGAGGGCAATGGCCGATGACAAGACCAAGGTCCTAGCTGAGGCCAACAAGAAGATCTCTGCCCTTCGAGATGAGGTCGTGACCCTAGAGACTCACGCCAAGGGTAAGTCTCTCTTCTTTCCCTCTTTTTTTGACTCAACGTTCTCGTATGCTCCTTCTGATCTATGTTTCGTGTTGTAGATCTTGATGAGTAGGTCATAACGCTTTAAGCTCTCCAATGGGCTAGGGCGGAGCTGAACGGAAGGCTCCGAGGCGCCATCACTTCGATGTGCAACAGCCTAGTGGCCGCGCTCGAGGAGGACATCGAGGGTGATGCGCCCGAAGACTCTTTCTTGCAGCGGATGATCGCCCTTGTCCAGTCTGCCCAGGACCAGATCCACGGCGCACTCCACCATGGTGTGAAGAGGGCGCTAGCAGTGGTCCGCTCCGACTATCAGTATAACATGGCTCTCGTCACCGGCGGCTTCTTCTCCGACCCTAAAAAGTCTGATGAAGAAAACCGTGTTACCTGCCTAGGGCTGATCGAGGCAGCGGAGGTGCCTGGTGGTAAGTTGGCCAAGCTGTTTGAGGCTGAGGTGCTCCCTCCTCTTGCCAATGATGATGACACGGAGGGTCTGTGAGCCAAAAACTGGGCATGAAGGCCCTTGTAAGAGTTAGAATTTTGTGATTTGTGGTGGTGCGACCATAGCGACTTTTTAAAACATTATGCAATGTATATATCATGAGTTTCAAGTCCTCTTCTTTTTTGTTGACTTGATTGTGTTTTCACTTAGTAAACTCGGCACACGGTCGTACTCCTCGAGGGGGAGCGAATGGAAGTATCGTAGCACAGAAGCATGTGCAATCTCGCGGCTCAACAGCCCTCGACCCTCGAGAAACTTTTGTGGCGTTTTTGACTAAGTGAGAACACTTATCAGAGTGCACAAGGAAGAATAGATGTTGAATTTTGAAAAGTGCGAGTTTTTTAGGAACTTAGGGGGTTCCCCCTGTAGCCCCGAGGGAGGCTCGACTCTAGTGAGCCAGGGTCAAGTCTACCTGTTTTTTTGTGAACAAAATGTACTAAAAATAGGAGCACTTTTATTCATCCATGTGATACAAGTATGTACAAGGCCTCGATGCCCTAAGGGTAAAAGCGACGTAGCTGTTCGATGTTCCATGCATTGATGAATGTTTAGCCCTTGTCGTTAGCTAGCTTGTAAGTTCCTAGCTTCAGCACCTCTGCGATGATGTAGGGTCCCTCCCAGGGTGGAGTTAGCTTATGGCGCCCTTGATTGCTCTGTCGTCGACGGAGGACGAGGTCGCCGACGTGGAGGTCTCGATTGCGTACGTGCTTGTCATGGTAGCATCGAAGGCTCTACTGATATCTTATAGAGTGTGAAAGCACCACATCTCGAGCCTCCTCGAGCTGGTCGAGGGCATTCTCATGTGCCATGTTGTTGCTTTGCTCGTTGTAGGCCGTGAGCCTCGAGGACCCATACTCGAGGTTGGTGGGGAGGACGGCCTCGGACCCATAGACAAAGAGAGAATGGGATGAAGCCCGTGGCTCGACTCGGGGTCATACTTAAACTCCAAAGGACCGAGGGTAGCTCGGCGACCCACCTCTTTCCATGTTTGTTCAGCCGGTTGAAGATCCTTAGCTTAAGGCCTTGTAGGATCATGCCATTGGCATGTTCCATTTGGTCGTTTGTCTATGGATTAGCGACGGCGGACTAAGCCACAGTATGTGGTGGTTGTTGCAAAAGTCCAAAAACTTTTTGTGAACTGTGTGCTGTTGTCGGTGATGATGACATTGGGGACCCGAAATTGATGGATGATGTCGGTGAAGAATCGGACCGCTTGCTCGAACTGGATGTTTGTGATGGGTCAGGCCTTGATCCACTTGGAGAACTTATTGATGGCAACAAGCAAGTGGGTAAAGCCCTCGGTTGCCTTCTTTAGGAGTCTGACCAGATCGAGCCCCCATACAGCAAATGGCCACGTGATGGGGATGGTTTATAGTGCATGAGCCGGAAGGTGCATCTGCTTTGCGTAAAACTGGCACCCCTTGCAAGAGCACAAAGCTTGATGCGTCGGAGATGGCGGTTGACCAGTAAAACCCTTGCCAGAATGCATTTCCAACGAGGGTGCGTGGCACCGCATGATGACCGTAAGCCCCTGAGTGTAGGTCCTAGAGTAGCTTCCTTCCTTCCTCGATGGTGATGTAGCATTGTAGGACTCCCAAGGGGCTGCGCCAGTAGAGCTCTTTGTTGTCGCTGTAGAGTACATAAGATTTGGCTCGACGAGCGTTACGTCGAGCCTCGGTCCTGTCTTTTGGGTGCTTCCCTCAAGAGAAGCAGTCGAGGAATTGGATGCGCTAGTTTGGCTCGGGTTCTAGAGGTGGAGGAGACCCGTCGACCTGCATGACCTTGGCTCCAGTAGAGGGGGCCTTGGTCTCTGGTGGAGGATTGCCAGCTTGCGTCAGGTTACCCTCCGTCACGCTTAAGTCGACGGACGGCTCATGTAAATCCCTTGAGAAAACATCGGGCGGGACGGTGCCTCGAGTCGACGCGATCTTTGTGAGCTCATCCGAGGCTTCGTTGTACCTGTGTGCGATGTGGTTAAGCTCAAGGTCATGGAATTTATCCTCGAGCTTATGTACTTCTTGGCAGTATGCCTCCATCCTAGAGTCATGACAGATTGAGGCCTTCATGACTTGGTCGATTACGAGCTGTGAGTCACCCCGAACATCGAGGCATCGAACCCCGAGCTTGATGGCAATGCGCAGACCGTTGATGAGGGCCTCGTACTCAGCGACATTGTTGGAGGCGGTGAAGTGGAGGCGTATGACGTAGCGCATGTGGACCCCGAGGGGCGAGATGAAGAGAAAGCCCGCGCCAGCTCTTGTTTTCATCAAGGACCTATCGAAGTACATCGTCCACAGCTCTACCTGGATCTGAGCAGGAGGTAGCTGAGTGTCGGTCCATTTTGCAATGAAATCTGCTAATACCTGGGATTTGATGGCTTTGTGTGGCGCAAAGGTGAGGGTCTCACCCATGAGCTCGACCTCCCACTTAGCGATCCTTCCCGAGGCCTCTCGGTTCTAGACTATTTCCCCAAGGGGAAATGACGAGACCACCATCACCGGGTGGCCGAGGAAGTAGTGTTGTAGTTTGCATCATGTCAGCATGATGGCGTATAACAACTTCTGGACTTGTGGGTAGCGAACCTTGGTTTCTGAAAGTACCTCGCCTGATAAAGTATATCGGCCGCTGGACTGGTAGTGCGTGCCCTCCCTCATTTCTTTCGACGATAATGGCGGCGCTGACCACTTGTGTTGTTGTTGCGGCGTAGAGGAGGAGGGGCTCACCTTTAGTCAGAAGCACGAGGATTGGAGGATTGGTCAGCATCACTTTGAGCTTGGCGAGGGCCTCCTCGGCTTCGATGGTCCACGAGAAGTGCGGATTTCTTTAGGAGGTCATACAAAGGTAGTCCTTTTCCTCCGAGGCGGGAGATGAAGCCACTGAGGGCCGCGAGGCAGCCCGTGACCTTCTGTATGCCCTTCAAATCATGGATTGGACCCATCTTGGTGATGGCCGACACCTTTTCTGGATTGGCCTTGATGCAGCTCTCAGAAACAATGAATCCTAAGAGCATGCCTTGGGGGACGCCAAAGATACACTTTTCAGGATTTAGCTTCATATTATTGGCCTTAAGGCATCCGAAGGCGATCTCAAGGTCATTGATGAGGTTATCAGTTTTCTTGGATTTGACTACGATGTCATCGACGTAGGCCTCGACAGTCGGCCTGATGTGCTCTCCGAACATGTGGTGCATACATCGTCAGTATGTTGCTTTAGCGTTTCGAAGGCCAAAAGGCATGATAACGTAAAAGTACATGCCAAACGGGGTAATGAAGGAAGTCGTGAGCTGGTCGGACTCCTTCATTTTGATTTGGTGGTAACCAGAGTAGGCATCAAGAAAGGAAAGAGTTTCACATCCCGTGGTGGAATCAACAATTTGATCGATTTGAGGCAAAGGAAAGAGAACTTTGGACATGCTTTATTCAAACTAGCATAGTCTACGCACATCCTCGAACTCCCACTCTTTTTTTTAACTAGTACAGGATTAGCTAACCACTCGGGATGATGAACCTCCTTGATGAACCCAGCCTCTAGAAGCTTATGAATCTCCTTCCCGATGACCTCATGCTTTTCCTCGTCAAAGTGGCGCAAGCGTTGCTTCATCGATTTGGAGCCGACCTGGATCTCCAAGGCGTGCTCAGCGGCTTCCCTCGGTATGCCGGCATATTCGAAGGACTCCACGCAAAAATGTTGGCGTTCACGCGAAGAAAGTCGACGAGCACTGCTTCATATTTGGAGTGAAGGGCGGTACTGATCTTCACCGCCTTCCCGTCGAAGCTGCTAGGGTCGAGGAGCACGGACTTGGTGTCTTCTGCGGGCTCGAAGTTGCCAGCATGGCACTTGGGGTCGGGCACTCCTTGGCAAAGTTGTCGAGGGTCGAGGCCAGGGCCAGCGACTCCAAGATGGCCTTCCCATTCTCGACACACTCAACATCGCACTCGTAGGTGTGTTCGTGGGTTGGCCCGACGGTGATGATGCCTTTGGGCCTGGCATCTTGAGCTTGAGGTAGGTGTAGTTCGGGACCGCCATAAACCTAGCGTAGTAGGGGTGCCCTAGGATGGCGTGGTAGGTTCCATGAAACCCGACCACATCGAAGGTGAGGGTCTCCTTTCTAAAGTTCGCAGGGGTGCCAAAGCAGACAGGCAGGTCGATGCGCTCGAGGGGCATGGCGCGATGTCCTGGCACGACTCCATAGAAACTTCCTTCGTTGAGTTGAAGCTGCGAGCGGGGGATCTCGAGGAGGTCGAGGGTCTCGGCATAGATGATGTTGAGACTACCGCCTCCATCCATGAGCACCTTGGTGAGGTGTACGTTGGCGATGATGGGGTCGATGACAAGCGGGTACACCCCCGGATTAGGGACGTGCTCGGGGTGGTCACTACAATCAAACATGATGGCCGTCTTGGACCAGTCGAGGAAGAGAGGGGTAGAGAGCCGCACGGTGAAGACCTCGTGACGCTCATGCTTGCGTTGTCGAGGGGTGAGACGAGTTGAGGGTCCCTCATAGATCATGAAGCAATCTCAGACGTCGGGGAACTCCTCATCCTTATCGCCGCCCTTATCCTTCGGGCCCTCCTTCTCATTGTCCTTCTTGAGCCCTAAGATTTTGAAGTACTTCTTGAGCATCCGGCAGTCCTCGAGGTTGTGATTGGCAGGCCCCTTGTGATAGGGGCACGGCTTTTTCAGCATCTTGTCGAAGAGGCCCCTCTCGGGGGACCTCGAGGCTTTTTGCGTTCGGCGGCCGCAACGAGGTCGTCAGCCACGGCCTCACACTTGCCCTGCTGATTCTTCTTCTTCTTGTTCCTCTCGGGACCTCCCTCCTTGGCTTTCCCCTTGCTCTGGTCGGTGTCTAAGAAAACGCCAACGGCCTCTTCTCTAGCCACGTAGCTGGCGACGGTATCCATCAGCTCATTGGCGGTCTTGGGGGTATTGTGCCGCAATTCTTAGACCAGCTCCCTACATATAGTCCCGGCAATGAATGCTTGGATGACGTCGTCGTCGGAGATGTGGGGTAGCTCGATGCGTTGATTGGAGAAGCGTCGGGTGAAATCACAGAGGGACTCCTTCAGCTTCTGTTTGTAGTTTTGGAGATCCCACTTGTTGCCTGGGCGCAGGTAGGTCCCCTTGAAGTTGCCCCTGAACACCCTCACGAGGTTTTTCCAGTCTCAAATCTGGTGGGGGAAGGTCCTTGAGCCACCCTCGAGTCATGTCTGATAGGAACAGAGGAAGCTGGCGGATGATGACTCTGTCATCAGAGGCCCCATCGAGCTGGCAAGCCAGTCTGAAGTTGATGAGCCACAGTCAGGCTTTGTCTCCCCCATTGTATTTGGTAAGGGTCGTCGACGGGAGAAAGCGGGTTAGCAACTTGGTCTTACGAATCTCTCGGCTGAAGACGTGTGGGCCCAGGGGCTCGGGGGACCATGCACGATCCTTTTCACTGTCGTAGCACCCACCCCGGTGCACGTTATAGCCTCGAGCTTCGTCTTCGTCGCTCTTGCGCCTTCGACTCTCGTTGATGTCGTCGCGGGCGTCTCGGGGCTTGCAGTTGTCTTGGAGGTGATCTCGGACCGATGTTGCCTTGTTCTTCTGTAGTTCTGGCGCTGGTGGTGGGTGCATCTAGGCCTCTTGTTCTCGACTGGAGGGTCCTGCTGGTTGCTCTAAGGCTGCCCCGTGACGCCTCGAGGCAGAGCTCTTGGCTTGTTGTGCAGCCACGGTCTT
Source organism: Bothriochloa decipiens (assembly GCA_023333625.1). Classification (NCBI taxonomy): domain Eukaryota; kingdom Viridiplantae; phylum Streptophyta; class Magnoliopsida; order Poales; family Poaceae; genus Bothriochloa; species Bothriochloa decipiens. Next base: position 43,173,570 of record CM041632.1, read on the forward strand.
GAGGAGCCCCTGAACCTCTTCAGGCACTCGACGGGCCTCGGAGTTCGATGGGGCAGGCATGGCTCGTAGAAGCATTGCGGCGGTGATGATGTTCTGACTGGCGCGGTTGAAGACGGGGCGGTTGTCCGTCCTATCCTCGTTGATGCAATGGTTGACGCCGCGGGCCCTTTCCCATGCCCTTCTGCCTCATGCGTATGCCATACACTCCTGCTCGAGGGTCTCTCTGAGTAGACGTAGACGTTCACGCTCGTCGTTGAGCTTCTTCTGCATCTCCTGAAGTTGTGCGAGCTGGGCGACGTGATCCATAACTGGGGGTGCCCCCCATCGCGGGGTGGTGTGGCATTTCTTCCCCCTACTGCTGCTTTCCCGGCCTTCGCATCTGACGTACCGACTCCCTCGAGGTGAAAACACTCGCGGGTCGGATCGTAGCAGTCGTCGCCAGAGTCAGAGTCGAGGCAGCCAGAGTAGTTGTTGGGAAAGTACCCCTTACTGTGTTGTTCCTCCTCCAGCTAGCGTCGAAGCGTGCCGAGCTTGTAGTGCTTCGGACCTGGAGCCTCCGAAGACTCTGGGTACTCAGAAGCCGGTGGAAACGTCACCAAGTCCATGGTGGCACGCAGGAGATGCCTCGGGAGGTCCTCGTACGCACTCAGGTTGATACTCACTAGAGATGAGTATGTCTTGGTGGTGTTGTACAGCCCGAAGGGGAATGAGTGGGGAAGTCTTGGGGTTGCGCCTGTCGGAGGAGTCGCTCCAGGCCCCTCCAGTGGGCGCATCATGAAGTTGAACGATGGGTTCTCGCGATGTCCCTCCGGCCCACCCCCTGCATCCAAATGCAGGTCAGACAGGCCCTCTGAGAGGAGACCCACATCACCGGTTGGAAGTGAGGTATTCGTACTGGCCACCGCTTCGCCTGCGAGGAGGTGGCAGTGCTTGCGCTGATCACATCGTCTCTTGGCCGCGGACACGCGACGAGAACAGCGGGACCAATGCGTAGCTCCCCTTGATCAGGAGAGCTCGTGGTCACTGTTGCCCGGGTCTCTAGGTGGGAGTAGGATCATGTCAAAGCCACGGCCAAGCGACATGAACTCCAGGCTCCCAAACCAGATCACCGTGGCGAACGAAAGCGGTGGAACGGAGTCTGCCATCAGGAAGTTGGTGGGAAGTCGATCCTGACAAGCAGCGCCCCTACCTGGCGCGCCAACTGTCAGTGTTTTGTCCCGTGGATAGGGACCCAACGAGGAATAATGTTGTGTGCTCCCTTACCAGATGGTGATGCAAAAGCGGGACACAAGGTTTATCCTGGTTTGGGCAAGAGAAGGCCCTACGTCCAGCGGAGGGAGGAGTTCTTGTATTGCTTTCGCACCAAAGTGCTTGTACAGGGGGTATTACAAGCAAATGAGTGAGAATGAGTGTGAGGCCGAGGACCTAAGTCTAGAGAACTAGCTCTATGCTTGAGGACTTCGGCACTTGGATGCGTGGGTGTGTGTTTGAGTCATTGTCTGATTGTTCTCCCCTGTCCTTAGCTAGTCCCTGGTGTCCCCTTTTATAGGCCAAGGGGAGGCTCAGGTGTACAGAAAACCCTAAGGGAATCGTCCTTGGTTGGGTTGACGTAGCTAGTGATGTCGAGGGGGGTGGTGCCGATCTTGTCGTGGTTGCTGTAGAGGCGTGCACCGGGCATGGCCTTCGTCCTTCGGGTGCATCACGGCGATGTCGGTGATGGGTGGTGAAAGACCCCGGTCCCTGTTGTAGGCGTGCGGTTCCCTGTAGAGACGTGCGGGAGTTGTTGGAGTGTTGACTGGAGGCGTCAGAAGTCGAGTCGAGGGGTCGCCTTGGGGGGTCAAGGCCCTGCGGATGAGGCCGAACTCCGGAAGACCTGATGCTGAGTATTGTTGTGTTGCGTTTCGAGGGGGCCTCGAGTGAGGTAGCAGTGCTAGGTATGGCGTAATAGTGCCGGTATGGTGTACCTGTGCCGGTTAAATCACCACGTTCTCGAGGATAGGCAGTAAAAAAGAGGATTTGACCTCTGTACCTGATCCCTGTACACGCGGCTGTAGCCATGGCGTTAGGCAAGGGTGGTTGAGGCATTAAATGCTCCATGTTCCCCGTACCGGAGTAGGTAGCTCAAGGGGTTTGTGTCCGTCGACGGGGGGTCGTTCGCTCGGAGGGGAGCTCCGTCACTCGAGGGCGGCTTGTCGAGGGGTTCTAGCGGGCGAGGCAAGGATACGTGAGCGGGCCTGATTTGGTGTGGGCCGTTCATTAGGCCTTTTGGTGATAGTGTTTTGTGGGCCTTGGGTTGTGGATCCCTAGGGGATTAGCTGCTTTAATTGATGGATTTAGGTATCCCTAATCTAGATATCTGACGGCATGTAACAAAGACAACATATTTTTGTTATTGAAAAAAGGCGGCACATTTTGATTTATTACATTTACCACTCAAGTCCCAACTCCCTGCTAACAACTCACAACCACCTCTTAAACAGCAGTACGTGCTAGACAGCACGAGTATAGTACATCATCTTGGGTGGGTGGGGAGAAGAAGCGAACAACATGGCACAAACGTGGGGACGAGAATCAAGCTGCAAGATTCATCATCCGCACGGACTCGGCACTAATAACATCTCACAAGAGATCTCATCATAGCAAACATTGAAGCCAAACCAAATTCACTACAAGTTTATTGCTGGACCCGTACTCGATACTCCATAGTACAGTACAGTACGCAAGAAGGAGCGAACAGAATCATCCGTCATGGACCACGGAGCGCGGTTGAAGGCCATGGGCACGCAGGAGGCGTGTCCAAACTACTGCTCGCCGACGGTGGCGGTGGCGGTGGCGGTTGCGGCGGCGGCGCGGGCCTTGAGCCATTCAATAATTTCGTCGAACACCTTCTCGACGTTCTCCTCGGGCTCGCCGATGATCTGGTGCCACATCCCGGGGTAGACGCGGAGCGTCTTGTCCTGGCTCCCGGCGCGCCCGTAGAGCTCCTCGACGCAGGCCGGGTCGCAGACGGTGTCCTCGGCGCCGTGCACGACGAGGAGCGGCAGCCTGACCTCCTCGAACCGCTGCTGCAGCTCGCGGCAGACGCGGAGGAGCTCCAGCGCCGTGGCGGCCCTGGGCGGCTTCGTGGTGCGGCGCGGGGAGGCCAGCGCCAGCGCGCGCTTCCAGTCCACCTTGAAGGACCGCTCGGGGATGTTCCCCCGCGTGTAGGCGACCTGCCAGGTGGGGATGACCTTGGCGGCGGCGGCGAGCAGGTGCTCGAGCGGCCACGGCGGCCTGAACTTCTCGCTGACCCCGCACATGGCGCCGTTGAGGACCGCCCCGTCCCGCCAGAGGTCCGGCTTCCGGAGGTGGAGCAGCAGCGCGATGGCGCCGCCGAGGGACTCCCCGTACAGGAAGCACGGGAGCGGGGCCGGGTAGTCGGCGCGGAACGGCGCGAAGGCGGCGTCGCAGTCGTCGAGCACCGGGTTGATGTCCGGGATGTGGCACTGCAGGCCCTCGGAGAAGCCGTGGCCCTGGTGGTCCACCGCGGCCACGGCGAAGCCCGCGGCGGCGAGGTGCACGGCCGTGAGCTGGACCATCCAGCTGGACTCGCCCGTGAAGCCGTGCACGACGGCCACGGCGCCCAGGACGGGGGCGCCCTCCTTGGGTACCCAGCGCTGGGTGAAGATGCGGAGGCCCCGTGGGTTGACGAAGGAGGAGGTCGAGTGGGTCACGCCGTGCCGCGCGTAGAACTCGTCCGGCGTCAGGCGACCGAACGGGCTCCGCTCGTCGGCCTCGGCAATCGGGTGCACCATCTTGCTGGTTCTTGAGCTGTGCTGGGTCTGGGTGGATGAGTAGGGATATAGGTAGAGGGAGGTGGAAACAAGGGGAGAGCAAGACGCTGCCGGAGAGAGACGCGGCGTTGGCTGGTATCGGACCGCCCGCCGCCGCCTGCCCCGGGTGCGGGATGGAAACAATGGAATGGAGAGGCGAAGGGGAGGGCAGGCGCCGGCGCCACTTTTATTGGACTCTCCGACTACTCAGCACGGATACAGTTCAGGGTCGTGTATCCCGGATACGGATACGCGAACAATACACCGCCCATACGTATTTCCGGAGTATCCGAGTTTTATTTAATTTAATATCAATTAAAAATGTGTTGCTTATTTGTCAATGATCTTCCTGAACTGTGAACTCTAGTACAGAAGTATGGACTTGCTATTTGTTAATTCGGTGGTGGAGTGGCATACTGCCCCACCTGGTCTCATGGATATCATAAACAATGATTTTATTTTTGCCCACGATCAATGAAAGCTCTGGTTTTGCCTAAAAAAATATTGTATGAACTATGCAGTTACGCATTGAAAATTTAATGTGTTATTGTTCATTTATATTAAAAAATACTCAAACATATCCGGCTATCGGTTTTTTTAAAGAAATTGCCGTATCCCTCCGATACAGGTATCCAGTTTGTAGCCATTTATAATACGAAGATTGAGGATTAATGAACGATCAAAATATCCTAATCCTGATGACTTTCGTGTATGATTTTTCAAAGTACAGGTAGCAAATGGACTGCCATTCAATGCCCCCGTTAGCGTCAGGCTTTTGTTTCTCCCAACTACCCAGGGACCGGGGCCGAGGAGCAGACAGGTACGGAGACGAACTGTGACAAAGCTGGTACGGCCCCGTGAATCCATGATAGAGATGGGCAACGGAATTCATACAAGAAATAGATTCTACAGTCAATTCAATTCTCTGATTCGTTTCTGATGGTTTTCGTCTGACTTTGATACAAGAACTTGAAAGTGGAAGTGTGGAAGAAAGAAAGAAAAAAGTTAAGATGCTTAGCCAATTCATGATAATTTCTTTAAGGTACGCATCTTCTAATCCAAATGCTTGAATGTTCACGTGAAATATCACATTAATCTAGAGTAAGGGACACCAAAGAACATTCCTACAAGGTCCGTCTAACCTAGTATATGTTTTGATTTCATTTCATCTAAGATTTGCGCAAGATTCATTCTACATAAACTCCATAGGAATCCCAAAGGCAATGCTACACACTTTTTTTTTCCGAAGAATCGACACTTTTTCGGTGGAGTCATGACTTGCCTTAATTCATTGTTTACAACCTTTCTAAAATTCTAAATATTATTACAATAAATACAACACTATGTGTGAAGTGTATTGGATTGTTTGCCGCTACAACCACAAATAATGTAATTATTACAAAAATACTCCCTCCGTTCTGGATTAAAGTGCATTCTGACATTTGGTTCGTGTCCCTAAATATAATGTATTTGGGAAATATGAGGATATTTTTTTTCTTAATAAAAATAGTATGTGATTGGTTGATTCTTGTTTTCTTCTTATTTTGTATAAGAAAACTTAGATTGCTCCCTTTAATCGTACAAAATCGGATCAAATTTAATTATATTAGGAAGTTATAAGTAAGGGGTATATACATCTATTGTTATCTCTCTTATTTTGTCTGAGAATAGGCAAAATGCATTTTAATCCTATACGGAGGGAGCATAGTGTTGGTTTAACCAACAAAATTAAAGAACGAAGAAGAGAAAAAGACATCCAAAACCGGTGATCAGAAAGAGGTCTGCAGGAGAGGAGGTTCTCTTTTATGAATGAATCTCTGGTGGGGTTTGTATTTACAAAACAAATGCCATTAACGAATATTGGGCTCTAAACATGATCGTGAGGTCACCAACATATAATGCACCCCCGACGTATAAGGAAGCGAGTAGGATGCTACAATTTATTTAGGTAGAAACGTGACACATGAGCGACATATATTCAATTCCTGCAAATAAACTAAAATCCAAGCCTCGTAATTCCCCCCAGTATTGATAACCTTCCAATCTTCAAATTATAAGTAATGAGATAATTTTTCACACAACCCTAGCAGTCGAAGAAATTTGTCATTGTTTTCTATTTTATACATAGTCCATGGGTTCATGAGCCGTACGAATTACTTTTAAGAGTTTTGTCATTATCATTGATTGTTGGTTGATATTAGATGAATTGTTTCCAACTCCCCAACCCAACCCCAAAATCAATTTCGATGGAGACCACGAAGAGGACTTAATCTCCATAGTAGCTGGAAAGAAGACAAAGATTGAGTGAAAAAAAAAAACATTGGGTGAATGAAGGAAAGACAAAGCACCCATATATTCCCTCTATTTCATAAAGTATGTAATCTAATCCGGGGTAAGTCATACTTTCTATGATTCGACGTAAATCTATAGAAAATTGTCGATATTTATATTTCAAACAAATTTAATATAAAAATATATTTTATAATTAATCTAATAATGCATATTTGATAACTAAATATTAATATTTTTTGTATAAAATTTGATCCAACTTGCAATTAGTTGTCCTCATAAAGTGATTCCTTTTGGACCTTGGACGGAACGAGTAACAAATAGCCGTTTCGTTCTTTTTACCATTTTTGTCTCAGGTGTATTTCCCTTGTTGCTTTGATGCAAAGATGATTCCAGCGAGGCGTGCAGTGCGACATGAAGGCTGTTGGACGATGCTCAGATCAGGCAGGCATGTAGGTACGTGAGCAGTTGAGCTCCAGCTTTTCTACCTGCCTTGGCAGTCACATTGAAGCTCCAGTGCTGTGCTTTAATTCAAGATATTGTGTTTTGGTACAGCAAAGAATCCTTTTCCCCCAATGCATCAACCACATGGAGAAATAGCATGCAGGATCCATGGAGGAGACTCATAAAACTTCGGTGTCCTATTTTTGTCCTATTTTTCAAACTCAGATCCGATGGCTAAGTGTTGTCGCTTGGAAATCCCACTTCTTTTAGTCGAGTTCAGATCGCATCGACTGTCTGAATCGGTGAACCGAGAAAAAAATCAGACCTCCTTTAGTTTTCTGAATTAGGGTTAGAATTCCTATTGCATTGTGTAGCATTGCATCTGTATTTGATAAAAATTATCTAAATTTTAACTAATTAAGATCAAAATATTCGTCTCGTAAAGTACAGTCAAATTTTACAATTAGATTTTGATTTCGTTGAACTCCATGCATGTGCCGGTATTTTAATACGACGCAGAATTTTCTTTTTACACAGTGCCAAATACTGAAATTAGGAGCCCAATTCAGACAGCTAAACAAGCCTTAGTTACTTAGATACAGTAAGTGTGACAAAGTCATAAAGAGAACAGTTGGCGTTCCAAAAACTGGCAGTCGCATCTTTACTTTGGCCCATCCGCATCGACAAGATTACAGCTTCAACCATCAGCACAGCTGCACAGGCAGGCAGCTCGCTGCATCTACGTGGGACATGGCTGTTTGGTGCGAAGCAGAAGCAGCCCTGTCCTTCATCCTTTTTCAGCCTGTGGTAGCAGCCCACTGGCACAGCAAGCAGTGGATCGATTCAACTGCAACTCCAGATCTGCAGCATGACAGAGGAGATGGCCAAAGTCTGATCAGGAGAAATGGTGCGGGCTCAGAGTTCACATGGCCAAGGTCCAAGGACATGGTTAGGTGTAACAGAGTCCTTGAGTTCGTTAATGGAGTACCAGTATCCAGTCACGACCTACCACTGCTTAGCAACAGCAAGCTCAGCCTGGCAACGTACGAGCCATGCCTCTTCTCTGTTTCAGTCTTCCTCGAGACCACGGCTGCCAATCTTGCCCTCAAGGTTGAAAACGGACAGTCTGTTTACCTGCAAAGACGAACTATACCAAAACACCAAGTTAAAAGGCACAAAGATTCGACAAGCCAAGTTGCGGTTGCATGGCATATTTTTCTCCTTTTTTTTTTCCTTTTTCGATATAACGGTAACACAGCATGGCATTGTTAATCTGGTACCCCAGAAGAGAAGGGTTAAGAACAACCAACCAACAAATCTACAATTTGGGTGAGACTTTCTTCCACCTAGGCAAAGCTGATATATGTACACTAAAGTCTAAACTTATGTGCGATCCAGCACTTCCTATGTTGATGATATGGCCACCGATTTTGGTGGCGAGGCTACAAGATACATACACATCAGAGAGCCTAAGACGTTTCTATCTGCTTCATTCAGCAAAAACTTTGGGCTTACGGACCCTTTGGCTCCTCCTGCTATTTACAGAGACCAGTACAGCCTTCTCAACCTGCAACTTCAAGGGGGCACTTGCAGTCTCTAGATTCTCCTCTGTGGAGGATGAGCTTTCAGTCGACTGCTTCTTTTTTGCTGAGCCTGCATTTTCAGCCTTTGGCGCCTTCGCAGCTGCAGTGGACTTTTCAGTTTTCTGCTTCTTGACTGCTGAGGATGGCTTCCCAGTGTTCTGCTCCTTCGGTGCCAAGGATGAGTTCAAAGACCTATGCTTCTTTGTATCTGCAGGTTCATTTTCAGATTTACGCTTCTTTCCACCCCGCCCTGTTGCAGCAGAGACTGTGCTTTCAGTTTTCTCCTTTCCTACATCAGAGGGCATGCTCCCTTGGTTCTTTGCAGCTGAGGACATGCCCTTAGTTTTTTCCTTTGCATCAGGTGTCTTGGAGGCCTCTTTCTTCTGCTTCTTGATAAAGAAAGTGCCTTCCTTCCACCTTTTCTTAGGTTCCAGCTCCTGCTTGTTCCCAGGGGAGACAGGCTTCCTGGAGGGTGACTTTTCAAGGAATGATTCTTGCTCCACTGCTGGAGCAGAAGTGCTATCTACTTCAACTGGAGCACAAATGCTCTCAACTTTTACTGCAGCACAAGTGTTCTTCACTTCCACTGGTGGAGAATTACTCTTCATTTCTGCTGGAGCAGAAATGTCCTGGTCTTTGGAAGAACTTCCAGAAGGCAGATGCTTGGCCTTATGAAACTGCTCACAAGCTTCATTGGCTGCTTGATTGTCTATGAGGACATCATCAGTGTCCTACAGAAAAAGAAAAGAAACAGTAGTATCAACTAAATGCCAGTGCAAATATATTGCCCGATAAGCTAGCACGTGCACTATTATCTGGGAAGTGCTTCAAAATCAGTGAAACAGTTTAGATGCACAACTATCATTAAGCTTTCAAAATGTAGTCATAGAAACATAACAAACTATATTACTAGTATGTGTGTTTGTAAAAACAAATTTAAAAAATAACTTCCTTCATCACATTGCTCTCCTGATGGCTTCAATCTTACAACCTGCAAATTTCACTAGAGATATCTTCTATCTATGCTAACAAAGTAGATACAGAATCCTGTATGGATCTAATTTACAAACATCCTAATAAGTTTTAAGACCCTACCTCATATCGACATAACTACGGATCCAGGTTCCTATGGGGAAACAGTATCTATTTACATGGGTATTATGCTTTTTATTTAAACATAGGCAAGTAAAGCGGCCATGCCTGCAATATTTTTAGAAATGCAGTTTAATATTCGACTATTTTCTCAAGAAATAGTAAATGGGGGAATTTATACATCCCAAGCTTAATGTGCATATAAGATGATCCAAATTCCAATGTGTAAGCAGCAATTCTCAGAGTATAACCCAGCTCCAAACAAGCAATGGATAGTAGAATTATGAATAAGAGTAAGCAAAGTGCCAAAGACTTACTACTTCGTATAAATCCCCAATGTCACTATTTGTTATGGAATTGCCAGCACCCAACAGTAGTTCCAATGCGATAGCTTTGTCCCTCAAGTGATTGCACTCTCCACTTCTTTCTTCAGCACTCCTACCTGTACCTATTATATGAGCATCAGTTTCCCTGTTAGGCAAAGCAGATCCTCCTGAAAGAGCTTGTCCATCATCATCCTTCAGAAAAATGTTTAGATTCTTCTTTTTCTGTGGTTTAGTATGTCGAGACTTTGTATAAGAGAATGAATGCTTTTGAGTACGCTGTCTCTTCCGAGCCACCCTGACATGAGTATCGCCCTCGGAAAATGCCAAATTTTCTCCTTCAGAATGAGCCTTGCTGAGACGATCTCGCAGCAGATGAACTCTGGACTGAACCCCATCAATTGTCAAGAGAATATCCTGTAAAGCACGTTGCTCGCAAATCATATCATAATCCTCGGAATCAAGTAATGTAGCAGTGTCGAGTCCACCTCCGATACCATCAACTGCAATCAGAATGAACCAAATACACAGTTAGCACTTGCATGACAATTACTTAGGCAGAGAATAAAGATGAATTACAGTTTCTGCATGGCCAATTTAACTAAACCTCAAGTGGTAAAGCTACCATAATATCCAATTAAACCACAGAGGTTCAGGAAGATGTTGGACACATTTTATCATATGGCTATATAAACTCACTCCGTCAAATTATGTAAGGTATACATGTTCATAAATCTGATTTAACCTTAGTAAAATTATGCATTACTTGTGTATAAACTATACAGATACATTAATATTTCAAAGTGCTTTCACAATAAATTCGAGTTATAGCTGTAATGTGTAAACACTATGAGAGAAAACAATCGTCGAAGACTTGTTTTCAATCCCCTTAAAAAAAAAAGGTTTAGTTTTGAACAATGTGCCAAAATAAAATACACCCTATACTTTACAACTTTAAAAAACAAGACCACAATACTAAAGGTAAGCATTAAGATGTCACATAAAATGACATTAAAAAATTGTCATGTAATTTGCTTTCAAGCAATTGTAAGTTCTATACTTTTATTGACATATATTCTAGTAAAGTAAAATCAAAGGTGTGTGTAGGAGACTAGTATAGTCTAAAACAAAAAGGCAAAAATAGGATGGTGTCTAGTTTCTAGTTTTGGTCAAGATCGTGTTTGTTGAACAAAAGGGCGCTTATGTTTTCTTAAAATCAAGGGTGTGTCAGTGTGCATTGTAAGGGTTCTTGCCCCTTTTTCTTCTTAATACAAATATTTGCAGGTCTCCTTCATGTTAAATAAAAAAACTGGGGCACCAAGGTTATATTAGATATCTTGGATTCCTTTGATAGCGCGGATATGGTGTAACAAAAGCAACTATTTTCTCACAACTGAGTCAAGCTAATTCCGTCTAATGGTGTACCTTTGCTAGACACTATGTTTTCCATTTTAACTTCACTGAAAAGTTCGACAAGATACAGATACATTCATACCTGTGCCACAATCATCATCGACTATGAGACCATCAGTTTCAGCACCCTTACTTTGTTTATTTTCTGCAAGATATTGAAAGAATTATTGTCATTAAGAATGAAACCTAACACAAACACGGATAAATGGATGCCCTATCCCTACGTAGAAGAAGGCATAATTGGATGCCAGACCATGGTAGTATGACAATATCTGGTGTTTGTTGATGTACAAGGACGCATCCACGTTTTCTTCATGCCTCTTCCTCTTTCTCCTCTTCATGATACTGTTTCCATGGCCTTTGTGAATCTGCATTGATTCTGACATAGTACCATTTGCTTTGCTTACTGCCTGCTGTGATTCCTTTTGCTTCTTTATTAGAGCAAGCTCCCTGTCATACTTCAATACTTGAGATGAAAGCTCGCTCATACGCAACTCTAACCAGTGGCATCTCCACTGAATTGGACGAACAGAATTGCTCCACTCACCCATCACCTTTTTCCTTCTGAAGAGTAATCACATGTTACAAAATTTGTATAAAAATGAAGCATGTCAGAATAAAACAAGACAACAAGATATAATAAGAATATAGTTGCTTGTTCCAATTATATTCTTGCCATACCAATAAAATGACAGGTAAGCCAACACTTTGAAGCATTCATAAGAGTAGCTCAATTGTCAATTTCCTTGTTCATGACTACACAGTATAGCTTTTTTATTAAAGGATATCAGAAATAAGCATGCACAAATCAGAATCATACTTGCAATGAAAGACAATAAGCAAAAAAATATATATAATGTCTCCTGACAGGCACAAAAGGAATCTATATAGGTGTACAGCAATAATAATAAAAAATCAATGCTGGCATGGTTTTGAATCCCAAGATGGAAACTTCTTTTGCAAATTCAGACTGTCATGTTTAACATATACAATTTAGTAAAGCACCTAGGTAAACTTTTTGAAAAATCTAAAGAAAAAGGTAACACTGACCCAAGGACTCTCTAACCAAAGGATATTGGTGCTCTTTGTGTCAATATTTAGTGTTTGGCCTACTACCGGATTGATAGAAAGGTCACCCATGAATCCATGCCGATTATCATGGAATTAATCTACCTGGTAGCTGAAACAAAGTCCTGGCTAAACAACCAAAACGGTAAATTCACAATGCTTTTGAATAAGCTACCATTTGCTTAATTGTCTTTCTAAATAGCTACCTAAAAAAATATGAGATCATAGGAGTATCTAGTAATTGCCACTTCTGATCGTGATAGGAATCCATCGCATAAGTGGCACGACATTTCTCAGGACAACATACTTTCTGGATGTTGCTACCTGCTTCTATTTGGCATAGAAGAATTGGGCAGAAATTATACCTGTCCCAATCTAAGTATTATTATCACCTTCTAAGTTTTTAACATTTCTCATATAATAAATGATGAACGACAGCCCAGAAAAGGAAAAATTCCATGAGAAGGTACTAATCAATAAGCATACAAGACACCACGTTGCGTTACTAAATCATATCTTTCTGTTTTAGGTACAATGACAATCCTACGTTTCTTGTCGCTTCCGCAGTCAGGAAGGTGTAATAATTACAACATAGTATAACAATAACAGTCGAAACCCTACTACAACCTTCCATTTTGTCACCAGGAGCGCAGTAGAGAGGAAAAAACAAACACGGAAACACAAAAAGCACATAACTACCTAGCATAATCTTACACCTGTTCATTCTTCCACGAACCAAGAGCGCACAATAATGAGATCAGTAGCATTCAGGGCACACGAGGAACTATGAAGAACTCACCTAGGGCGCTTTGAGGGCCCAACACCATTGGCATGAGCGGAGAGGCCAGAATTCACTTCTGGTTCACCATTGTCCGCCTCGCCTTCAAATCCAGAGCAGGTGTCCCCGAACGAGCTCGAGCATTCGGTGGTATCGCCTCCCTCGGATTTCACAAGCTCAGTACCAACCACCAGAGGGCCGCCGTTGGTGCATTCAGCCTCGGATTTCACCACCGCCAGGCTGTTCTGGCTCTTGGCGCCAGCGTCGCCGTCGTCCACCACCACCACGTTGTTCTGGTTCTTGGCGCCACCGTCGCCCTCGTCCTTAGCATCCATGGCTGGTGGTAGAGCTGGAACGGGAACGGGAACGGGAGCAGGAGCCATGGCTCGCCGCTGATGCGTCAGGTCAGGCCGTCAGGCGCCCTACGCGGCCGCACGAACCCCACCAGAATTGCCCCCAATCTTCGTCCAGAACAAGACCCTGCGGGCGGACAGATGACGTTCAGCAACGAAATTCGCAAGAATCGAAGAGAATCAAAGGAGCGCACGAGAATGGTCCAAAGCATCCGCAGGGGAAAAAAAGTTCAATTCTGCAACAGAACACCCACGGATTCGTAACAGAACCCTATAGAACGGGAGGAATTCCTAGCGACGGCAAGAGAATCCTATCGAATCGGCGGATGAAAAATACAAGTAGTCGAGCAGGCAACAAGGGAAGAATCCGCGGAACACCCATATACGCAAGACAAATCCGCAACAAAACACCCGCAAGAACCTGAGGAGCCCTGTGAACCACGGAGGACCAAACCGGTGGGGGGCGAGACGGCGAGGGCTTACCGAGGATCGTGAGACGGAGAATCGGGCATCAGTCCGGGCGGATCGCCATGGAGGAGGAGAAAAAGACTGGTGGGCAATCAGGATCGGGGCACGATCGCCCGGGTCTGTGGCTCAAACGCGAGGGCGAGGGCGAGGGCGAGGGCGAGGGGACGAAGCATCCATGAATCTGGGCCCTCCTTTTTATTCTGATGACGATGTGATGAATGAAAAACGCGGGGAGGGAGGAGGAAGAAGACGAGGGCTGGGGGAGGGCCTCGTGACGGGGAGTTTCTGGTTTCCAATTCCAGTCGCGGCAGCGGGCGTCACGCTGTTGGCACCGCCCGGCGATGAGCTGTGTCCGCTCCCCACGTCCGTTGTCCATGGAACCCGAACCCAACCGGAGAGACGAGACGACCGACCGGCCGCTCCGGCTCGCTCGCCCGCCTCTGCCTTTTGGCCTGTGGATGCCATGGGCCCGCGTTGCCCACAATTGCTTTTCCGGTGGACCGTGGTCGTCGTGTGCACAGATGGCATTGGCTCATCCAACTTTTTTTTTCCCCTTATAAACTAATAACCCTTTAAATTCTTACTTGTTTTAAGAGTTATTCTAATAAAAATCGCTCTCTATATGATTTCTCCTTATTTTATTCAGAATCTTGGAGAGTCAGCTCCATTTTCTACCATTGATAAGTGAGAAATCAAAAAGATGAAAAATATTTAGAGATCTAGTTGAAGAAATTATTAGTAGAGATTTTTTTCTTCATGAAAATATTTTTCCCTGTTAATACGAAATGGTATAAATAGGCTCTTGAAATTGCTTTTAGACAATTCTCAACCTAGGCTAACAACCAAAGATAGAAGCAGCGAAACTACAAATGGTTTAGCATAAGCTAATGCTAATGTCATTTTTTGATAGCTTTTGATTTGCCTCCTCCGATTCCTGTGCTCTCTCCTCTCTCAATAGATGGGTAGAGGCTATGACACGTTTCATTTTTTCGAGACCGAATACAGAAGATTCACTAATACAAGCACATAATCACCCTTACGAACGCACACACGCACACCCTAGTGCTATGAACACCTCTAACGTGTGTCAAACAATGCCTTTGTCGGTCATTCTAAGGGCATAAACAAAGCAAGACACTGGCTTTGTTAGCTCCAACCAAAATTTGTAGTCCATGTAGATGAGGAGTTGAGGCCAATAGTCTTAAGGTACAACCAGAAGGAAGCTACTTTATTTGGCCTCATCACATTCTAGTGGTTTCCCCTTTTCCCTCGTCTTCCTAGGCTCTTGTAACTCTTCTCCAAAATGTGAGTCAAGGTGTTGCTTTCACTTTTTGTCAAATGGGACCTATGTTGCTTCTGTGAGTCATTCTAACGGTATGCAAGACCACCCCTTGGATGCTCGATGATGATGTGGAGAGTATTAGGACACTATGGCAACTTGGTGTGTTGGAGAAGCCCTAATGCTCTATGGAACCACCTTTCATGCTTGTTTGATATATTAAATACAGATGTGAAGCCTAGAATTCTCATCTAGAGTGAAACGTTGAGCCTAACCTTAGGATGTGTTTGGATTGCTTCCCAATCTGCAAAAAGCTCACAAGTGAGTCTTTGTTTGTTTAGCTTGCATAGTCTGCTACAAGTTTGGCTTGAAACTCTCTTCAGCTTACAACACCATTTGCAGCACTTGGCAGACAAGCCATGTGTTGCTGTTTTGGGGTGCCACGACTGCACAGTGGTGAGCTGAGGAGACAAGCTAAACAAACCCTTAAATGACCATGGAGTAAGAAGAACAAGCCTTACTAGTATAGGTCAGATCACTAGAGTTGTACAAAGTCTCAACCCTCTTTAACCTCCAAAGTTGTGGTGGATAGTAAGTTCCACTAAATTTACTAGTGTTTTTATCATCAAAATATGTATAATTAGTTAGTTTAGATGTGTGTGGTGTTAGTGAATGCATATACTCATGTACGTGGAAGAAAAGATGGAGAAACACTTCCCCTCATGGTGCGCAAACTTAAATCTCAGTGACATGTCTGCTACTAGATATCTTTTAATGAAGTGTTTTTATGTTGATATAATGGAAAAAGGGAGCTAAAACAAGAAGTGTTACATCATATTTTTGGCATGCCTTACCCTTGTTTCCTAAAATGCGGCTATACATCTCATATTGAAGCAGCACCTTGCCCTAGTGCACTAGGTGGTGACTAGTTCCCTTATCTCGTGGCTTGTTCAAGTGTTGGTGAGCCAGGATGAGCAAATCTAGATTATAATGATACATTTCACAAGCTAGCTAGACTCATTTGAGATATTTTACTAGATGTATACACAAGAATTGACATCCTTACCTAGCATATAACATTATCATGGTTGCATTCTTACCCACATTAAAGAAAAAGCAAAGAAGTCAAGAATAAACACAATGCATCTAAATCATATGAAAATTTGATAAAATTAAACTCATTATGTCAAATATAACAAACTAGAATTGAAATTTTGATTTGCAAATGACAAAATGTGTGAAACTCTTGTAGAAACAAACAAACATGAATTTTTATGGCACATAATGCATGTGCATAAAGAGCCGACGTGGTTACATGGAATCAATGCATGCATAAATTCTAACATGAAAGATGGGAGGGAATGTTAATGGTAGTGAAAATGGGAGCTTGTGATGATCTTATGCATTTGGAGTTTTGGACCATATGGCATATGTTTAAAACTTTGAAATTGTTTGATTTGGATTGTGTGTAGTAGAAACATGCTAATTTGAATTACTATGATGTGAAAATGGAATCTTTCAGTGTTTATGTGCAAGTATAGAGACAAATAGAATACAATGGATTATTGAAGAAATGCAAAAGCATCATCCCTAGTAAATAATATTGGGGTAGTCATAATACTACCTTTTCGGAGATGGAATTTTGGTCGACCCCTAAAGATGCTCTTGGCCCCAACATAGCAACTATATTCCAAGAATATTTGTTTGAAATAGTCTTTATGCAGCTACACACTACTTTAAAATTACAACATAATATAAGGTTGCTTCGATAGTCATGCACACCAAACCATCCTTCATTGCACGTTGACTCTTTGCTCTAGGGCTATGGGTTTAGCCTTCAACTTGCGGTCATTGTCCCAAAGCTCCTTTTAATTGGACTCTTTCTTTGTATCAAGACTTTGATTCAAAACTTCTTCCTTATCTTTGTAATGGCTTGACCTTTGAGTTGGGCCTTCTCCCAAATACTATGTATTTGATTCCATCTATAAATCGACTTTTCCTCCTATGCACCAGTGTCAATAAGAATTTGAGTTTTTATATGTTATGGTATGAATATACCATACCAATTTGTTATGCATGGGATGATGGATCCGATTCTATGGATAGAGAGCCAGTTCCAATAGATTTGTGGAATGTTCCCGTTCACGTGCATCCAACAAGAATTGAACCTGCAAAATTTACCAATTATGAGTTGGGTGCTTTAATCATTCAACAATGGATGCATATATAGGGAACAATGTAGATCATAAATAACCAATTTTCATATAGAAAACATATCATAGAAAAATGAAATGACAATATTCATGGATGACTATAAAATCCCATACAAAGGACAAGTCTTTTCCACCTAAGTAACAACACAAGATTTTTTATCGACCGATGATTGAATGGGGTTGAGGTATAAAGGGTAAATCCCAATAATTTGCTATTAATCTATCCTAAGAGAATATCCAAGAGTGTAGAACAAAAAAGTCATTCCAAAAATCTATGATTTTGGAAGCTCACAAACACTACTTGGTATAGAAAAATAGGCCATTCTTTAACATATTTATATTTATGTTTCTAAAAATATCAAATTTGGGCCTATATATGTGTCTTGTCCACTTTATCAATGAGAGTTGCTTGGCCTTACAATATTATTGCCAACCAACAACTTTCCTAGCTAGCTAGTGACAACCAAGACTAGTTAGGCATGACAATGGTAGCCAGTAGTGGCGCGATGGAGGATAAAAAAGCCGCTCAAGAGAAACACAAAAAAATGTGAGGGTAACAAATAACTACTCAAGGAAACAAAAATGCAATGCCAGAAGAGTTATTGAGAATGTAGGGAACAAGGTAAAGATGAGGAGTTGACTGAGAGATTCAGGGACCGATAAAAGATTGGAAGTGCAGATTGAGAGTTGTTGGAGGGCCAGTTTTATGTTTTTGGCTAAAAGCAATTTTGAGAATAATTTGAAGGACTTGTTGGAGATTCTTTAAGCAAATTAGTCCCCCTCTAAGAATCTCTATCCTAAGAATCCAAGCTAGCAATCGTCATAGCCTTGGGAGTTTGCATTGCTTCCATGCTATCACCCTAGTCTTTTTTTGTTAAAAAAGCCTACTTTTTTCCCGGTCCTCTATTTCTTTCTAAACTTGGGTTTATCCCTCTAACTTGAAATGGCTTTGTTTTTTATTAACATCTTGGTATGCATTTTTGGAACAAAAATATCAAATGGGTCAATTCATGTTAGTGTTGTAACTCATAATTGTGATATCACTTTTGTGTTCTTGCCTTCTTCTTGCTAATATTTTTGTTGGAAACTTTGTTTCATGGTTTCCTGTGATCTTGCAGAAGTGTTTTGTCACTGACTATATCTTACTATAAACAAGTATTATAGGGTTCTAACTTCTGTTAATGTTTTGTTCTCACTCCATGTCCGATTCCTATTTGTTGAAATTTTTCTATGATCCTATGATCTTTTTATTTTCCTAGTACAGAGTTTGTGTCACAAGGTATCTATTATACCACACTAGCATTGGAGGAACCACTCCAAGGTCTTAGTAAGATATATAAAACAAAGTTTTTTTGAAAGAACAACTTTAACATACTAGAATATAATGCCCTAAGGGAAACCTAATTCACCAAATAGTAGATTTAAAAAACAAATCTATAAGAGGAACATCATCAAGTTGATATAGTAGAGTGCATGAATCCCAAAAACTATATAAAATATTGATTGCCTCTATTTATGGGCTCCGAAGTTGTACACAATTCATTTACAACTAGATGGCAACTACTAGCCAACTACATGGCAACAAAATTGACAACTAATTCATTTACAACTATAGGGCAATTACTAGCCAACTAGATGGCAACAAAATTGACAGCTAGGATTTTACTCACATAATACTCATCTAACTTATTGACATCTAAGAGAAAATTTATGGGACAACTAGATATCTTCTAGTAATAAAATAACATATGCTATAACATCATAGTTCTTGGCAATGTAACTCTTCCTAAAGCTTGTACTATAATGGCAAAGCTCAGATTGACTCCTTGTTCTTAATAGAAAATTTGAGATTTAATTATTGCACTTTGTAGTTTATGATTATGTCCCTTATAGGATTTGTTGGCAATGATGGTGTTTATTACATTTGTCTACACATTTCTATTTGGATTCTGATTCGAATAAATATAGTGTCAACTATATTGGATATGATATGATTGGATATCGACATCATAAATATGTGTTTTGAGTATTTGGATACGGGTACAATACCGGATGTTGAATATGAGGACTCAGATATGGACAAATCTGAACTCCTCTAAATGGATTCGGTTTCGAATACAATTAGAAAATATCTTTATCATTTGCACCCTAGCACGCAAGATGCAATCCTAGAGTAATTATATACGCCTCCACTATATTTCCATTATGTGACACTAGGTGAATAGCCGCGCGTTGCTGCGGGACTTTTCAAAATGATATCTTGTGAATGCTAACTAAACTAATCATGCAAATATTAAGAAAAAACATTGATGTTTGCACAATATCAGTAGCACTATATAGTT
This sequence comes from Bothriochloa decipiens, assembly GCA_023333625.1. NCBI lineage: Eukaryota > Viridiplantae > Streptophyta > Magnoliopsida > Poales > Poaceae > Bothriochloa > Bothriochloa decipiens. Next base: position 43,193,027 of record CM041632.1, read on the forward strand.
GACAATTTTTATTTTTGATATTAGTTGGCCTAGGGACAAACCACGGTGGGAAGTATCAAAAGAAATCTCATTAGCAAGCAGCCATGAATTACCTTATGAGACTATAATGGAGCTTTAAAAAATAGAATATAATGGGGCTCGTGATAGGATTAGGACTTCGAAAAGCAAATAAAAATCATACCATGAAAGAAAATTTCCAGCCTTGGTTTCATTGTACGTGCTGCGAGTGATACAGAGGAATGGAGATTCAATCTATCTGCAAGGATAGAGAACACATGAGATTCATAAAGATATTGATGCCTTTCTCTAGCCATGGAATATGGCCGGTTTAAACATCGATCTCCCCCTCTTTATAAGAATATACATATGCTATATATGGAGTCCATCAGCGCAGTCACTGCAAGGAGGACAACTGAAAGCTCCATGTTTGGTTTTGGGTAATTGATGAAACCTAGTTACTGACCTTTGACTCTAAAGTGGATCTGAGATAGGTTAGTAACACTAGATGATGAAGCATGATAGCTAGGTGGAGAAAGCCACAAGTTCATGATAGTTGAGATGGTGGACATGTTGTGATGACCATTTGCTTCACCTTTGGGAATGAGAAAGAGAGACGAAACCATAGATATCAAGGCAAATGTATAAATTAGGTTTTGTTTGACACCCAAGACACCATAGAGGGTGTGGGTGATTTAGGTTTAATAATCATACTATTAAGAGGGGAATATTATGATTGTTTTACTCATCTAGTGCTACTAAAATAAATTTCACTTTGCATATGCATTTGGGTTTTTAGTGACTTGATGAGATTGTCGAGAATTCCTTTGAAAAGCCCTGAAGAAATGCTATTTTTTGTGGAAATGAGGTTTGACATTATTTGGATGAGATAGCATATGAATTGGAGTGAGTTTTGTAGAGAATTTGGTTGAGAAATGGAAGGATGTGCTGCTTGCTGTTGCTTCTGGTATTGTTATGGTCAATCAGGCTAACTAGAAGGGGCACAGCCGGACAGCTAGCCTGGCCTGGCGTTCTCTTGGGTCAGCCCATCGACCTAGAGCAAAGGAGGCAGCGCTGCTGGCCTTTGTGGGCCGCCGTGCGCAGCTGCTGGCCTCGCGGGCCGCCTTGCTGCTGGCCGCCGCTGCTGCTGTGCTGGTGCAGCTGGGCTGGCCCGTCGGCGCCCAATCTGGGCCGCGCTGCTCTGCTGCCCTTGCTGGGCTCGCGCTGGCGCTGTGCCTTGTTGGGTCGCCTCCTGCGCTGGGCCGCGCTGCTGCTGGCTACCGATGGCTGGGCCGCCTGGCTTGCGCTGCAGTGTGCCGCTGCTGGCCCAAGAGGCTGCTCTCCGATGTTGCTGCCTGCTGAGAACTTTTTTTATTTTTAATTCTTTTTAAAAAAATTTACAAAATTAATTTTTCGTTTCGAAATATCACAGAACTAGTCATCTACAGTGGGCGTTTTTTGTGACGTGGCACAGGGCCGGCCGGTGCCGGTGCCGGCTTTTGCGGGCGGCCACCTGGCGGCCAAAAAACGCCCACTACGTGGGCGTTTTTTGTTGGCGAGGGGGCCGCCTGCAAAAGTGCGCGCTGTTTTGCGGACGGGCCTCGGAGCAGTAAAAAAACGCCCACTGCGTTGGCGTTTTTTGCGGTCCAGGGGCCGCCTGCAAAACAGGCGAGGCCGGCCGCGCACTTTTGCAGGCGGCCCCCTCGCCGCCAAAAAAGTCTACACAGTGGGCGTTTTTTGACCTCCACCTATATATACCCAGCCCCCCCTCTTCAGATTTTCATTATATTCACTAAAATTTTCAGAAAAAAAGAAAGAAGAGAGAAGGGAAGAGAAGGAAGTAACGGCGAAGCCCTGCCAGTTTGAAACCTCGGCTTTTAGGTAAGTTTCTCATACATTACAAGTCTGTTGCTATTCATTAGTAAAATATAATGTGCACTAGAGTTGTTTAGTTTTTAGTTGACTCTGGATAGATCCGTGAGTAGTATGTATATTAGATCTATAAATAATGATGTTAGAGCATTGCAGTTCATGTTAGAAATAATGATGTTTCTTCTATGCTTTAAATAATGGATTGCATGATTTGAAATGTGACGAATATCGTATTTTCTCTGAATAGATATGTCAACCAAAGTGATGTTTCGGTTGTTCCATGGTAGTGGCACTGTCAGATATGGGCCGTATGGTATAGATCTGTCTGAATTTGGGTCAACATTAAAGGGGATAGATAGGCCAGCGGAAAGAAATTTTCGGTCAGTGTGTAACTGGTTAATGAGGATATTTCATATCAACCCAGAGGTGAACACAATAAAAATAAATGTAGTAGTCAGCCGTGGCAACGAAGAATGCTTCTGGGAATTGATATCGGTAGATTGCACCGAAACATGGAAATGGTCCGTAGAAAATGCATTGCAGCGGGGCTGGAAACCCAGCATTTTCATGGAGGTGCACGATAAAGACAATGCAACCTTGCAAGATGTGGAGGGTATAAGCATGGTTAGGACTGATGCTGAAATAGAAGAGGGAAACGACCGTGCTTAGCAAGGAGAAGAACAGGGACATGATGTGCAGGAACTAGAAAGAGAAGGAGAAGCCAGTGAGCCAAGAGGCTTGGCAGATGAGGGCGAGAGGATCAACTCCATTGTTCAGACAATGGAAAACGAAGATGCGGCGAATGAGAAAGTGGAGGATGATGAATCTTCTGATGAGGAAGGATGCAATGTGAATCCGTGGCAATAGTCTAATGAAGACTTCTCTGGACTTGCTATTTCAGAGGGATACCATGTTCCATGGGAGTATAAGGAGAATGAGGTAATCGAGGGAGCGATGTACGCAGAGAAGGAAGAATTGATGGAGGCAGTCAAGCTTTGGGCTGTATCACTGCAGAGGGAGTTCTGGGTAGCATAGTCTACAAAGTGTGTATATGAAGTTAAGTGCATGAGATCCAGCGATGGTTGTCCGTCGAGGGTGCATGCATTCAAGGGGAAGTGGAAGGATTATTGGAAAGTGTCAATAGTCACTCAGCACAACTGTCACTTGGAAGGTGTACAAAAATACCACAGAAACATGACATCTGCATTTATTGCTGCAGAGATGTATTTAGATGTTGTGCATAATCTGGGATATGAGCCAAGGTCAATAATAAGGCATATTGAAGATAAATTCAAATACACCATTTCATATGCTAAGGCGTGGAGGGCAAAACAGAAGATTATCGAGATGAGATTTGGCACATTCAAAGCCTCATATGATAATTTACCATCTCTTCTTCAATGCATAGCCGTCAGAAATCCAGGGACATGTACAGATCTTATAACATACCCAACCATGGAGAATGACCGTGCAGTATTGGTCTTGCAACGAGCTTTCTTTGCACTAGGTGCTTGCATCAGGGCATTTGTGCATTGTCGTCCAGTACTCTGTATTGACGGGACATTTCTGACAGGTAAATACAGAGGTCAGATACTAACAGCAATTGCCGTGGATGGAAACAATCAAGTTCTACCACTGGCATTCGCTTTTGTGGAGAGCGAGAATACCAATAGTTGGTACTGGTTTCTCAAGCAGGTGAAGGTTAGCATTGTTGGTATGAGGCCTGGTGTATGCCTAATTCATGACCATCACGCTGGCCTTCTTCGGGCAATTGAATATCTGAAGAACGGTGATGCAGAGATGGGATATGGTAAAGATTGGCCAGATGTTCAAAGTCAGTGGTGTATGCGTCACATGGGTGCTAATTTTTACAAGCAGTTTAAGCGGAAGAGCTTGATGGATCTATTCAAGAGGCTGTGCGGACAGAATCAAGAGAAAAAATTCAATGAGCTTTGGAGGAGGTTGGACGAACTCACAACGAAGCAAATGGAAGAGCACTCAAGCCGATCAGCACCTATTGGTGAGGATGGTCCAGAGTCCTTAGGACCGCTGCCCACAGATGGTCCAAATATCAGAAGGAGATCGGCATCTGCTGTGAAAAAATTTTCGCACTGGATAGAGAATGAGCCTAAGGAGAAGTGGTCTTTGCTGCATGATATCGGCGGAGCGCGGTTTGGTATTATGATAACTAATTTGGCTAAAGTTTACAACTAGGTGATGCGTGGTGTTAGAGACCTTCCCTTGGTTGCCATTGTTGAGTTCATCCTGTATGGAACATGCAGATATTTCAGAGACCGGTACCAAGTCGCTGCCCTATCAATGCAAGTGCGAGGTGTTTTCTTCGGACATATGCTGACAAATTATCTGGAGGAAAAACGTAAGAAGGCAAAGGAGCATAGAGTTATAACTCAAGGTACTAGAGAGCACCGATTTGAAATCTTGTGTGCTGATAGGGCCAAGCGTGGAATATATAGAAGAAGAGTTGTGCAAGAATGCATACTTAAAGAGGATGGGTATTGCGCATGCACGTGCCAGAAGCCAAGACTCTACCACAAACCATGTTCCCATGTTATTGCAGCGAGCTCGGAGTGTGGAATACTTGATCGTACTTTTGTATCTCCTTATTTCACCAAGGAAGCCATATTGCATACATGGTCATATGAAATTTATGGTTTTGGCATAGCGGAGAATTTTACAGGTACAGTATCGCAACCTACCTATATTCCAGACCTAAGTAAGATCAGAGACAAGGCTGGGCGTCGGAAGACAAGACGTATTTGAAACGCCATGGATGAGTCCGAAGCAAGTGGAAGGTACAAACGTTACAGCAAATACGACAAGGAGGGACATACTTACAAGAAGTGCCCGAAGGACTCAGACATGCCCACAACAGCAGAAGCCCCGCTATCAGGATCCGGATTGGATGGTACCCCACCAACAGGAGAAGGGACAACTTCTAGGCCCACCAGGCCAAGGCGTGCACGCGTGCCTCGTGGTTCGGTCATGTAGTGATGTGTAGTAAGCTTGGTTAAGATTATGTAATGTACGGTTTTTGCTTTGTTGTAACTGAAGTGAACAAACTTGTTGTTTCAACCTATCTTCCGGATGTAATGTTCATAATCTCAGTCTTGTATTTGAATATATTTCTGTTACATGTTGTATGTGCATTCTTTATGTTTTAAATTCGATCATTTCTTGTTGCATCTTAAATTTATTGTTGTATACTTTTTCACTTTCTATTTGCATGTGTCATATGTGTTAACTGTGATAATGTCATGCAGGGATGGCGGACAACACACCAGAGCTGCTAGATCGAGGGATCGATCTGCAGCACCGCTCGTACCGTATTGCGGTGCAGAACGCCAATCTGCCCGTACTTCGACCGCGACCGTCCAGACGTCTACTTTCAGTGGACCCTCGGTTTTGTTCCAGGTATCCGTTGACTCTTTGAGGTCTTCCAATTAAGTACACATGGCTTTTTAATAACATAAAATTTTTATGTGCGGGTTACGTGAGGCAGGCCTCCTCCCGTTGTGTCGTCTTATGGAGGCCCGAGCTGGTGAGGCCGATGAGACGAGGAGGTGGAGTTTCGATAGGTCTCTTCTAGCAGCCCTGGTCGACCGATGGAGGCCGGAGACACACACGTTCCACCTGCCGTGCGGGGAGGTCGCACCGATGCTTCAGGACGTTGCGTTCTTGCTTGGGCTTCCCCTCGCTGGCGATGCCGTTGGGCCAGTCGACGGACTTCATGATTGGCGAGACGACATGATGGCCCGCTTCGACCACGTACAGCGTCACCCTGCACTTCCAGCTATGAGCAGCCTCCCTCCGTACACGACCATGGGCCCGTCGCAGCAGTGGCTCATGCAGTTTACCGTAAGGCCTATTTTAAAAGAATTTTATCAATTTACAGTTGTACTCAACTTTATTAACTGTATCTTTTTCAGTCCGATCAGCTACACCCAGAGACTGACGTGTACTCTGTGCAACGGAGCTTGGAGGCCTACTTGTTGTGGCTTTTTGGCTGGGTCATGTTCACCAGCAGCGCGGGACATGCCGTCGACAAGGTCATGATCCCCTACGCGCGCGCGATCGCTGATGCTGACGAGGGAGCAGTGCCACAGTGGAGCTGGGGATCTGCAGTACTGGCGGCGACGTACAGGGGCCTTTGTGAAGCGTGTACCAAGATAGAAACAGGTTCTTTGCTCACTGGTTGCCCCCTCCTTCTACAGCTATGGGCAGCTGAACGGTTCACGATTGGTCGACCTGTGGTGGATCACACCGCCTACGAGGAGGACCTGTACTTGCAGCATCCGCCCGAGGACTTCCCCACCATGGGTACAGTCTGGTGCCGTCGTCAGGTTCGTGTTCCTAGCTGACGTATGTAGTTAATTCGTATCGTACCTTCTAACACATTTATTGTTATATTTCAGCGACGACGGGCACATGTGCAGGTCACGTGGTCGTACAACGAGTTTATGCTGGAGTTCGACAGGATACAGCTGACCGACGTGATCTGGGAGCCTTACAGCCAGGAGGCTATCCACGCACGAGCTCCCCTTGGGCTGTCCACATTGTGCACACGTGACCAGGCCTTCTGGCTGACGCTCCGACCGATGGTGTTCGACATATTCGTCGAACCGCACTGCCTAGGGCGTGTTTTACGGCAGTTCGGTCTCATGCAGCCGTCCCCCATCCCTATCATCCGTAACGTCCCTGCAGATGCTCATAGGTAAGTACTACTAACAACTGACTTTGAAAAATTAATCACAGTAGACATGTCTTACTCAAATTTGTGTTCAGACTGACTCGGAGGGGACAGGTCGGTGGCAACTTATGGGTTCCACGTCTGCAGCCATACATGGACGATTGGTTGCTTGCCACAGAGGATGTCATTGATGAGTACATGATGTACCTCCGGTGGTACCAGCCTCGTACCCGCACACGTGTCACCTTCGTTCCTCCGGAGCAGCAGCCACACGTCGCCACCGTGGGTGACGCTTACCCTGCGCACCGTGATCAGGAATACTTCCACACCGTGAGTACTTGAATCTCTCATATATATCAGTAGTTCATTACGTATATCTTTCATCTTACTTAAAACTGAAATTAGGTCAATGGTACGCAACTACTTTACACGGAGGTTGACTCCATGTGTCGCCGCTTGGAGGGTGGCTTGGCGTTGACAGTGGACGAGCAGCGCACCTCGTACACGCGGATGCGTACGACACTTAGATCCGTGCTGAGGGCTCTGACTTGTTGGACCTCCGACGCAGCGCCTCAAATTCCTGCACCGGCACCCGCAGCACGTTCTCCTGCACCCCAGAACAGAGGTAACTCCGTGTACCGCACCACGTCTACCTATGTTTTTGCAATCTGGATGACTGTGTGACTTACGACGACACCTTTCACAGCGTTCTCTACGCCGTACTTTCGTTCCTCCGGAGCGGGGTCCTCGGTGCACGGAGCAGAGGCATCCAGACACTTCACTCATGCTCCACCCAGCGCGTCGGCCCATGGTGAGGGTTCCTCCGCTCAGGGAGCAGCCTGGGGAGCCTGGCCTTCACCCCATGGAGTGGGTACCTCCTCTCAGGGAGCAGCCTGGGGAGTCTTGCCTTCGTCCGATGGAGTGGGTACCTCCGCGCAGGGAGCAGCTTCGACGTCGGGCCAGGGAGCCGGCACCTCGTCGCGGACCTACCGACTACCTAATGACCCCCCCACTGACGCATCGATCAGCGACGAGGAGGTGGAGATTGGCCCTTCACAGCTTGCAGGAGCACCCCCACCCTACACGCAGGAGTTATCACAGATGACTCCAGTGCATCACGTCTGCGCGACTCGAGGTGTTCCACCGGATCGCCACACCTACTCGTCGGGGCACGTGTGACCGAGGAGGCCGAAGAGGGGTAGGGGGCAGGGGCAGGGACAGGCTCAGGGACAGTAGTACCCTGTACGATATAATTACTATCTTGATGTATGATACGCACTATCCTTTTATGAAAATTTACCCTAAACCCTAAACCCTAAAAACCTTAAACCCTAAACCCTAATCCCTAATCCCTAAACCCTAAAAACCCTAAACCCTAAACCCTAAACCCTAATCCCTAAACCCTAAAAACCCTAAACCCTAAACCCTAAACCCTAAACCCTATACCCTAAACCCTAAACCCTAAACCCTTACATGCTTGCATTACATCCGTTATAATAGTCCATTACAGCATAGTTAAAAGTCACGGAAACAGTTCATTACAATTAAATTATAGGTCCGCTAGGGCGATGAGCTACTAATCCGAATTCATCTAACAAAACGGCCCTAATAATCCGAAACATAACCGGGAAGCAAGTCTTCATCTTCAGAACCACTATCCTCTCCGACAAACGCATTGGTACGGCTACGCTCAGCTGCGTTGGCCTCTTCTTCCTTTTTTTTGTAGTAAGCGGCCTCCCAGTCAACAAGGGCTTGGGTGACGCTTCATCATACTCCTCTTCTTCCTTTTTTTTGTAGTAAGCGGCCTCCAAGTCATCGAGGGCTTGGGTGAACGCTTCATCATACTCCTCGTCCTCGTCGTTCATCGGCATCTCCGCCTCCACCATCTTCTGCTTCATCTTCGCATCAGCACTACTCTTTTCGGCCTCCTCCATCTTCTCCCTCGCATGCAAGGATGCTTCCTCTTCTCTCTTCTTTTTCCAGGCATCACAGTCTTTCTTCCATCGAGCAGCACTTGGGGTTTGGACACACAATCGTCGGGCATAGTCAACCTGCGCTCGCTTCCGCATCTTAATGTAGTTGTCCACAAGCTGAGTACCAGACCTGAACTTCAGGTCCATTAGTTGCTTTTGCTTCAGTGTATCCATGTATTCCCTGCGGTCTTCAACATGGGTAAAAACCTCCCACTTGCATTTCCTAAGGCTCTGTGATCGACCGAAACAATTTAAAGTCAGCAAATACAAAAAGTTTGGATATCAAGTGAGCAACAAGTGGAACAAAAGGACCTCATCATAATCAACCATATGGCCGCACCAATAGCCTATTCCAAGCTCTGATGGTAGTAGGCCATACTGCGCTTCGACACCACATTTGCACAACACAGGAGGCTTGGGGGTAACCACTTTTCTCTTCTTGTCCACCTTCGGCTCCGGCCATTTGTTCTTTGGACCCCACAGCCACTCCCTGAAGTTACACTTCCACAACAAGGTATACCCACCCTACAATGTAAAATATTAGTACATGCAAAAATACTAAGAAAGCCATGACCGCATACAATTTGCACTTACTCTGGCGGGGTTAGGACATTCGAACTCGTTAGGCCTATCTGAACTTATTATAGAATAATCTCCGCATTTACAACGAGGCGGAGATTCAAGCCGTCTCAATTGGGCTATTTTCTTCTCCTCGTCTGTCATTGGGGGGGTCAGGGGGAGGTGCCACCCACCGCTCGAATTGATCGGGTGGATTATGCTTCCCTTTTCACCATTCGTCAAACTGGAGATACCTTGGGTCGAATTTGTCTAGACCATCAATCCACTGAAAGAAAAAGCACCGCTCATGGGCCTATAAAACATGATTGCTAACGACATTGTTAGAGATGCAAGAGCTGCAATTACTAGCAATGAATAAAGGCGCAGTGACAGAGGTGCAATTACTTACATTAAATCCACCGCATGTGTAGTAGCAACGGGCAGCTGTGTCCTCATGGCGAGATTGGCCAATATCAGCCGGTTCTCCACAGTCACAATTTAGGACAGGGACTGCAGGAGGAATAGGAGCATCCTTGCTAGACACGTCGGGATACAATTCTCTAGGGCGACCTCGTTTTTTCCAAAACTCCGTCCGCCACAAGTTTTGCATATCTATTCAGAGAAAATACGATATTCGTCACATTTCAAATCATGCAATCCATTATTTAAAGCATAGCATAAACATCATTATTCCTAAAACCTAAATATATCTATTCAGAGAAAATACGATATTCGTCACATTTCAAATCATGCAATCCATTGTTTAAAGCATAGAAGAAACATCATTATTTCTAACATGAACTGCAATGCTCTAACATCATTATTTATGGATCTAATATACATACTACTCACGGATCTATCCAGAGTCAACTAAAAACTAAACAACTCTAGTGCACATTATATTTTACTAATGCATAGCAACAGACTTGTAATGTATGAGAAACTTACCTAAAAGCCAAGGTCTCAAACTGACATGGCTTCGCCGTTTACTTCCTTCTCCTCCCTCCTCTCCTCTTTCTTTTTTTCTGGAAAATTTAGTGAATATAATGAAAATCTAAATAGGGGCCTGGGTATATATAGGGGGACCCCAAAAAACGCCCACACAGTGGGCGTTTTTTGGGCGCAAGTGGGCCACCAGCAAGAGCCGGCACCGGCGGCGGCCGGCTGTGTGCCACGTCACATATAACGCCCAGACAGTGGGCGTTTTTTAAAAAACGCCCACTGTAGACGACTAGTTCTGTTATATTTCGAAACAAAAAATTAATTTCGTAATTTTTTTTTAAAAAAATTAAAAATAAAAAAATTCGCCTGCTGATTGGATCGACAGGATTCAGTTCGGATCGACAGAGGACGCCGCGGTCGGCTGCTTCGCTGGAGACAGAGAGCGGCGCTCGGTCTCTGTTTTCTTCCCGTTGGCGAACTGAAGGGCGGCACAGAGAGCGTGTGGGAGCCTGGCTCCCGACCGTTGAGCGGTGCTGAGGGGAGGGCGCCGTGGGCCTGCTGCCCGTTGCCGTTGGGGGCAGGCAAGATAAGGCAGCTGCCTTGCCTTTCCCTGGGTTCTCTCTGACTCTTGTTCATTCTTGCTCAAACCCTAGAAGAGAAAAGTGAAAGCTCTCATCCATCCCTCTCTCAATCCAGTGATTTGTGCTTCAATCAATTGAGAGAGCTTGTTCTAGGGATCGATTTGAGAGCTCCAAGAGGATCCTTCCCTCTCCTCTTTATGGTTGGTGGTTGTTCAATGAGGAGAGGTTGGGAACCCTAGTGTTCATATGCATTTGTGATTCATATTTTTGGCACTAGGTGGTAATTGTAATTGTGGTATTCTTATTACTTTTGGTAGTTCCCGTTACCTAGATGGTTGGAGTTGGATTGATTGATGAGGGAATTTGGTGATTGTATCCGCCCCCAATCAAGGTGAATTTGTGAGAGGTTGTTGTGCTTCCCCGGCGGAGGGCCAAATTACAACTCTAGTGGATTGCTTGTGGCTTAGAGTATCCCCATCTTCTGTTGATAGTGCCACACCCGAGGCCGTGGGGTTGGCTAGGTGACGCCATTTAGCGGACATATCTCTAAGTGGGTGTATCGCCATAACGAGGAGTAGCTTGCCGGGAAGCAAGTGAATCTCGGTAAAAAATCATTGTGTCATCTTGATTTTCGAGGATTCATCTTTGTGATTGTGATTATTATTGATTGGTTCATCACCTCTACATCGGCGGTATAACAATCCTATCCACTCTCTTACACTTACATTCACACACACACACACACACATATATATATATCTTGTGTAGTGCTAGTGGCTAGTTTAGCTCTCTAGTGGTAAGTAGTTATAGTTATCTTGATCACTAGGAGTAAGTTAGCAACCTAGGCTTATTAGTGTGATTAGAGATCATAATCTTTTGCTAGAATTGTGCAGGTGGCTTGCATAGCTTAATTGAGCTAGTGCTAGAAAAAGCTTCGCCATCTTAAATACTAACCGGTTGATTTAGAGCTTTGCAAGTAATTTTTATAGGCTATTCATCCCCGTCTAGCCATTAGGACCTTACAACAACGCATTATTTTAACAGCACTGCATGAAGAATTATGGTGAGAAAGAGGAAGAGATTTTGTAGTCCTTTTGTTTTCTGAACCGATGGTATTCTAAGGGGCCATTGAAAGAGGAATTATGGTGAGGAAGAGGAAGATAAATTATTGTCCTTTTGTTTTTTCCACGGATGGAATTCTGATGGGCATGTGGGCATGCAATGGCAATACGAAGGTGGAGGATGTTCAGATGGTCTTCGGTTGATGCAACAAAATTGTGGAGAGAAGTGGGACCTATATGATGATGATTTCAGTTCCTTTTGCATACATTTTCTTAAATGAATGTCCTTTTGCATGCTAATGGAAATTCAATGGTGGAACATGGATATGAGTGGATGATGATGTAAGCGGATGATGCGGCGTAAGGAAAAGTTGAGAAATAACCTAGTGGGCATTAGGTTTATAGGAGTTTAGGATGTACCAGTTATTTTTGCCTTTTTGTGCTCATTTATTACCTTGTCTATCACTTAATATTGAAATAGATGAGATCTAACTTCTGAAAATAAAGTTTGTATGTGATTATATAGACTACTATGCAATACACCATATTTTGTTTATAGCATCGTAAGAACTATAACCCAACATCATAACAATATTACCATGGCCAATGAACACTATGGGTGTTGTCCCAAGAAGGTTGGCTAGGTGGTACCCACCTAAGGACACTTATGTAATTCCTTCTATTGTTGAGATATGATTGTAACTACTAAATACATTGGAACTTATGATCTAATCTAGCTAGTTGACTTAGAAAAACAGGCATCCTCCTCCACAAATGGAGATGGAAGGCTATTAGTAAATTAAATTAGATGAATTACACACTTTATCTCTCTCTCTCTATGTGTGTGTGTGTGTTTTGTTTAGTCTCAATTTCACTTTTGTATTGTAGCATGGGTACTGAGAAAAAGAGTCTAGAAAGTCTTCTCTCATTGTTTCTCTTTCTCTCCAGCACATACAGGCCTATAGCATCTTGGTGTTCATAGCCCTTACAATGTTTTAGTCCATGGAGGGACATTCACTTCTACACAAAATACCATATATGTCGGCTCCTAACCCTATTTCATAATGAATATCCATGTCAATTAATAAACTTGAACTATGAAAGGTAGGGGAATGAGTGTTGTGGGTTTGATTTTGTAGCAATGATTAGTGACTTGATCATGCGTCGATGTGTGGGTCTCTAGTGTCTTAACACTCAAAACACAAGGAGTTTATTGGTTTGGGCGTCTAAGCACCCTATGCACAATATTGATGTTTTTAATGTATACAACTCCATTAAATTCGTACAATGGAGAGAGATGTGGGGGAGCGCTATGATACTAACTAGGGTTTGATCAATTCTGATGAGTTCCATCATTTGTATAGGAGCCCATGACCAACCTGTCTTTAGGTTGAGGCAAGCAAGGAGAGTGTATATATAGCTCAGTCGATGAGAGCGGGGTAGAGGAAAGAATAGAAAATGGTGAATGAGTTCAATATGCAAGTGCCTATTACGATGAATTCGAGGGTTCATGCTAGAGTAGATGCAAGAAAAAAATATCCCCCAAAAGTGAGGAGAGTCTTTAAGCCAAAAGGAGTGCTAATTTGAGGGCTTGTGTTGAAGTTGCTCTAAATGGATGGGAGGTCTCATCGACTATTTGTACTTATCTGCATCGTGTGTGATCTCTGATGTTGATTATGAGTAAATTGCACAAGCTGTTAAAAATAGTAAAGCTAAACATCGTTGAGTGATTTAAGGCCTCCTCTCACTCGGAGTTTTCTATCCAATCCAAGAATGTCATATGCTCATTTTTCTTAACTCCGGCAAGGTAGGGTTAGGGTTTTGGATTTGGGGTGTTGAATCGGTGGGGCTTAGAAGGATTTGTGGGAAAAGGCCACCTCGATGGTTGTGGAAGATGTGGAGGTGGCAAGAGGCAAGGCCACGGCAGCACCGCTAGTTGGGCAGTGAAGAAAGGTGGTTGGGCAGGGCTAGGGCAGGGTGTCATGGAGATATCTCGACTAGGTTAGCATAGCAGCAGGAGGAGGTCGTCCGAAGATGAATATAGCAAGGAGGCACATCCCCTGGATTTTAGGTCCAGGTTGGGCCATCATGGAGGGTAGCAGATCCAGCAACAAGGGAGTCGGTAAAGCCAAGCGAGGAGGCAAAGGCCGCGGGGGCAAGTGGCTCATCTAGGGTCGGGTTGGAGTTAGGGGCAAGGTGCATGGAGGAAGAAGACATTGGGAGAGAGATTTCATCTGGACCCCCTGTTTTACATCTAAGCGTCAAAAATTGACCAATGGCTGTTTTTTTTGACAACTAACTAATGGCTACCCTTGAATCACTCTATTGTTACCTGGGCAGATCCTTCAAAACAACGATAGTACAATACATTACTGGTCCAAGGGTTTAGCAATAGTACTCTACGTTACTGGTTTAAGCTGCTCAGAGCTGATGGGGCTGATCACAGTTTGGATGGCAAAGATAGATGATATGCAAACAACAGTGCCTTGCATACTTCTCAATAGACCGATCAAATTCGGATTATTATCAGATGATGATGATAGCAGGTTAATATAACTTGGAAAATAGCATTCGGAATGTATTAACTACAGCAAATGCAGCGACTACATCAGAATGGCCATGCCAAGGTGCAGAACAAATAACAATTGCAAAATGCAAATGCTAGCTAGTTCTTGGACGCATTGCTCTCCAGCTCTTTCCTCAGCTGCAGCGAGAAGTCATCATTGACATCGTCATCATCCCAGTCATCCTCCCACTGCTGAAGTGCTTCATTGCCTTCCTCCTTGTCATCCCACTCTGTAATTCAGAAGTTAGTATCAGACTGGTATTTAGGTAATGCAAGCATTGTTTTTGTCTGTAAAAGTTCCATAAACAAGTTTCATGTCTTCTCGAAACCAAAAAAAAAACGGTATTACAAAAGCAAAACTAAAAAAACAAGATTATCCAAATGAGTCATGATGAACAGATTAAGTAGGAAGCCACACCAAAACATTCAAATGCAACAACAATGTTGTGATGTCTTCTAAGCTTCTAATGCAAGGCAAGTATAAATGGATGTGGGACTTATCTTTCAACTTGATCTAGCACATAGGCATGTACAGATTGTCTAAATAAACTAAGGGATTTAAGCACAAAAAATAAGCTGAAGGCACCCATGGCAGTAATGTGTCATGCGTGTAGCGACCAATCCCTCTATGAACATTTATGGACTGCACTGCAAAACATGATGCAAATCAATATAGAAAAACACTATCTCATATAAGAACTGTTAGCTTGTGTCGATGTTGCCACCGAAGCTCACTGTTATAGTTTTTCCTGAAGGCTGCATTATTATTGTTGGCGCTTGCTTGCAACTGAGGTGAGCAATTGATAAATGATGAATCTAGTAACTCATATACAGATAAATAAACCAAAATTCAAGTTCGAGCTGACTCAACATAAATGTCAACTATAGTGAAATATCTTAGGTTGTGGATAGAATTTCATAACATGGCAAAACAGACAAATGTTTTTATGCATACAATTGTCAGTGCAGAAAGAGCAGACCCTCCTGAAATCATCAATTATAGCAGCCAGTGAGCCACAAATGTTAGCTACTCTACAGAACGATAAGACTCCCGTCCACAAGATAAACAAGACCGAATGTCCGGCGCGTGTACCACCGAGGCACAATTAATGGACAGACAATAGTTTGGGCACAACCCTATGTCGCACAAGTGACAGTAACAGATAATAGTTTCACACCCCTATGTGACAAAAAAACACCTGAGCTAAATATGTCACGAACCCTAGCTAGATCTCAACAACGGCGCCACCTACCAGATGACTAGGAAGAACCAGGAATTGGACGAGGAACCATACCTTGATCGATCTCAAACTCCTCGAACTCGTCGTCGTCCTCGAGCAGGTCCATCTTGGCTTGCTCCGTCACCTCGGGCTTTGCCGGTTCCGCCATCGGTTCTCGCGACACGGTCCAACACAAAGAGAAACCTAAAGTAGGGGCAGACCCAATATATTTGTAAAAAAATTGGCAAAAAAAGAGAGGAAAAATCGAAAGTTTGCAGGTATAATACCCACTATACTTGTAATTGGACCGGATCAGATCAGATCAGATCAGATCCAGTTACAGATAGTTACGGATTGGGTGCTCCGTTTTGCGCGGCAGGAACGGAAGAGAGGGTGTTGGTGTACCTGGTGCGTGCTCGTCGCCGGTGAAGGGCCCGAAGAGACCTGAACAGCTGGCGAACGGCGGCGGTGGCGGAGTCGTCGTCGTTAGAGAGAACGCAAGGGACGGGAGAGAAGAAAAGGCGTGGCCGCAGGATAAAGGCCCGGGCCGGTACTGATCGTGTTTACCGGCCCGTATCTCCCAGGGTAATTTTGTTCCAATTTTCTTACCCTATTAAGACCGAATCCATCGTAATACTTGACATCCTAAATATTATTATTCTATTATATATATTTAGTTAAACTTAAAATGCTTTGATTTTTCAAAATTCCTAAAATAATTTACAATTTAGGATGAAGAGAGTAACAAAAAGTATTCATATTTATAATTTCATAAACCAATTGTCATAAAAATACAATTCATAGTTTTCATTAATCTAATATATTATTTGATATTATATGTTGATAGATTTTATTTGTAATCAGTCAAGCTTATAATATAACTGTGCACTATGCTAAAATTGTATTCTTTATATATGTTTTAATATTGAAACATGATACTGTGCAGTATGCTAAAATTGTATTCTTTCTTAGATCGAGAAAATACCAGAATACCAGCACTGCTCCTAATATAAAAGTAGAAAAAAGTTATTTTTTTGGGAGACAAGCTGAAAAAAGTTCAACTTAGAGCCTGTTTGACATGGGTAACCGAAGGTACAAATGGAAGTTTAGATGGAGGAACCAAACAGCTCTGCGTACATGCATCGAGGTTTACATGCGACCAATTGAACATAGAAGCATACGGGATACGGCGGACCCCTACACATCTATAGGTTTTACTATGGGTACAATGACAAAACCAGTCCTGTAAGAAAAAAAATGATAAAACCAGAGTCCCAGGAGCCAAGTACACGAGGACAGAAAAGTTCAGTCTACACCGGTATGCTAAGCATAATATGTCTCTCTTTAGCAATATAATTTAATTATTAAATGCTCGAGAAGACCTCTCAAATGTGGGGGAGCAGTGGCAACAACATAATCACTCGGACCATTGTGATGGCACGGCATGTCTCGAGTTCCTTTCTTCTCCCTGGAGCTGCTCACTGTTTCAAGGGCTCCTGAGTTCAATCGGATCTCACCTGCCAGCAAGAACATACTAAATAAGCATGCAAGTTCCTAGCAACATGACAAGTGATTGTTTTGGAAGCTTGTAAAGTTTGCAATTACAGGAGACCGAGAACGGGATGTGCTTCTGCACCTAGGGCTTCTGCTCGCAGATCTTGCATGAGAAGGCTGCAAAAGAGTTAGGCCACCTTTGGATCGCGGGGGAAACGAAGGAAAAACGTAGGATACTGTTCACGACGAAAACTTTCCTACGGAGCCTTTGGTAACCGGTGAAACGAAGGAAACATTCCTTAGGATGGATTCCTACGTCTCCATTCCTCAGGAAATGGAGCATGAGGTCAGACTTCATGGAATCATTCCTGGCGGGAAGAAAGCGCGCGCCAAGAGAGAGAGAGAGCTGTGGCGAGCGCGTCAAGAGAGAGAGAGCACGCGCGCGCGCCACCGTTGCGCCGAGCACGGGCCAGCGCCACCGCCGCGCCTGGAACGCCTCCACCTCCTCCTCCTCGATGAGCCTAAGGAGGACGCCTCTGCTGCAGCCGCCTCCGCTGCAGCGGCCTCCTCCCCCGCCCACCACGGCACAACACCGAGCAGGAGAGGCGTGCCGCTGCTTGATGCCGTCTTTCTGCGTGCTGCTGCACCGAGGAAGAGGAGGCTCGCCATCGTCCAGTGGCGCGCCGCCGTGGCCAACGCTCGAGGAAGCACGAGCTGGGCGCGCCCAGCCTGGTGCGCGGTCGGCGTGGTAACAGCTGAGGCGGCCATGGAGGGCGACCTTCTTCAATCTCCTCCGATACTCCATGCCAGCGGGAGCCCCATACAAGAATGGAAAGCTCTCGAGATGGAGAACGCGAGGGTGTGACATGCATAACTTGATTCCTAGATATGGAGGTGTGATTTGGGAGAGGAAGAGGAGGATTTGTTTCTGTTCTTGGCAGAGAACGCGATGAGAGACACACTGGTGTGTGGTCGTTCCGAGAGAGCAGTGAAAGAGGACAGGGATGGGTGCGGTGTGGTGTTGAAATAAAAAAATGGGAGCAGCGGGCCGTTTTTTTCCTGTGTTTCGCCTGTGCTCGGCCAAAGGCCTTTTTTCTTTCCTGTACGGGTTCACTTCCTACGTAGGAACGCCACCAACCTGGCGCCCAAATCCCATAATTTTCCCATTCCTATCCTCTATCTACAGTACCATCCAAAGGGGCCCTTAAATCAATTGCATTGAACACGACAATTATGACAAAGCTCAGTTATAATGAGCATGGGATACTTACAGAAGAAACTGGGGATCGAGATCTTGATAGCGATCTGCAAAAGGTACCAGAAACAAATTCCATTACTTAATGATATGTTAGTAGCACTCTAATCTGTGATATGAAATTGCAATCAAAACTAAACTGACGACTTGAGATGTGCATAAAGAGGCAACGTTCAGCATTCTATGAATGAACTGAAACAGGAGGGAAGCTGTAAGTACACCTTTGTGTTTATGCCTAATAATCCCAGAAAAATAATATAATTTGAGCCTATCAGGTAATTTGGTCATAACTGGAATGCAAATAAGCAAACAAAGTAAGGTCCATACTGAATATTGTAGTTAATGTCAACTTCTTTGGCTACCTTGACAAGGAAATGGCTACAGAGAGCCATAATGCAAAAGGCACCATAGGATTTTTTACTAAGATTGCATTAGTCAAACAAAAAAGCAAACTTATAAATTAAGGTTCATTTATATGGAGCCATTGAACTTAATAGTAGATATTTGTTTTAATAACACCACAATATTCACTTCACAATTTCTTACTGTCAGTCCTATCTTGCTCCTAGGACTGGTCGTAGCTCACTTGTCATACATGTATCACAATCCAGCTCTACTATCCAAAGTCCCAAACCATCCACTCCGATTCTCAAAACATCCAATATTACTGTATGTCCCCAGATATATCAATGCAGTCCCCAGATCGCCGCATGGCCAAATCTAGGAAAAACAAAAGCAAACCTTGAACAGTGGAGGTTAGCCAGCAAGCTCTGTATGTTTAATCATTGAACCACAGAGCAAATTCAAGTAATACTAATTTAAAGAGAAATCAGTATACACAAAAAGTTATGCTAATTTAAAGAGAAATCAGTACACCAAAAAAACATATCACAGGTGATTTCAGGAGGCGTTCCAAAGTATGTCAAGTTAAAATTCTGGCACCAAACTTTATTCCTTCTTGATTTAACAAAAAGCAGAAAAAGTATTTTCTTTTCAAATATGTTATTATTATTAAAATCTGCGGTGAATATATGTGAATTTTATCTGTATAGTCTTTTTCAACTTTTAAAATGTAAAGCAGGAAAAAACTGTTGTTAAACTCAGAAAAAAAAGAGCTCTGGGTTATGAAGTTGATAAATAAGGAGAGGACTGAAGCTTTTCCATAAGGAAAAAGAAACAAAGAGGTTCTGCCATGCTTCTGAAGGATCCAATGATAAAAATATTGTTTTGAAAGAAGGTAAAATTCTCATAACACCTCATTCTATACCTTCACAATTTGGCATGCTTCTGAAGGATCCAATGATCCCTGCTACAACTACAACATCGGAAGATTTATCTACAAGTTTGTGACCTTCATCGTGTTCTATAAGGTTAAGGTAGAGCACATGCTTAGAAATTCAGAGCTGCATTTGTAGAAATATGTAAAAGGCAGTCTCTCAGCTCGGGCGTTTTGTTTGTTTGACAAGAGTATATCAGATAGTAGGAAATAATTAAGTTAATGTGACACCCTCCTATCAGTTGTTACATCTGCCCTGGCCCTGCTTTAAGCTAGTCTACAAAATGATGACATGTAAGTCAGGTTTTAATATTTTTTGGCACCACATGTTGAAGATGATTCAGGACAAGATCTGATTGGTTTCGCCATTTATTTGACAATCTGTTTTCTTCAAACAATATTAGCACTCAAATGTACATTTTTTATTGACATAGCTTCACATACCTTTCATCCACAGGTGAGGGTGACCGAGAAAGAGATCTAAGTAAGCAAAAACAAATAATTATTAGTGCTGCCATAAGACTTGGATATCAAATTTGTCAGCAACTAAGAATGTATACATACTTTGGACTCCTGCTCCTGCTGTAACTGGGGCTTCGAGAGTACGAGCGGCTACGGCTTCTGCTTCGTGATCTAGCATCATACGCCCTCACCTATAATAGAGCAAGAAACAACATAATTCATAATCAAATAGACATGATCTAAGGCATTGTAACAATTTCCAAAACTAAACTGGGGCAAACATGAGAATACATACCCTGATATACGCCCTTGAAAATGCATTCCTGAATTGTGAGTCATCAAGCTTCCTAATCTACATGATGGCAAGAGGAAAATGCATGAGTAAAATCATGATACATAAAACAGGAAAGAACAGACATTCAATTAGACCACTCTCTCCAACAGTAAAACAGACCCTCTGAAACAGTAATATATGAGAGAAAATGGTTTTAGGTCCACACTAAAAGAAATGAGTTGCTAAACCCACCGCGTATTTCATATCGTCATAATTTGTATAATCCACAATTCCAATAGTTTCTGCAGCACAACATAGGAGCAGATATCATCAATACGTAGAAATTCATGATAAAGACTGCATATATCATACTTTAAAGGGGCAGGAAGCAATAAGTCAGGAAACATGATTACAAAATCTGGGATTACATTTACATCCATATGCTGCAATGAAATGGCAGAAAATGTGTTCAGGAGTGCTCAAACAACTAACCTCCGGCCTCACGGTATACATCAGAGAAACAGACATCACCCGCACGACGCATGTGGTCCTGAAATGTAGTAAATGAGCTCTTTCCTACAGAAGACCTGGAAGAAGTGAATTATAAAGAAATTACCTTCAGATCTTGCCACGATGCCGATGAAGGTAAACCAGTGACCAAAACTGCACGATTCAGGAAATGAAACTTGAGAGTCTGTGTAAGGAGCTACAAGGAAACTTTCTCATATGACAAAAGTACCAACCACGGAAATCAGAGCGCCTAGAAACACCTCCACGGCGTGTACTGCTATAGCTGCTTGAACGATCATAAGAATAAGACTGACCTCTGCCACCATGGGCTAATTCAACCTGAGTAGAAAATGCATTTTCAGCAAATGCAATACAACACAAACCAGTCCTCTCTTCTGGGAGGATCATTAAATAAAAGCTTGTTATACATACCCGCAACCTGTAGCCATCAAAGTTATACCCATCACGCCCATAAATTGCATCATCAGCATCACGTGGATCCTCAAACTATAAAAGCATCATTTTTTGTTAGCACCAAATGTTTTGTGACATCAAAACAAACATTAGTCAGTTTGATTTGAATGCTTAAAGCATGATCTGAAAGAGGTTTTAAAATTGAACAGAGCAATAGAGCAGTTGTACGTATTTAAAAGCAGGCTCCAAATACTATTCTTACATAATCAGACCATAGCAAAATATTCTCACCTCAACGAAAGCATATCCAGGAGGTCTTGGAGGTATTTTCAAGTCGATATCCAAAATACGACCATACTGCAAAACAGATGATATTGTTTACTTCAGACAAAGCATATCAAGGCATTGTCATAATGGTTCAATAAAAGCATAGGTGATGCAGAGACAAAATAAAAGGTATCGGGCGTCATTGCAAAAAAGATGATACTGTTTACTTCAGACAGAGAGATGATACTGTTTACTTCAGACAGAGAGCTAAATATATGACGTTTCTTCAGTTGACATAACTCAACAAAAAAAACGTGTATTGCACTCAAACAAAATTCAGAAAATATACTATTCCCTCTGATAGCCATTTGGACTTTGGCACAAGGTTAAGGTGAGGAGTACAATGACCCTGTTGCCACCAATTGTTGCTACAGTTAAGATAGATAACAAGTGTACTGCATTGATTAGGCGCCTTCAAGCAGGTGTAGACATGGAAGAATGAGAGTAAAAGATGTCACAAAGTTGTGATGGACTTATATTTGGTGACCTAAGAGAATACTGGATGGACTTATATTTGGAATTGGAAGTATTAATGTCGTAAATAGAAATAGAAAAATGTGAACATGCAGATCCATACTACATTCTCACATTAATAGGATACTGAAATTGCCATCTTGCTGAGATAGAAAATGTTATTGACTGGGCAAGAATTAGCATATGCCCTGACCAATCTAACACTTGCTTGCAAAATGAAAATCAGACAAATGTATACATGTAAAACAATTCAACCCACCTTGTAGAAGAGATCCTCAACCTCCCTCTCACGGATGTCCCCAGGGAGATTGCCTACATAGATGGTACCGCTGTTGCGTCTGCTCATTGTTTTCTGCAGGCCAACATGGATAAGTACATCATTGTCTCATAAATGGGAAAAATGTTGGAAAAAACCACGATGCAATTTTACCATGCAAAAGATAGGAGTGTCCTACACCAATTTTCTAAGGAGTCATACCATGGTAATAGCAAGTGACAAAATTTTATTCAAAATATCCTAGGTGAAAGCCGAAACAACAGCATGGTAATAGCAAGAGACAGAATTTCATTTAACATATCCTAGTCGAAGCCGAAACAAGAGGACGTACATGGTGGGCGATAACTATATGCCTATATGGTGAGCATTATTAAAATGAAAATGAAGTAGCAGCATCCTTGAGACCTTGACCAAGAAAGAAATGATGCTTCATAAAACATCGTAACAAAGAGCACTATGAATCTATAACATATTCTCTATCTTCCTTTTTTTTATTTTTTTACTATTATTTCAATTTCAAAAAGCACTGTACAATTCTGCAACATATGTCATCTGCTGATATGCAGGTAATCAAATTGCACAATTATTTCAAACCTAACAACTTGTACCGTGTTCAATCATGCATCAAGGCTTCTAAGGTTTAAGTATCATTGCAGTTCCAACCTTACAACACACTGACATGACATGGCGCACCGTGACGAATTTCAACAAAGAGAAGTCCCAGTGAAGGTTCAGTTAAACAAGTTACGCAGAAATGGCAGCTGGAAAAGATGAACAAAACCTAATCGAATCATGTGGATTGCCAGGTGTCTACTCAACTACTCGTCAAACAAAACCACAACGAACTGAACGGCTACATAAAGAGAGATTTTGACTAGAGATCCCTCGCTCGCAAATCGAAGGAAAGGTAAGGAGGCGATTACCATCGAATCGAGATCGGAGCAAACAGGGAAGAAGAGCCAGTGGGAATGTGTGCGGGCGCACCTCCTGGAGCGAGGGGAGAGAGGGAGAGGAGGGAGCCTCGGCCTCGAGAAGGTTCGGGGATTCGGGAGACGACGCCGCGTGGTGGAATACTGGAACCTGCGACAGGACTGTAGGTCATGGTGATATACTATACAGCTGGCGATGCGGGCTCTTCGAGATTCGTGTGGTGGACTGCGACGTTGCGGGCGTGTTGTGGCCTCGTGGGCCGCCAGTTTCAGCGGTTCTGGCCGGGCGGGCGGATTTCTAAGGGGACTTTTTCTATTTCTATATGGGCTCATTCATGTGGATGTGGGCCGCAACACAATATTAGCAGCTGGGCTTCAAGCCTCCACGCTGACCCTGTGCTGTTGGGCCTACATGGGCTGCTCGAAAGGCCCGCAAAGGCTCTAAAGAATAAGGACAGGGGGACGCTACAGTGGTAGATCGACGGCACGCACCATGCAGCACGCCCGCCGCCGCCCCAAGTCAGAGCAGCCGCCGCCTCCGGCCTCCTCACCTCTTCCTGACCAAAATCTGAGAAGAACCATGGCCACACCCACAGCTCCCGTGGCCGCCGCCGCCGCCGCCCGCTGTTTCGACTTCGACGTCATTGTCCTGGGCGCCGGCATCATGGGCAGCTGCACGGCGCACGCGTCGGCGTCGCGAGGCGCGCGCGTCCTGCTGCTGGAGCGCTTCGACCTGCTGCACGGCCTCGGCTCCTCGCACGGCGAGTCGCGCACCATCCGCGACGCCTACCCGGACGCGCGGTACCCGCCGATGGTGCGCCTCGCCGGCCGCCTCTGGGCGGACGCCGAGGCCGAGTCCGGCCGCCGCGTGCTCGCCCCGACCCCGCAGCAACGCCTCGGTCCTCGCCGCCGCCAGGAGTGCCGGCGCGGAGGAGGTGGAGGACTTGGCCGCGAGGTGGGGAGGCGCGTTCCGGCTCCCGGACGGGTGGGTTGCCGCGGTCAGCGAGCACGGCGGCACCGGGGGTGCTGCACGCGGCCGGGGCTGTCAAAATGTTCCAGGATCCCGTCGTCGACAAGGGCGCCGTGGTGAGGGACAACGCGGAGGTCGTCGAAATCAGGAAGGGAGGCTGATCAAGTCCGCCGCCGACGTGGAGCTCGGCTTCCCCATCCAGCCGCTGCACACGCTGGTCCTGTACTGGCGCATCAAGCCCGGGCGCGAGGAAGAGCTCACGGCGGAGGCCGGCTTCCCCACGTTCTCGAGCTACTGCGACCCTCTCTTCGTGTACAGCACGCCGTCGCTGGAGCGCCCGGGCACCATCAAGATCAACTACCACGGCGGACCGCCGTGCGACCCGGACGACCGGGACCTGGTCTCTGGCGGCGGCGACGTCGTGGAGCGGGTGGCCCGCTGGATCGACGAGTTCATGCCTGGACACGTGGAGACCGCCGGCGGGCCGGTCGAAAGGCTGCCGTGCATGTACTCCATGACGCCGGCCGAGGACTTCGTGATCGACTTCCTCGGCGGGGAGTTCGGGCAGGACGTGGTGGTCGGCGCTGGGTTCTCTGGGCATGGCTTCAAGATGGGGCCGGCCGTGGGGAGGATCCTGGCTGAGATGGCCATCGACGGTGAGGCGAGGACTGCGGCGGAGGCCGGCGTGGAGCTCGGCCACTTCAGGATCAACCGGTTTGGGGGTAACCCCATGGGGAATGCCGCCAAGGATCAGTAAGGTCGTTCATGCATATGGTAGTCATGTGTTGTGTCCTATTCTGAATTTTAATGTATCGGTAGATGAATGGAAATAATTTTATGATGAACAAAGTATAGAAGTTTCTAAAGCTTCCAAGTCTGCGTGCTTGAGTGACTCGGCAAGCTCTGCCACGAACATGTGCCACTGTACAGTGCTACATAGTGAAGGGAGAGGCAATTTTGCTGAAACACAGACTTCACTGCATTACATAGAGGGGAAGGGAAGCTACAATTTTGCAATATCACGGGACCAGCATGACTTCGTGGAATCTCTAAGTACTCAACCATAAGTGCCAGCGCTTTCCTCAAGATCTTTTCAGTGAAAATTTGTGGTGGAGAGAAACAATGCCTTGAAGTTAGAATTTAGATCTATACCATGTGTTGATATATCCATGTTCCATGGTACCAATTATGGGGATGCAATTTCCAGTTTTTCCAGACAACCAGCCCAATTCAAGCTCAAAGCAAAGTGCATGCAGGATTCACCAAACTGTAACGAGTGTGGCAGGGAGCTGGGAAAAAAATCAACTCATAGAAACATCATGACATCATTGATAGAAAACATTAGAAATTCCCAAATTGTGGTGTGCACGTTTGGTTTGCGCTTGAAAAGCCAGGTGCTGTAGCGGTAATGTAAGCTGGAAATCCCAACACAAATACTTCGTTTCTTATTTTGCTTTGTTTCTAACCATTCCAGTGTTGCAGAGAGAAAATAATGGAAGATCTAATACTGTGATGATAATATTTGATCTATGTTCTGTAGACTGTTATTACCGTAGAGGCTTGATACATATGTCATATGTAATTCAAGGATGAAGTAGAAACATAGTGTACAATATATATATATATATATATATATATATATATATATATATATATACAGGTCTTCTGTCGTTACCGGTCGTAGTGCTCGCGCTCTTCTGTCATTACCAGCCGCACAATAGTTTACTAGAAAGCAACGATTTTGTAACACCACCGTCCAAGTCGATGCCTTGTGTCAGTGTGCCCGTGCAACCTATGGCTTCTCGCAGTAGGTGACACAACGGTTTCGAAAATATATGTATATATATATATATAGGTCTTTATTATTACATAAACCTCTAGATAATCTTCCCTTAGAAGAACAAAATGCTATTGGATGGGTAACTGAAGAATCTAAGGATGAACCTTGCATCATTGTTGCAAGTGCTAGAAAGGATCTTCTGGTAAATAAAAGAAAAAAAAATCCAAAGCTATCAGGGACGAACCTCTTGATGGCCACAAGAGCTCTCAAGGTGGTGAATCTAAGGCTAGCCCTGGATTCAATCTCAGGAATAGAAACACAATTTAAAAAGTCCAAACTGATAAGAATAATTTGGAATTGTAGATCAGTGTCTAAAAAAGGACTAAGCGTCTGAATTCTTATAAGAGTTGGTATGGACTTATCAGGCTGACTTTATTGGGTTGCAAGAAACCATGAAGAAGGGTTATCCGATAAATTCTTTAGAAAGTTAGATGCTAAGGAAAATTATACTTGGGATTGGACTCCCTCTACTGGGATGTCTGGAGGTATGCTTATAGTGGGATAAAGAATGATAGATTCAAGATGGAGAGTTTCGAAAATAGAGATTATAATAGCCGCTAATATTTTTGACAAGAAGTAAAAAAAAAGCACTAGGTGCTGACTGCTGAGCATTGTATATGGTCCTGCGTAGGATGAGGACAAGGATTCCTTATTGAACTATCCAATTTTTGTTTTGAAGCTAAATATGCTTCGTTCATTGGTGGGGATTTTAATGTTCTCATAGTTGGCACCGAGAAGAATAACATTTTAATGGAAACAAATTTTCTGACTCGTTCAAATCAGGTTATTACTCCCATGAGCTCATAGAGCTTCCTTCGATTGGGTTAGAGTAATAATAGAATGAATCCTAACTCGGGAAATTATATAGAGCCTAGTTGTCTAGTGCCTGGGAATAAGAATTTCCTCTTTGTAAACTGATTTGGATCAGAAAACTGGATCAAAGCCTTTTTGTTTTGAAAACTCCTGGCTTAAACAAGCTGATTTTACTCATAAGATATGTGAAATTGTTAGGAAAAAAGAAATACCAAATTTGCTATTAGTAAATGGTGCATCAAAATGAATAGAGTAAAGAAATTCCTTAAAGGAGGAGGACAAGGTTTAAAAGAACATACTGGAAAATATATTAAAAAAAAGTTCTAAAGGAGGAACTGAGGAATCTAGAACACTAGGAAGAATACAACATCCTCATTTCTATGAAACTAGGGTTAGTATCCGATAGCAATCTGCTCCCCCTCCCCGTGCCGCTCCTGCACAGGTGGCCCGGGGACGAAACCCTAACGCCACCGCCAAGCCTCGCCTTTCCCCCGTGCTTCCCCCTCACCGCCACCGAAGGAGGCAGCCGGGAGGCCCAAGTGGCCTCCTGGGATGGTGGCGGCGAGGCCTCTCTCGGCGAGGTAGCCGCTCTGTGCGGGGAGAGGCCCGGAGGCAGCCATGGCGGCGGTGGCGGCGCTCGGCCCGGTGCTCCACGTCCTTGGCGGCACGGCGACGTCGCCGCGGTGGTTGGGTGCTACGCGCGTGCTGTGGCGGCGTCGGCTCCGGTGTTCGGCTGGGCCCGGAGGCATGGTGCTCGCGCGGATCCGGCATGGGGGTGGCCGGATCCGGTGCCCCTGTGTTTGATCTTGCTCGGATGTGGTGGAGCTCTACGGTGGTGCTGCTTGGAGGCTCTACCTCACTTCTTGGGGGCAGGGCGAGCAGCGGTTTGGCGTAGGGCTGCTCTGGTGCCTCACGCGGCGTGGATCTGACGCAGCGCGGTCTGGAGGTGGTGGTGGAGGTGGAGCGGCTCGGCGAGCCCCAACGGTGGGTTTTGGCTTCCTCAGTGATGTCATGGTGGCATGAATAGCCGTGGCTGTGGCTTGCCCGCGGTGCCATGGAGGTGCTGCGGCGAAGCCAGGTCTGGTGGAGGCCGCGCTTGTCCGATGGGGCTCGCGGGCTCGGTGGTGGTGCCCATGCGGGCGCAGGGGGCAGCGGCGGGACTCCCTCCCCTTCTGCTCGTCCCCTCCTTCTTCCTGATTGCGGCTGCTTTGCGGTAGGGGCTGGGGCTCATGCTGGCGTTGGGGGTGGTCTCCGTATATACCGTCCCTTCCCCATGGCCCTGCTCTCCGCCGCGAGGCGTTCATTAGAAGGACGGAGGCCTTGGCATCCACGGGGTGCTAGAACGGGGCCTTGCCTCGGTTCTGGTACCTTGTGGGCAAGGGCAGCAGGCGCGGCTGGTGGACATGCACGATGGCGGGATGCTGGTCTTCGGCAGGTGATTGATGGCGGGATGATGGTGCAGCTATGCGGCTGCTTGGGTGGCCGGCGCGTTGACTCCCGGTGAAGTTTCTGCAATATGTCTGGCGGCGATGGATTTGGTTCCTGGCGGGGACCCCGCATCTTGATTGACGCCTGTGTTGTGGGTTCTTGGGCGGAGGCCTGGCGACGATGATATCTACGGGTGTCGTTTCCCTGTTGAGGGTGTCGCGTCCCCAACACTCTCCACGGTTGAAAACCCAGTCCTATCTTGGATGAGCGACGGTAGCTCTTGGGCGTCGTTACCTTCTTGAATGTATCGTTGTGGATTTTGGCTCGGTTGGGACGTCTCGGGCAGGGCTAGCTCGTCGTTTCTGCTTTTATGTTGCGCGGTTGGTGTTAGTGGTGGTGTAGGTGTAGTTTTTTTGTTTGTAGTTGTTTTTCTTTGAGCTTTTAGTGGAGTGGTAGCTCGTGTCGATGACCCAATCCGACCGAGTTCTTTGTTGTCTCAGTTGTGGAGCTTCTAGAGGTTTAATGTGGAGGCTCGTGTCGACGACCCAATCTGACCGAGTTCTAGCCATTAGAGGCTTGTGTCGATGTCCCAGTCCAACTAAGCGTGCAGCTGAGTAGAGTTGAGTTGGCGCTTTTTGTGGCGCAAGTTGAGCCGTCTTGGTACCTAGGTGTACAGATACAGTAGGGTATCCTCCATAATTGTATGTGTGGTTTTCGTCTAGTTTTCACTTTAAAAACTGGACGGGGCGTTTGGCTTATTTTTTCTTTTTTTGTCTAATAAAAATTGCGGCAAAGCTTTTTCCATCCTTTCAAAAAAATTTATGTGAAACTAGCTAGGGAATGGATGGGGTAATGGCTTTGCATGAGATTCTTCATGATACAAGGGTTGATAAAAAAAGATGGGATCATTTTTTTTAGAAAAAGAAATTTTTATTCCGGTCTCTACAAGAGTTTTGCACTCAACCAATTCTTATTACAATCCATCCTCTTCTATTTTTTAAGCTCTCAAAAAGCAAAACCAAATAAAGGGAAAATTGATTAAACGCTAAGCGCTAAGCCTTTTCAGCGATGACCATCCATGTTTGGCGAAAATTTTCATTGCTACAGTCTCCATCATGCGGTATGCCCACTTCAAATAAGGTTTTCGTTCCTCTTCTTCAGGGCATTCCACAAACGGGTCCAACAAGTTGCCCTGAAAACAACCTGCAAATAAGAGTATAGTCATTTTTTATTAAAAATCCCTTCATTTCTAAATAGCCAAATAGACCACAAGATTGCACTTGCCCCCATACAAATCAGAGCACACAAGTGTTGGTCTCTTTGAACATCCCACAACCTGAATAATTCGGGTATATTTTTTGGTGGTTCTAGATTAAAAGCCACTTGGCAGACTCTCCAAATAAATCTAGCCACATGACAATCAAAGAACAAATGCTGGATAGTTTTATTGTTGTCACAAAAACAACATCTATCATCTCCTTTCCATTTTCTTTTTTTTTAAATTGTCTTTGGTTAAAATTACCCCTTTCATCAGGAACCAAATAAATATTTTGATTTTAAGTGGTAACTTTAACTTCCATAACAACTTGTTTGATCCTTCTCTTGTAAGACTCCACTTAATGGAATCTTGTTGATCATCCAACTGCACAAATGCAATTTTAGCCACTAATTTATTCCATTTAAGTAACTTTTCCCCTACTAGAGATCTTCTGAAAGAAATGTTAAGGGGTGTGGATGCAAAAGCATTGGCTACTAATATATGTTTTTTTCTCGTAATATTGTATAAATATGGGTATTTCTCTTTGAGAGTGAAGTTTTCAAGCCACTTGTCCTCCCAAAACCTTGTTTGACTCCCATTGTGAATGGTAAAAATAGAGAGATCAAGGAACTGGTCTTTTGCCTTTATAAGGCCTGACCAAAAGTGTGAATCTCCTAGTTTCCAATGAACTTCACCAATGGTTTTATTTTTCAGGTATTTCTTCCTAAGAATATCCTGCCAAACGCCATCTTCATTTATTAATTTGTACAACCATTTGCTAAGTAAGCAAATATTCTGGATTTCAAGATTCATTATACCAAGACCTCCTTGGTTCTTTGGTAAACAAAGAATTTCCCATTTCAGTAATCTGTACTTTTTCTTATGGTTGTCACTTTGCCATAAAAAGCTGACCTATAGAAATCTAATTTCTTAAGAATATCTTTTGGTACTTCAAAAAAGGACATCATAAACATGGCCAAGCTACTCAGCACTGAGTTTATCAAAACTAAGCGACCACCATAAGATAAAAGTTTACCCTTTCAACTACTCAACTTTTTTTGAAAACGATCTGCAACCATTTTTCAGTCTTTATTATTGAGCCTTTTGTGATTCATTGGTATACCCAAGTATCTAAAAGGAAGATTTTCTATTCCACATCCAAAGATTTGTGAATACTGTTACATGTGCTCCTTTGCCTCACCATAGCAAAAAAGTTCACTCTTGTGGAAGTTAATTTTCAAACCAGAGAGTTGCTCAAAGGCACATAAAATAATTTTCATGTTCTTTGCTTGTTCTAAATCATGCTCCATAAAAAGTATAGTGTCATCGGCATATTGCAAAATGGAGAGTCCTCCATCCACCAAATGGGGGATAAGGCCTTGAATTTGACCATCCTCTTTGGCCCTAGTGATGAATATGGCTAACATATCCGCAACCAGATTAAAGAAAACAGGCGAAAGAGGATCACCTTGCCGTAAGCCTTCTCTGGTTTGAAAATAACGGCCGACATTATTATTTACTTTCACAGCAACACTGCCACCGGAGACGAATTGTTGGACCCATCGGCACCACAAAGGTGCGAATCCTTTCATCCTTAGTGTTTGCCGGAGGAAAGTCCATTTCACTTTGTCATATGCTTTCTCGAAATCAACTTTAAAAATTACCCCATTTAGTTTCTTCCTATGCAATTCATGGATTGTTTCATGTAAAATTGTCACTTCCTCTAAAATATATCGACCCGGAAGGAAAGCTGTTTGCGAGGGTTGTATTACCTTTTGAGCCACAAAATTTATTCTATTTGTTGCTACTTTTGTGAAAATCTTGAAGCTCACATTTAAAAGGCAAATGGGTCTATACTGCTGGATCCTAATTGCCTCTTGGCATTTTGGTAGCAGTGTTATGATTCCAAAGTTGAGAGAGAAAAGCAGTAGATCTTCTTTATAAAAATCATGGAACATGGCCATCAAATCAGCCTTTATAACTTTCCAAAAAACTTGATAGAATTCAGCAGGAAAACCATTCGGTCTGGGTGCCTTATTGTGTTCCATTTAAAAGATAGCCGCTTTTACCTCTGCTTCATCAAACTCAGCAGTGAGGATGTCATTCTCAAGATCCGAAACTTGAGGAATGTCCTCAATTCTACTCTCTAACATAGTAAAATTATTTTCCTCGGGAGGGCTAAATAAATTTTGGTAGTAGGAGATTATGTGCTCTTTTAATTCCATCTCATCTTTAATGATATTATCGTTTCCTTCTAACTGAAAATTCTACTCTTTCTATACTTACCATTTTAAAGCTTGATTTTGAAAAAGTGCAGACAATGAGGCTTTCACTCAAAATGGTGTGAATGTTTAAAATTGATTACAACATTAGGGACTCTGAGTGTTATTAATGTGCTGATGTGCCATGGAAAGCCGAGCGGTGTTGCCGTGCCATGGTGAGCTCTGCTTTCTTTTTAGTTTCTGCCTTGGGAGAGAAACACAGAGGGAAAGAGTATGGCACGTGGTTCCACCATGATGGTTGCTAGACGTAGGATGATCTTTAACCCCTTCCTTGTTCAAAAAAAAAATGATCTTGTCCCTCCAACCAAACAACGAACTGGAATTATTCTAGGCTATAAAATGAATCAGGACCATCTTATCCCCTTTATCCTAAAACAAAAACACCATTAGACGAGTACAATAGGTGGGCTCCTTTGCCCCACCCTTATTATAGCGTCAGACCGACGCGCCTATCGTTGCAACGAGTCCGTGAACCGGAGTACGGCAAAAAAAAAAAGAGTGATGAACTATTGTTTCTCATAGTCGGTGTCAATCCAGTCATGTTCTCAAATCTAAATCAACCAGCTATAAGGACACTGAGGACTGAGTAAGAAAAGACCGTCAGGCACGACACAACTTGTTGTAGAGGACATGAATGAAACGTCGCTAATTCACAATCGTCAATGTGACTAGTACAACTTAACTACTACTCTACATGCGTGCCCATAGGGATGAAAGTGGTATGGATAATCCTCCGCTCCGATCCGCTCCGAATCCGAATTTTGAGGATATGGAGAAGTGTTCTCGATATCCATACGGATGCGGATAATCCGAATCCGATTATATAGGGATGTGGTATAGGATATGTTATTAGCGAAATCCAGCGGATATGAATTATCCGATAATTAAACACGGATTATCCGACACTTATAATAGGATAATCCGAATATTTAAAAGAGCCTAAGTGGAATACATTAATTTGTTATATTGTGTAGCCCACAAGTAAAGCCCGTCAACTATATATACGCTAATTTAAGTATCTTTTCGTTTTTTTAGAAAAGTATCTTGTCGTACTGTATGGAATGGTAATGTTGTGATTGTCTATTTTCCTAATTGATGGCTAATCAACAATGAGGACGCACGCCAGCCAATTGCGCTCATGAGGCTCGCAAGTTTTGCTTGGTGCGTGGTGCCTACTTAACTTTGATTAATAAATTATTTCTTCTCATAAAAAGAAGTATGTAAGCATATATTATCCGATTTAAAAAGTCCGCTTCTGCTCCGATATCGGTCGAATCCATACCATTTCTGACATTAAAAAACCTGTATTCGCATCCGAATCCGTATAATATCCGTTCCGCTCCGAATCCGCTAAGAAAAAGAGGATTAGGATATGAAAATGCTATTATCCGCTCCGATCCGATCCGTTTTCACCCCTACGTGCACATCACTTTCGGTTTCGGAGATCCGATATTTGTAGTGCTGCAATGGTTGCTATCACTCGCCCCCACTCGGCACAGCCAAACGAGCAGGTTGCTTGAGTGGCGTGGCGATTCATCTAACGGTACTTCCCAAACAAAACAAAACTAGACAACTGAGAAATAAAGGAACTCGGATCAGTAGCAACCAGTCATTCGCACGAGAAAAGCGGAATATGGTCATCCTTCGTTACCCCCCGGAACGGCAACGCTTATCAGCAAAGCATTCCGTAATGGGCAATTTCTGATCTGATAACTGCAGAACTAGACAAGTAAAATTCCAAGCAACAGACAAGAACAGTACTGGTTTGCTTCTTTACAAATCCAACTTTGATATGCACCCATAATCAACCCATATATTTTTATCTAATATAATGTCGTCGTCGAGTCAATCTCAAATACAAAATACTCCTAGAGTCCCACTTCATCCTACATAACTGCAGCAATGGCTGATCTGCAACGTCTCTCTAGGTAGCAACGCAGACTCTACGTTTTTCATTGACAGAAATTAGTAGTTGGTAGTAATCAAACACTAAAATGTGTTGCAACATGCATTTGACATCAGATTCGAATCACAATGCCTACATATGTAAGAGCATCTCCACTGGATCTATTATATTGTATCTCCTATAAGTTGAACTAAAAGAGTAATCCAAAATCAATTTATGATATAGGAGAGTACTATCTGAGAGTACTATCTGATTGTATAAAACTTGTCTCCTATATTTCTTTTTCCGGGGTTTGGGAGAGAGGTTGTCTCCTTTATTCATGAGAGAGAATGTCTGATCTCTTAAAAACTGTATTTACAGAAGATAAAATATGAGATCCGCTGCAACACCTAAGTCTCCTACTACCTTTTAGGTATAAGAAATTGAGCAGGA
Organism: Bothriochloa decipiens; assembly: GCA_023333625.1. Classification (NCBI taxonomy): domain Eukaryota; kingdom Viridiplantae; phylum Streptophyta; class Magnoliopsida; order Poales; family Poaceae; genus Bothriochloa; species Bothriochloa decipiens. The sequence goes on from CM041632.1 coordinate 43,227,126, forward strand.
TATCTGATGAAGATGCTCTAAATATGAACCTAGAAACCCTAAACCCTAGAAACTAGTTATTGGGACAGCCGTTGAAACTCGTGACCGAACAACTAAGAAATCATAGGTGATTTTGCCAAAAGTCTAAAGATGGAGTATAATTAAAATACAATAAAAATGGAGTAAATGGACAAAATCCACTAAAATATAAAAAGAAAAAAGTCTAATTAACCCCTGAACTATCACTTGGTGTCTAACCTACCCCAACTATGAAACCGTCTGTTTTACACTTTGAACTTTTCAAAACCATTCAAGTTACACCCTGGAGCGGTTTTGGACGGTGATTTTGCTAAAGTAACCATGGTTTTTCTACAGTAAAGGGCTTTGACTTTTCTTTTCTATTTATTTTTACTAAATCTTTAAAAAATCATAGTAAATCACAGAAAAATCATAAAATAGAAAATCTAATTTTATTGGACTCCATATGAGTAGGTCTACACAATCAATATATAATATAGTATGCTTTAGTATAGATTTTTTTATATAGCTTTACATTAGTTAGAAAATCAAATTTTTATCTGTAATTAATTGAAATAATTCATAGCTATAGCTTCTATGGTCCAATTGTGGTGAAATTTTATGATGGGGTTATTATTATATGCTTGAACTATAGTAAAAATTTCATATTCATTGGATCATATATAACTTAGTTATAGATTTATTTAGGTTCATGTTTAGGTTTATGCTTGTTAGATAGAAATAAATTTATAACTAAGTTATACATGATCCAATGAGTTTGAAATGTTTACTACAGTTCAAGTATACAATAATTAGTCAACCATAAAATTTTCACCACAATTGGACCATACAAGCTGTCGCTATGAATTATTCAACTAATTATAGACAAATTTTGATTTTCTAAATAATTTAAAGGTACATAAAAAATCTATACTAAAACATAATATATTATATATTTATTATGTAGATCTACTCATGTGGAGTCCAACAAAATTAGATTTTCTATTTATATGATTTTTCTCTGATTTACTATGATTTTTTAAAAATTTAGCAGAAATAAAAATAAAAATAAAAAGTCAACCGCAGGTACTGTAGCAAAACCACCATCCAATACCGCTTCAGGGTGTAATTTGAACGGTTTTGAAAAGTTTATAGTGTAAAATAAACGGTTTTATAGTTGAGGGTGTAGGTTAGACACCAGCTGATAGTTCAGTGGGGTTAAGTAAACTTTTTCTATATAAAATTATCCCAAGTCGATGTTTGTTGTTCATGGGCTAAAAACAAGCCAAATCGACCCAGGCTAGTTTTAGAAACTGGCCTAAGATGGTTTTGGCTCTCTAGATCTAATTAAGTCCCAATTTAATATAAACTGCTTTGATTTTTATGGAAAGTTTGCTTTAGGAAAGTTTTCTGTCATTATATTGGGTGCCTAAGGAGAATGGCCAATTGAGATGGGAAATTGGTCCAACTTGTTGAAGTTTGAGCAAAAAACTAACCCATCTCTTAACTCTGCTTTTGGATAGGTTAGAACTAATAACCCTTAGAGCATCTCAAAAAGATGTTCTAAAAAAATAGCTAAATTATCCATTTTAGCAATTATACAAAGTAGAAGAGTTCTAAACAAAGTACTTGCTTGTGCTCCCTCAAAATGGTCAATCAGACGGACTAAAGGCTTGTCAACCAAATCGGCGCACAGGAAGGGTCCCGTCATGCGGGACTGTAGCCGCGAGCGGGAAAACCGAGGATGGCAAAGGAGCATGCTGGCTATCTATGGCTAGTGAAATTTCAGAAATATCTCCCTTGCTATTTTAGAAAATAAGATAACATATTTGCTGAAGCTTAAATTTTGCTTTAAAAATCTAAATATAGCCTAGACAATAATGACTTAATGTTAGTTGGAGTTGCTCTTAGCATCAAACAGCCCCATGATGTTTGGATTGAGTTCTCTACTCCTCGATATAACAGAATTGCTCTAACCTAATGTTAATTTACGGATGCTTAGAGCATCTTCGAGAGATTAGGTAAACATAAATACTAAAATATATGATTTAGCAATTTTATAAAATACAAGTTCCTTGAAATATTGAAGTTCTCCAACAGTATTTTACTGGGCAACCACAGGAGATACAACCATGTCTCCAGGATCTTGTGCTTCATGCGTCGGGTCAACCGCACTAAGAGGCCGTGCATGCGTGATAGCTAGTGGGCACCGCTATCTTTATTTAGCCAGTGAGAAGTACAGAATAGAAAACTTGGTATTTTAGAAATTCAAATACAATATCTGTTGGAGGAGATTTTTACTCAAAATTGCTATACTTGGTTTTACAAAACGATTTAGCAGTTCTCTCGGAGTTGCACTTAATTCTCACACAAATAATATGAAAATCTCCGAGTTGCACTTAATTCTCACACAAATAATGTGAAAACCTCCGTGATTCTCGCACAACATGTTTGGACGTTTTGTTAGTTGAAATCCAACTTCGTTTTTTTTTTTGGCAACTCTGTTTCGTTGTAGGTGAGGTCGTGACTCGTGAAGGTGAAGCGGAAAGCCGGTGGACGTTGACGACTCACGGGGTGGCTTGCCGCACCGTCAAATCTACCGTCCTACCGTCCATCACCGATCCAACGTCTCATATCATTTTCAACGAACAGGTCCATCCCCTCTCTCATCGCAACGATATAACCCATTTCTTCATTCATTCACTGACGACTCCTCCATACTACCACTTCGCGATCTGGTCCAAAGCCCCAACTGAAATTTACATCCAGGCCCTTCGCCGGAGATGGCGTCGGAGCTGACGTACCGTGGCGGCAGCGCGGCGCCAGGCTCCGCCTCCAACGGCGGGGAGTACTCCCCGAAGCCCTCCAAGCCGCTCTCCTGGCTCTCCCGCGCCGCGCGCTACGCCGCCGCCGAGCACCGCCCCGTCTTCGCCCTCGCCGGCATGCTCTTCGCTGCCGCCCTCTTCACCTTCTCCTCCACCTCCACCTCCATCTCGTCGCCGTCTGAAGCCTCCGCGTCGGTCGGATTCAACCACCTTGCCGTCACCGGGCAACCGTCCTTCCGCGAGTCCTCCGTCGGCGGCAAGGTGCCCCTGGGCCTGCGCCGGCGCGCGCTGCGGGTGCTCGTGACGGGCGGCGCCGGCTTCGTGGGGAGCCACCTGGTGGACCGGCTGGTGGAGCGCGGCGATAGCGTGATCGTGGTGGACAACTTCTTCACGGGCCGCAAGGGCAACGTCGCGCACCATCTCCAGAACCCCAGGGTCGAGGTGATCCGCCACGACGTCGTCGAGCCCATACTGCTCGAGGTCGACCAGATCTACCACCTTGCCTGCCCAGCCAGCCCCGTGCACTACAAGTACAACCCCATCAAGACCATCATATCCTCACTCGTTTGCTTCATCTGAATCTGAATGCTAACCCAAATTTACTTTCGTTTTATTGTTATTATTATTTCAATGATTCATGGCTGTGACTCAGTTAATTGCTATGTTGTTTTGTGTTACCTTTTCTTTATGGTTTAATTTTGTTTGTTCCTGATGTATTATATGGGTGGGTTTGATTATTTTTTCAAGGTAAAGATACATTTTAGAATGAGGGTTGGTAAAAGTAGAGTATTTGAACGAATTTCATATGTTGTTTTGTAGGAAATGTTGATTTTTTTTTTTTGTAGGAAATGTGTGGTTTGTAGTTTTTTTTTATATGGTTTTCATACTTTTATGGCAGTGTCTCCTTCCTGCATATAAAATTCTATGGTTTGATTGCTCTGAAGAAAGGTGCTTGGATCTGGTGATCTCGGATTGGATGCCTGCTAATTCTAGTTTTGATGAACATGATTGCTTCATGTTTTCCTAACTTGTAATAGGAGTAAAGGTCAAAGCTGCAAGCGGACTTTGGACCTAGTTGAGCTGTTGAAAAGTTTGGATTGTAGCTGCAAAAATTATAGGTCGAGGCTGTGGCCTTTCTTTATGATAGTGTTGCGTATCTATCACTTCACTGTCATATGTCTTTCTTTTTCCATCTACTAGTGCTGGTGTGCTTAGGGGAGGTGAAAGCCTAAGTGCCTAGCTACCGAACTAGATCCTCAAATAGTCAGAACGTCCAAGAAGAAAGCTGTTTGACATGTTAGTAGTGCTTGCTCTATCTTTTTGAAATGTTAGTGTGAACTTTAACTTTTGAGATGGCACAAGACGAATGTTGTTGGGACATTGAACATGCTTGGATTGGCCAAGAGGATTGGGGCAAGGTTCCTACTTACAAGCACCAGTGAGGTCTATGGTGATCCCCTCCAGCACCCTCAGATGGAAACTTATTGGGGCAATGTCAACCCTATAGGTAACAACTCTTCTTCTTGATATCTTTTTTGCGACTTCTGTAATGCAACAGTTCCATCAAACAGATCGATTGAGTCAATCATAGGAGATTAGTGGAAAGTACAGGGATATCCTCATTGCTGGCATTGATTCTGGTCACCTGATTGTCAGCACAGTATTTGTCTTTCTCGTTTATCAAGTGTTTCTTTTCTTAGGAACACTGTATTCAAATGTGCCATTAATAGTAGCACTATTATTTGCTCATTGTACTATGAACTCTTGGGCAAAGTGATGTTTGTTTGGAATTAGAATGCTGGGAATTGTTGATTGTGGATTTGTAATTTGGTTGACGTACATGCTTTGGATCATTCTTGCGCAAGTGGACACTTTTGGTTGGTAGAATTAGTTCCAAGCAGGACAGCCAGTCAGCCACTATGTGGATACCTCCCTAATAAAGGAAGAATAGAATAAAACTAGGCTAGGTTTGCTTAGTTTAATTTAACCAAACTAATGCAGCCAATGAGCATGAGAGAGGAATCAAGCGGCTGAAAAGAACCAAAAAAAATAGTTGATCTTGACAGGAACGTCTGATCATATCCTAATGGGAGCCTTTTCGTATTTTGTTACATACTGTTTGATTTCATGTACTCTCAAAGCATTTTTTATTAATGAAAATACTTAATGATAGGTGTCAGGAGCTGCTATGATGAGGGCAAGCGTACAGCTGAAACATTAACCATGGACTACCATCGTGGTGCCAACCTTGAGGTTTTTATGGCATCCAAATGCTTGATATCAATAGCATTCAGATTAACTTTTGTGGCTGTAGTACAATAGTTATGTTAGCTTGTTTCCTTTTTTACTTAGGTAAGGATTGCCCGGATCTTTAACACATATGGTCCTCGCATGTGTATTGATGATGGCCGTGTTGTCAGTAATTTTGTTGCTCAGGTAGCCACCAGTTGCAGCCTCCTCTTTGGACACCTTAATGCATATGCACTTTGTCCAGTAATAAGATGCCCATCATAAATTTTGTTTTTCAGGCGCTGAGGAAGGAGCCTTTGACAGTTTATGGTGATGGCAAGCAGACTAGGAGCTTTCAATATGTCTCAGATTTGGTGGGTCCCTCTATCATTCTTAAAGGGCATTTGAACAAACCTGCCAATAGCAAATGCCCTGACATATCAATTTGCATCATATGAGTGCTTAATCTTATTTGCATAGTATCTTGGCCATACAAGAGAAACTATCTACACACTGGATGTCTCAAACATGTTGATAAATCCCATGCTTTATTGCTCAGAAGAAGAGATGGGAGTGCATATTTATGATCCACCAAAGATCTGTTTGTCAGTCATTTCTCGCTAAGACATCCAGTTATTCAGAAACCATGCTTTGTGATGAGTATTAGTTATTTGTTCTACTATCCAATTTTGTTGATTCTATAGGTATACTAAACTGGTGTCACATCTTCCGCAGGTGGAAGGGCTGATGAAACTCATGGAAGGTGAGCACATCGGACCATTCAACCTAGGTAATCCTGGAGAATTCACCATGCTGGAGCTGGCTAAGGTGGTTCAGGACACCATCGACCCAGAGGCCCGCATTGAGTTCCGTCCAAACACTGCAGACGATCCGCACAAGCGCAAGCCTGACATAAGCCGTGCAAAAGAGCTCCTTGGCTGGGAGCCCAAGGTTCCCCTTCATGAGGGTCTTCCCCGCATGGTCACTGACTTCCGCAAACGTATCTTTGGGGACCAGGAAGAATCCACTGAGGCGGCTGGTGGCCTTTCTTAGTCCTCAACTTGTTGAAGTGACACGTTTGTTCAGTTTGTATGATCACTTGATACAAAAGCGGGTGGGAGGATAAGATCTGGACAGTTTTGGTGGTATGCTCTTTGGTTGCTCTATACAACACGGACAAAAAGGTCATGGCTGCATACGTAGTTCTTATAGGAATATATAAATGTTTGTTACCAAGTACGAAAATATCCTGGCATTGCTGTAGTGCTGTTCATTCCTAATTTGGATGTAATGTTATGCTATACTATGTAACAACGTACTTTTTGTAATGGCATTGTTATCGGATTATCCGGAATGCTAATAACATCTCAATGTCATAGCGTTATAAGCTTACATATATTTGAGCATGAGTTTATATCTGCAACTGCAACGGAACAAAAAGATCGAGCAAATGTTCACAGCAATGGAGGGAAGGGAATGATTGGTCATACAAACCTTCGACGAGCATACGATCTAGTATATTACAAATCTGCAGATCATCTCACTTCCTTATTTGCCATTGTTGAAGCAGGCGCCCATCTGATCCAGGACTGGGACGGTAATTCAGTATTCACATTTCTGCATGGTGATGCGTCCGGCCGGCAAGCCCGCACAGGAGGCCCGGCCGCCGCCGGCGAGGACGCACCTGTGTCTGCGCTTTGCCGTTGATGGCATCGTCGCCACTTATGAACTTGGCCGGCGCTGGCACCAGCTTCTTGAAGCGGTCCTCCACGGTCCAGCTCCGGCTGCGCTGGTTGAGCCAGGAGACGATGTCGGAGAAGACGGCCTCCACGTTCTCGTCGGTCTCCCCAGCGGTGAGGCCGTGCCACATCCCCGGGTAGAGCTTGATGGTCTTGTCGGCGCTGGCCGCGCGCTCGTACAGGGCACGGCTCACCTCTGGGTCCGTCACCGTGTCGGCCTCGCCGTGCAGGACGAAGAACGGCAGCTTCACCTGCCCAAAAACATTCAGAAAGAGTTCAGAACCAGAGTTGAGCTGCTGTGATTGACTGACAGATTTTACCGTCCAATGCAACATTGATGACTGGAAAAAATGTGCTCAGGTAAGCCTGGTGGTACCTGCGACAAGCTGTCTTCTATGTCCATGCTGGTCCTGAGCATCTCCAGCGCAGTCTTGAGCCGCGGCTTGTCCTGGTAGATCAGCTTGTTTCTCCTGATCTGCTTGGCATGGCAGGAGCATCATAAGAGCGTTTCTTTCAGTCGGATAGTACCGTCTTACTCCCTCCGTCCAAAAAAAATGACATCATAGAAGCGTATTAGTCAAAGTTTTTTAACTTGACTAAATTTATATAAAATACGTGTAATATTTATATTTCTAAATAAATTTATTAAAAAATTAGACTTAAAAATCTTTCTGATGATACTAATTAGTTAACATAAATATTTATATATTTTAATATATAATTATCGGTATTCTAAAAACATTGACTTCTCAAAAAACAAAAATAAGATCCGTTTTGGTACGGAGGGAGTACGTGTAAAAACGTTTCGATGACTGACCTTTTCACGCTTGACGGGGTCCTTGAAGGCGGCGTCGATGACGTCCTGCTTGGTGGGCACGATCTTCCACTTGGGGATCACGTCCTCCACCTGCGTCAGGAGCGTGATCACCACAGGGTGCGGCTTCACCTTCTCTGATATCTGAAAACAAACAAATTTGGTTGCGTTCACCGGCAACCAAAGTTTTCAGTTCAGGATTTCAGGCAAAGCACAAAAATTTTATCTTACTATTATTAATTAGAGGCTTCAACAGAGGTTTCACGTTAATCCTCACCAAACGCGTTAGAAAAAAAGATAAATACCTAGAAATTTTCACGTTAATCAGAAATATCCGCCTTTTGATTTTGTAAAGTCTAATCATATTAGCCATTAGATCTATTGAGCATTATTAAAAAATTACCCACCACTGTCATTGTGAAAAATATATAAAGTACCCCTTAATTTTATAAGTAAATTACCCACAATTGCTATTATACGATAAACATAATCCCAAAATCTTTTCTTTTCTTCTATCTATTTTTGTGTATGTATGCCGTGGAAAAAAATATATTGTATATATATGACTAAAAACAGTCATCATCATCGTCTAGCTGCATGCCGTTCTTAGATCTCTTCCGTTCGTGGAAAAATATATGTATATATATGACTAAAAACAGTCATCATCATCGTCTAGCTGCATGACGTTCTTAGATCTCTTCCGTTCGATCTGTTATTTTCCTCCCAACGACACTCCGTACGACACTCCGTATTTTCTTGGATGAAAATCAACAGAAGTTTCCAAGATGGAAACAAAAAGAAGAAGGAAAGGAAAAACAGAGAGCCTTCCGTGTTTCAATGTGGCGGATTATTCATACATCAAGCATAGCGATGGGCCTTCCATGTCGCCGTCGCCAAGATCACCGCCAAGCACCAATCACGTAGTCCTGGACTTAGACGGTTCATCGTTCAACAACTAGATAGATCACCACGAGTCTCCATCTAGCAATCCAGCTTACCATTAATTACATACACTTTAATCATTCAAATAGTCAAACCGATCCAGTTGATCAGGTAAGTTTTAGGCATGAATCAATCCTCCTCCATATCAGGCTTTCAATTTTAGGCCATGCAAACAAATTTTGATCCTGTTATCATGTAAATATCTATTAGTGTGTATCAATTTGATGGTCAACTGTTTGTTCATGTTTTGAAGCGATCCCTAATTTGTGTGCCGCACCGGTCGTCGGTGGCCATTAAAAATTTTGGATTTCAATGACAAGTTGGTCGTAGCAGCACATGCTACAAATAGCATATGTTGTGAAGACTAACCTCAATATTTTTTAAACTTAATTAATTACTTTGGTTAGTAGGCAATTTATAGACTTCTATAAATAGGATGCCTATTTTTAGTTTGCATACAAATAGTGGTCACTTTTGTATATAGACTATGAAATTTTTAAATAGTGGGATATTAATGTCACTTTGTATAAATTCTATAATTAGGACTAATATCTATTTTTAGTTTGATTATAGTTAGTTTCTATAATTTAGTTTGTATATAAATTGCCCACTATTTAAATATTAATATAAGGTCCTATGAAAACCAACTCAATATCATAGTCGTAAAGTATACTATATATATTTATAAATTATAGACTCCTATAGTTGTATGGTTTAAAGTAAACATAATGCTATATTCCATCACGTATATCAAGTAACACATGTATAAATTAGGATTAATGTATAGTTTTATACATAACCAATCATGAAAAATAGTTCTTAACAAATCATGTAGCAATGACATGGACAATCCACTTGAAGTAATACTAATACCTCATGCTAATTAACTTAGCTATTGTTTGAAATAAGTTTACACATTTTGACTAAGCCACTATGTCATATAAATGTTGGTATTTAAATTTAAGCTCCATGTGTATAAACAACATTTCTTCACATATAATTATGATATAATAAATTCAACATGTAAGAAATGAGGTGCAATCTTAAAAAAATTATTTATATATTCTATTGTATAAAATTGAAAGAGTATCTTATGACCAAATGAAATAAATAAATACATGTAGCACCAAAAAAGGATAAATTCTAAAAGTTTTAACAAAGGGTCTTCTGTGCAGCCTTGATGTTAATTAATTGTCACTAGCGCTCTGCTAAAACAATGAAAAACCATTGAAATTATCACAAAAAACCAAAAATATTTGGCTATAAATGGGAGACTCTAATCACTATTGATTATAATAGCCGAGATCTATCTATTTTCTATATAAATACCAACTTTGCAATTGTGTTGGAAACACATGAACTATTTGTACTGCCATGCAACTAAGAAACACATCTAAGCTAAAAATAAAATGTGTATATATAAATTAATCTACACATGATAATTTAAGTAACCACTTAAATTTGCACCTAAGTACCTTCTTTCAATGTTAAAAAAACTAAAACATCCCTTCATATTTATATCTAAATTATCAATTTCTTCTATTAAAAATTCATTGAAATAACCATGAAGCATATATATTTACACTATACACTTATATTAGCATTAATATATTAGAATTTGATTAAAGTAAACATACATGTTGTGCCAACAGGTGATCAAGTAGACATGCATGATTAGTGATAAATATATGTGTTATGTCTCAAAATAATGAATATAAAAATTATCAAAAAAATTTAATAAATATGCCGTATAATGTAGGCATGTTGTTACTTTTACATATATAAATTAATTTTTTTGCATTTTTATATTTATAGTATAACCTTTTTTTCACATATAAAATTTCATAAAAAGAAATTTTGAACATTCTGGGACATGGGGAGGTTACTATTATCCGCCATTAAACGTGGCGGTTTTGTTAAGAAAACCGCCACGGTTAATGATTTACCATGGCGGTTGCCCATCCTCCCAGACCAGCCTTGGAGGCATCTATTAACCACGGTTAAAAAACTAAACCATCACGCAAAAGATTTTGTGTAGTAATGCATCTTCCTACGCTATATTCCCTTGAAGTAAACAACCATTATAACTCTTAAATATTAATATCCATAACTCGAGGATAAAACAACTTTAGCAATCAATAATATTAAAATCACAACTACCATAGTCTAATTTAAAGTTTCAATATTGAATGCATATTTACATACATAGACATGTTATTAACATGGAAAAGTAAGTACATAGGTGCAAAAATATATTCATGAGTTTATCACAACTAAATAGATGCTATGAGTATATGGTATATGCCTATATTGTGCTAGAAAATGGGCATAAAAAGTGTACATGTTAATATAAGTAAAATATTAGTTAGAGTTATCCAACAATAACTGATGCTATCTTTTAAGATTTTAACCCGTGCGCAAGCACACGGGTTGATGGACTAGCACAACTAACTGATCATGCAGACAAACCAGAAGATTCAGACGAGGACAGACAGACCTTGCACATCGGCGCGACGAGGACGGCACCGTCCCAGAAGTTGGGGTCCTTCCTGTGCAGCAGCAGCGCCACCGCGCCGCCCATGGACTCGCCGTACAGGAACCGGCTCTTGCCCCGGTACTCCTCAAGCTCTGCATCAACAAGGCACAAGAACCACAGGTTCAGAGAGGTTTCAGAAAGCGATCTGATCACGAAATAGGAATGCCAGACGCAGAAGGTAATGAACGATGCAGGCAGCCTAGGCCTAGCTCTGGGCTCAGGCTCACTCACCGCAGATGGACTTGAAGAAATGGCTGCAGTCGTCGACGAGGCGACGGAAGCTGCGGATGTAGCAGCGGGCGCCCATGGACTTGCCGTGACCCTCGTAGTCCATCCCGAACACGCCGTACCCGGCCGCCGCCAGCCGCACGCCGCATTCTGCATTCAAGGGTGGTCGACGCATTCGTATTATTGAGAAAGAGAACCAAACCAGTGAGTGAATACACATTACGCAGGTTAATTTTTTACTAACTACAGTATAATGATAAACCGTTTACTTCACACATAGACATTATTATTCAGGCCAAATGAACGAACGCTACGGCGGGGCCAGTTCTGTTCACCATCTCCCATATCCTAAATCTAAACTACGAGCTGACCCCAACCATTTTTACAGGTCCCGAACTTGAACTTGTGCTGTTGCTTTGCTACAGAACATTGCCAGTCCCAGAAAATTGCAACGTAGATGGGAGTTGTGGGAGCCTTGAAAACAAACATCCTAATAAACATAGCAACAGAGGCGGCCTAAATTGTTGGCAACGCCTTGAATCCAATATAAATGAGGCCTGTCCACCCTACAAGTACTCCACATGCATGTTTGTGGATCGGCGCCATCAAGCCGGCGACCAGCACTAAGCCGCCTTGGGGCCGGGCCACCGCTGTATACTCTGATTCATCGTCGTTCATGGTGAGCTTCTAGAAGCTCGACTCTCCATCCAGCCGTCATATAGCGCTAGCGCGGCTGCACAACCTCAACCTGCAACGGGAGTAAGTACTCCTGCTACACACGACGCAGCAGGTGCTTATTTCGTGGGCGATGGCAACGCGGCCGGGCCGGGCATTGGTGGTTGGTCGGGGGCAGCTCACCCGTTCAAAGCGGCCACGGCGGCGGCCAGATTGGTGGTCGTGTTCCAATTCCAACCATGCACACGGCGATAGGCGAGAAAACAAAAAAATGCTGTTAGTTTGGTGCATGTAGGTCTGGTGGCTCGTCAACAACGACAACGTCTAGTAGCTAGATGGGGAAAGCGGCCAATGAAAGCTCCGGCGAGAAGCCGGCAAGCATCAGATCGATCCATCAGGATTCAGGACGTGATATGTATGCAAAACGTACAAGTGAGCAGCGTGTTGATTATTTGCAGACAGTTACTAGTTTTATCTGTAAGGCAATCATCTGAGGTCATTGGTAGCCAATGTGAATTCATTAAGGACGAGGTTGACAAGGTGAACAGCTGTGGGGACGCATACATGCGCCCGTTCCAAACCTGCGAACACAAAAACGTGCAACGCATTGCGTCTAGACATCTCACATCTTGCACCCGTCTCACTGTCAAGTGTTAACTACTATGCATATGAAGCAACTAAATGCAAATAAGCAACAAGCTGGCCTCTGGTCAGGCATCGACACGATTAGGCAGGCAGGACGATCGGATCGGAGGACATGCAGCAAACCAAGCGAGCGGTGCAGTGCAGGCAGGCATGGTAGGTGCCTTGAATCGAGACGGCGACCTACCCGGGACGGCGTTTCAAAGCGGGTGAGATGAGCCGCGGCGCTAGCGAGTACTCCGTAGTAGTAACTGCTCATGTCTTCCCTTTCGGGTAGCAGGGGTACTTGCTCGATGTGATGTGATGTGGCTATCAACATCCGTGGACCGGGACGCATTAAACGCTGCTGCTTTTGAGCTACGTATACATACTTAATTAACTAGTGCTCGCAGGCGTACAGTCTCAAATTAGTAGCTAATCTGAACAAAACAGCTGCTGTTTCTGTCGTCAGGTCAGCTATATATTTGAACCCGGGCGACGACCAAGGAACACTCGGCAGCAAGATTTGGTTTGCTAATCAAAACACGTATATATATGTCGTACCTGTACAATTTTCGTTTACGAACGAACTACTATATATTAATCGTCCTTGGTAGTATTTGTTCAGCTGATACTAACTGCTTTTATTGAATGCCAGTCTCGGCAACCAGAGGCCAATATACACTCACCAAGGACGTTATTACGGTCTTTATTTAAAAAAAAAATACCAAGGTCGTATACTTATAGCGCTGAAGTAGCTACTAGTACTACGCTCATCAATTGCCTACAAAGACAGAGAATAATACTAGCAAGATATGGGTATTTTTATCTGTAACAACCCAATAATTTGGCAATGCATATATCGCGAAGTAAGAAATTAAAGGAACTCATGAGCTTTTTAGAGAAAAAAAAATGGACACATATACTGATCTTTTTGTAAATTTTTTCGCAAAAAATTGCGAAAAATAAACCAACACAAAGAAAGGAAGCAAAGAAAAAAAATGCAACTGCTAGAACACACAAACCAGTGTAGATGAAGCTGAGATGATGAAGTAGATAGATGTTACGTACCTCTCATGAAGCCACTGCACTCCATGCCGTAGCCTGCGGCGAGAAATTAAAAGCCAACACAGTGAGCTAGAATATGAGTAGTAACTGAAAAAGCTGTTAATGACGACGTTCTTTTATCTGTATTCTAGTGCAGAGCTAAGCTAACGGGGTAGTAATTGACGAAACAAGAAGCAGCTAAGCGCATTAACGCGCATGACTTGATAATTTACCGTGGCAGAGGAAGACGAGCGCCTTGGGCGATGTGGCAACGGGCAGCCAGCCGCAGGTGAAGAGATGCACGCCTCTCGCGTTCCGCACGTACTCCTGCCATCCATGGCGTTCCGCGACGACCAAGCAAGCGCACCAAACGGAGATCAGATCAGCAAGGACCAAGGCGAAAATAAAGAAGAAAAGTAGATGGAAAATCAACCAATAACAACAACCAATCGCCCACCGCAATGCGCGAGGCAGATCGACTCCTCTCATCTCACCTCGTGGTATTCGATCTCCATCGTCTGCTAGCTCCACGGTCGCCGCGTGACAAGGGGTGAAGAGATCGAGAAGAAGGGCTGCCCTGCAGGCGCTGCTGACGAGGCTCCTGCGAGCGAAGAAAAGAAGAAGAAGAAGAAGAAGAACCGACAGGCAGGCAGGCGAGGTGAGACGAGAGGCGTCTGATTTTGTAATTTTGTAATGAAGCCTCGGGGCACGCACTGGATTAACGGGCGCGGGACCCCTCGCTCCGCCGCTTTGGATCCGGTTCCGACTTGTGTGACGCGGCTGCAGCTCCGTCCGTTCCTGACCTGGGGGTGGGAGACGGAGACGGAGACGAGTTGGTAGCGCCGTAGCGGACGGACAGGATTCTACTTGCCATGTGCCAGTCATCAATTCGGACCCCCAGGCCGACAGAATCGTACGCCTCTGGTAATTTCCAGGGATGGAAGCAGCAATGACAGCGCGCGTGCGCAGGCAGCCACCACACGTCCACACCAGACGCTAACAAAGATTCACCCAACCAAAATTTGTAGCTACTTCTAATTTCAAAGCTAAATTTTAGCCAGCTAAAATTTCAGTCAGCTAAACTTCGGCCAGTGTGTTCAGACCTCCGGCTACTAGACTCAACTAACTTCTAGCTAAGTTTAGCTAGGTCGAAACAGTTAAGACTTTAGTTGGTGCATCCAAACAGGTTTTTAATAAGTTGTCCTATAATTTATGTATAAAATAAAAGTAAAGTTATGACATATCATCTCGTATAATGGTACAATATGTGTCTCATTACTCTAAATTTAAGCTTACGAGGTGGTTGTTTCGTAAACAATCTCTCTCTCTCACCTCTCTTCTCTTCGTAGTCCATGTTATCAAACACGTGATGAGACCAGTAGGCAGAGCATACAAGAACCTACTAAACGGGGGATTGAAGACGCACTGGATTTGGCAAGAAACGTTTTCCGAGGTTGCGATTTCAGGCGTTGTCTCATGCAACTGCGAGTGTCCGATTTCATGCGAAACAAAACATGCACACGCTTGGATCAGACATTCAGACCAAGCTTGGGCAGCGCTCGAGGAACGGCTTTGACTGAGTCAATGAACGGGCTTCTATCCCTCAAGTGCAGGGAAGGAATTAGATGTGGGTGGGTGGAATTAGATGTAGGAGACGAATGCTATGCAGTGGAAGGCCCGTGTCTGCTTGCACCCTACTTGGAGACCATGTTACAGGCATGAACATATTGGTACGCACAAGTGTACGTGAAGCATGTAACATGTACCTAATAATCAACAAAAAAAAGTTCTAAACGAATTAACGCTGAAAATACCATTCGGAGGTACCTCAGTCACTACATCTGATCAGAGTGTCCAAACTGTCCATCGTTCGTCATCTGGCGACAAAATCAAGAATTATGAAACGATGCAAACACATCAGTATGGAACACCTTGAGCTACATATGTCAAAGCTATACATAACCCTTTTATCTTCTCTTCTAGAGAAACTGTACTGCTGCTAGCAGAAAAAGGAGTTAGCAAAAGGTCGCCACCAATGGTTCACTAAACCGTGGCATCTAGCAGACTGATTTTATCCTCTCGACAAGAATTGCAATGAAGTCAGATTTTGTTCTGAGCCAGAGGAGTGCCAAGGTAACAGCTTCAGTGAGTCCGTGACGCTCGGATAATATTTGCAGTAATGTAAATTCCCAGCAATAAGTTAACAACTCCAAACTGCACAGGCTGATAATTGATAAACTTCAGCTTATGGCTCCTCGTGCAAAAATGACCAAGGCCCCGATTTCCATAGCAACCTGATTTTTTTTCAGGTGAGTTCACTAATTAATACCTGAGCATGCATTGCATCAACTAAAAAAGCATAGATGTCACGGTGTTTATTTAACAAGCAAATCTACAAATGCGCCTTTTTACCAGCCAAAGCGTCACGTTCATGAAATGAAGATATGCTGCCAGGTGCCAGTTCATACACAGCAATGGCATAAATTTCACCTATCTAGCTGAAGCTTTTTTTTTCCCCGAAAACGCAGGAGAGCTGCGCATCATTATATTAATAAGATAAAAGTGGGACCCAGACAATACACCCAAAAAACACACAAACAACTCTAACCCCACACACACACTACACTGCTGCTGCTAGGGGAAAAAAACAAAGCGCCTATGACAGAAAAAAACTAAACCCGACCAAAAAACACACAGGGCGCTAGCCACCCGAAGCGAAGGCAGCCAAGAGGGAAAGACCTCGAGCCTAAGAAAAGTGTCACAGACAATGAGGATCTCTGAAATATCACAGATGTAATCTGTTCCTGATGATCAATAAACATGTTGCACAAATGAAGTCATGATGACAAGTGGAAGATCTGACGTATGAGAGTCTTCAACGTCTATTATTGTCAATTTTACTGCTAAGCCACATCAACTTTATGAAATTTGTTAAACCCAGCACACAGAAAAAACAAGAGAATGTTCACAGCCTATGATTACAGAACAGCTTAGTACGATTTTTTTATTATAAAATAGAATAGAAAAAAATAAATTGCAGGATCACAAATGCATTGTGTGAGGTACAATGTAGAATAATAATAAACATAATTACCTCAGAATGCCTGCAACCATACGCAACCCCATTAGTGTAGTCAAACCAGCCCAAACTCCAGCCAGGCCAAATACAGATGGAGCCCATAACAGGACGAGTGAAGACATAACACCAACCACAATCTATAGAAAGAGAAATCGAGAAATGAATAAAAAATTCAAAAACAAGGGATACGAAAAGGCTGGAGGACTTGTTAACATACAGTAGCTTGAGCAACATAGTCAAAATCTGATACACCGTAATGTAGACCGTCAAAGATGAAGGCCAGGGCATTAATTGGTTGACTGGCACAGACAAACTGAAACGAAATTTAACATTAGAATAGAAAAAGAAATGAATTACACAGAAATTAACAGTAATGTTGGAGGATTTACCAATGCACAAGATTTGACAACCATTAGGACCTCTGGGTCACTGGTAAATAGTCTAGCTATATTGCCAAATGAGGCATACAATCCAATGGCCAAAGCTAATCCACTAAATACTCCTATCTGGAAGAGAGAAAACATACAAAAAATAGTGAAAATGTGCATCCATATGTATAACTTAAACTTTAATAACAAAGAAGTGAAATATATTTCACCTGCAATGCAAACATTGTTATCTTTTGAACCCTTTTGTAGTCCAATATTGCATAAGAGCTAGCTATCAGTGCCTAAAAGAGGAAGAAAACTTAGTTGGACTGTAACAACTGATAGATCATGATCAGATCATCGAGCTAGAACAATCTCAGTATATAATAGTACATTCTAGAAGTTTGCAGGCTTTGCATATAGTATTGTTGACCAGCAGAGTTTAGGGAAACCAATTTTAATGGGTGGATGACTTCTAGAACTGAACATACATACCTGGGAAGAAACAGCTAAAGCATCTGCAAGCAAAGATACAGCAAGCCATACTTGCAAACAAATCTGATGAGCGGCCATCGCTGTTGGGCCTTGCCGAGCAGCCATTGATGTACCAATGGTCATAGTTAACAGAATTGAAAGAGTTCTTCCCAACAGCATGCCACCTACAAATCCAAGCATGCATAAATGATAAAAGTAAAGACACCAAAACAATAAGGAAAACAAGAAGAAAATAGGAAAACAGAACATGAGTGTATTAGTGCCATGAGATCTCAAAGGATTTTATGCAGTAGGCATGGATTTTTACAACTTACTTTTCTCTCAAACGCGCAAGAAAGCTGTGCATCATTATATTTATGAAGAAAAGAGGAGCTAGGAAGACTCACACAAGCCCATTAGGGCAAGGTCCAAAAAAATAAGATAAAAAATTCCCTCAAAAAAAGAAAAAAAAACTCAATCAGCGACCTAATAACAAATCATCCAAATACTTCTAAGGCCTTTTGCACCTCCATACACTATAGATTAGCCTAATCAAACTTTATGGTGTTTGCAAATACTGGTTCTCTTTTTCATCCATAGATATTCCCCTAACACAGATAACTGATTAAAATGACACAATGCCCATATGCTAGCTAATTGATTCGCTGATGGTGAAGATATATACAAGTGTTTAGAGAACGAGGACTTCATGGTCTTTTTCTACAAGCCTACATAGACATTCAGTGCCCTTTTTATGCTTTTCAGAGTCAAGTTGGACCAAATTAAATGCGTCATGCTGGCAGAAATGGAATTATCAATGGGTCAAACTTGTAAAGTAACCAAAATAGCTCGAAGCTCCAAGCAAGAAAGATCCAAACTCTGACAAAATGGACAATGAGTGTACCAAAAGATGCTATGAAAGCCAACAAGTCTCGTATAGAATGGACCAGAAATCCACAACTGAATAAAATTAACTAGTAGAGTGGCTGAAGCAGACATTCACCAGATTTTAGATATCCACCAAACTCTAACTTATCTATTCCTGGAGGAAGCAAAACAGCTCTTTTACTTAGAGACCGAAGAAGAAGAAATGTAATAATGTACCTGCATCGTGAATGGAAACGTTGTTAGACAAACTCAAAGTGTAACTAGCAAAAGTTCTGTCAGTGATCCAAATTTATTACTTCATAGTACCACTGATAAAAACTTACTGGGACGCAACTGTAGAAATTGCAGCACCAGTTATGCCAAGTTGAAAGCCATATATAAGTAGAGGAAGAAGGGCTACAGCAGAAAGATTGCCCAAACCTATATGAAAATGATACAGGAATCATGAAGTCGAAGAATACAGGGATTTGGCACAAGACAGTATTGGAAGAATAAAGTTCAAATGGAACTTTGCAAATAAACAGCATCCACATTTAAAGCATAAAAGGAATAACATGATTTGAAACACTGAGAATGGAACATTATAAGATAAGATATTATTTTTTTCTTGAACAATGCAAGAGATCTCTGTGTCATTGCATTATAAGCAAGAAAAAAGGTACAAACTGTATACAGAAAAGGGAGAGGCTAAAGGAAGCCCCTCCCAACACACTGACACACACGAGACTACAAAAAGATGTGCCAAGCTAAGGGACGACCACAACCAGCCCACCTGCAACCACCCTCAAAGCCGCAAGGGCCAGGGTCTAGTGACCTAAAGAGGAGCTCATGGAAGCCCGAGGCGCCAGCCAATCCACATGCTGCTTTCATTAGCCACTATCAGAAGGAGAGTCTGAATGTTTAGTCTAGCGCCTTCAAAGGCAATGGTGTACCTATGTTTCCATATCTCCCAGGCAACAACAATGATTAGAGAGTTGAGGCCTTTGCGAATCTCCTTAGGGAGACCTCTAATAGCAATGCCCCACCACTGGGAGAATCATAGGATATTCCACAGCACAATAGACAGAACTACTCAGAATATCAGGTAGGAACAGTAAGACAATGTCAACTGGAACCAGGAACTTGGCTATATGGCAACACACTGTTACTTGCATCAAAACGTACCTTGCAGTGCTCATGTGCCGGTATAAAAATGAGAAATTTGCAAAAGCCAGTCCACACCAGTTTGATTTTGAGATTCCCACCCCCACGTCCCAGCATGTCGTTGCAAAGGCCCACACCCACCCCCGTTACCCATATCAAATGTAAAAAAAACACCCCACCACACATACGTACAGCTGATTCCACCTGTTTTCCTCAGCATGGAGCCAGTACAGGCCAAGGTAGCCGAGTCAACCATGAGTGGTAGCCGAGTCAACCATGAGTGGAATTGACTGAGTATGAGTACAGTGGGGTGGTTTCTGCAGTGGGGCCAAGTGCAGGGGGTGGGCTTTTGCAACAATACCTTTTGAGAAATCTCAAAATCTGAGTGACATATGAGATGGTTTTACCAATTTTCCCATAGAAAAAAGGGGACTTGTACTATATAGTATTTCTTGGTAGTTACCTATATAAAACACCGGAGTCTTTGTATCCTTGAATCCCCGAAAGATACCTTGGACTGCCAACATAATCACATTTGCAGGTGCTCCAAGAGCTCTCAATGAAAGAAAGAGTTTTGCAGGTCTATGCATTGGAGAGGCCTGTATAAATACAGGTATGAGATATCTAACTAACTGCAACAGGTGCAAAGTTTCTTATTTTTGTATCCAGTTAAAGGGTCATAGCCAATAATGTAGTAGAAAAGTAATATAAAATGTTATTCCCTATAACACGAAGTGAAAACATGAAAATAAGATCATAATTTAAACATACAGGTGACACGCCCATTAGTTTAAGAAACAATCCTGATCCTAGGAACAATGCTAATGCTTCCATTATACCAATTCCAGCAGCTAAGATAAGGGCAGATGATACAGATGACAGCTCCAATTTGCCTGCAAGGATATCAGAAGTCAGATACAAACCCTGAATTACAAAGCAAGCACATAACAGATACATTACCATAGATGAGGTCAAAAAAAGGGCATTTATCAAACGATTCAGCTACCTGAACTAGGACGCTTGGTAGCACTCCTAGAAATATCCTCTGCCACAAATGAGGTAGCAATGCTCAAGAGTGGAATGTTGAAGATCTTTGACACAATATTAAAAATTGATATACCAATACCAGCCGATGCCAATTCCAATGCACCTTTCAGAAAAATATGCAAAAGGTGAGAAAGAAAACAGGTAACTAATGCATGCAGTAAGTAAAGAGTACAAAACATCTTTCCAGTAGGACAGGCAAATGTGTAGGGTATTCTTTGACATGCCTAGGTTCTGCATGACAGTTTACAGAATGAACAATCTTCTAGAGAATAAGGACAGGCTCATATGCATTTCCACATAATAGTGTGATGTGCATTTCCACATAAGGTATAAAATCTACTTCCAATGAAACAGAAGTACTGAGAACTAAGTACATTGGATGGCTTGTGGTAATAAACTTAAGCAATGGACTTACAATCTGACACACTTTGAACAGAAGCAAGATGTAGCAGTAAAGGAGGTACCTAATCTACCAATGTACGCAGTCTCCATAAGCTGTGCCACTGGATCAATAGCTTGACCCAAGACTGCTGGTAGAGCTAGAAGAATTAGCTCACTTCTGACACCCACAGAATTCAGGCTGCTGTTTATTCATCTGATCGTTAGAAAAGGCACACTATATCATTTGAAATGTAAGACACTAAGACACAGAGCAACACAGCTGATTAGCTGTAGCCTACCAGTCTAAAGAACAAAGGGCATGTGAAAACCAAAGCGACTTTTATAAAGTAGTGGAATATATATATAGTCTTACATGACAGCCTCCTTCAAAGTAGCAAAAGAGATTTTGTTGTCTGTTTCAAGGCATTCATCGCCATCATCAGGTGTGTATCCTGGTACTGACTGGCCACTGGCAACAGTGGTGCTTTGCCGCCTTGTAGAAGATAACCCCCGCAGAAGGAGCAACTTTGCATTGTTGGTTGATTGTGGAGCGGTGATTCTGCTGTTTGCCTTGTTGCATAAGGAAGAACAAGCAAACCTAGTCGGTGGACAAATCGCACCGTGCTGAGAGACAAGTGGACTGTGGTGGTGCAGGTGCAGCATTGTTTTGCCTTAGATGTCCAGACGAGGTGCTTAGACAATGTTGCTCATTCTTGTATCTGTAATGTGGAGGAGAGAGCACTGCCGAGTGAATGAATCAATAAATAAACAAAATGCTAGCATAGCTGATTGAATATTCAGGAACTTTGGGTAAAAAACGAAGTAATTAGTTGACATAGTAGATAGTACTAGCCAGTGGCGGAGCCAGGTTTTACTCGTGAATGGCCTTTTAAGAAGCTACTAAGAATGTTGTACAACACACATGATGAGATAAAAATAAATACTAGTGTCTAGTGAGGTGGTATAATTGCATTTTCAATCATCCATATTTCTAATTTCAATTCAATCCAATGAATATTGAATCTGAATAGCAATTCAATAGAGATTGAAAAGGGAAACATGTGCTCACGGTTTCACACGGTAGACTAGCAGACGGGTCACGCCGTCACGGACTCACAGGCAGACACAGCTGGGCAGCTTGGCGCCAGAGGCCTGGAGGACGGGGGGTGCGGACCGGCCACCGGCAGCAGCAGGCAGCCGACGAGGCGCCCTGCGCGGCGCGGAAGCCACGGATGTGGAGAGGCGGAGGGAGTCTGGATGCCGAAGGGATGGGCTCCGGCGGTGTCCGACGCAGCGGGCAGCGGCGGCCGGCTCCTCGCCTCCTGCCCTCGTCCCGTGCGCGACTACGGCGGCGGCGGAGCGGGGCGTACGCGGCGGAAGCGGGTGCGGCGGAGCAGTGTGTGACAGGGAGACGGACAGACAAGAGGCTGAGCTGAGGCCATTTGTGGTGTTGGGCCTTGGCTGTTGCTTTCCTGGGCCAAAAAATTACAGAGAGTATATTATGTTATTGGGCCAATGACTAGGGCCTGGGCCGCAGATGAATCACGCCTCTTTTTTTGAATTCGGGAATTATGCCTCAAAAAAATCTTTTAAAAATCAGGCATTCCGTCAGTTTTGGCACTTAACGGTATTAACTATAGGATAAAAAGATCATTTTATCCCTAAAGAAAAAATAAAAAAAACAAAGAACACATATATATGTTCTAAAATTTCAAGCACATAGGCGCACATATATATTTCAAGCACATAACTACATATAATTACATATATTTTTGAGTTTATCAAATAAATAATTGTAAAGAATATGACTAGTTTCATATTTTTAATAAAAACTAGACATCTCAAAGGACACAAAAAAATTTAGTTCACCAAAATTGAAATTACCAAACTCCAGTTATGAATTTCCAAAAATGAGGGACATAGTGGTCTTTTCGTTCGCACTACAGTGTCCAAACTAACCGATTTTTCACCCAAACCTGACGGGAGGCCATATTTCTAAAAAATTTTTGTTTTAAGGTCATATTCCCAAATTTAAAAATAAAAAAAACTAATTCTTAAACGTAAACTTTTTAGAGGTCAAATTCCTAATTCTCCTCTTATATTAGGGTATGGCTGAAGGGAAGGAGAGAGACGAGCCTATAGTGGATGCTCGTCACCAGCGAAGGGACAAGCCCTGGCGGCGCCGTCGCTTGCCCAAGGTCGCTTGGTCGCTTCCACCTTTTGTGTTGCTTCCAAATCAATATACGCCGGTGGACAAGCCCTAGATTTTTTTTTTTAAATCCATTTCACGACCTATTTTCAATCCATATATCACATTTGACATTTTTTTTTGCCAGCTATATCCCATTTGACTTAATGCTTCGTTTCGGAGGAGGGGGAGGGTAAGCAGAGACAGTGGTTCGTTTCGTTTCGATCAGAAAAGTTAGTCGATAAGGTCAAGGTAACACGGTCTTTTCGTATCTACGTGTATTTGCCATTTAGTTTTCTGAATTTTTTTTCGACAAAAAGTTATTTTGCTTCGGAGGTATTCATGTGATTTCCTCGGAATCGCAGCCGCTCATGGCTGTAACAAGGGCCACTATTATCTAGCTAAGTTTCTAACTAAATGCATATTGAAGATGCATGGAAATGCCATTAGATATTACAGAGTATCAATATGCTTATTATGATAAATAAATAAAGAAGAAAGACATGTAAATTGATGTAAGCATTTTTTTTAGTTGTGGGTATTAAATATTACCACATAACGATTATGTCCCCTAAAATTCTAATCTATGAGACATGTTCGAGGACAAGTGCACATAAAAAAGCTAAAACAATTTATAATTCGAAATCAAGAGTATAGCAAATAAATTAAAAACCTTTTAGTGTGACTTAGGTTAGCTTCATCTCCACATAAAGTAGTGTATATAAGAACACTACTAGCTAAGAACAAATGAAGTAGAAAGACAGAGTGCGTTTGGTTCGAGGACGAAGTTGGATGGAATACGGTGATCCATGGATATTGGGATTTAAGGACAAGCATTAGCATTCGTGTGGCCAAAACGCGTGCACAGTGTGTCCACGATAGCAAATGGATTGAGAGCCATTGTTTTCGTGATGGACGTCTCTCGTCGCGCTGACCGACGGGCACAAGGCTTGGACCGTTGCGGTCTGCCTGGCTGGTCAGCGCCCAGGGCCATTATCATCGTGGGATTGGCCACCTCAGTGGGCTGTCGTCGTCCCATTAGCTAGGCAGAGCTGGGTCCACTCTTTAGTGATACAGCAGGCGCTGGTTGGTGCTCTCCATCTTCTGGCCCGCGCTCGTGGCATAGGATGTCGACATTCCTGTTTGGCCAATGAGGTGCACACGCTACAGTCTAGGCACAAGCATTCACTGATGGATGGGTCTAGGCCTACACTAGCCCCACCGTTCAGTCACAAGAGGACAAAGCAGGGCACGCCCACTCCGTAGCTGCGTGACCTGTGCTGAGGTGCTGAGGACCGAGGCGGCCAGTCCAGAGACAAGCAACCAACCCAACGGGGCACGGTCACTGACCGTGGGCCCAGCGTGCTATCAGCCAATCGGTGCTAGACAACGGCCCTCCTGATCAGCGCAAGAGCAGGTGACGGCCATGCCAGTACACGAGGCCCACTACGTGCAACGAACCAGAAGCACGACGGGGGGTCCGTTTCAGTCGGGTTGGGAAGTGCAGCGTGGACTTCCCCTGCTCTAGACTGTGTCCCTGCCGGTGGGGGGCTGCTTGCTCCGCTTCAGCATGGGGTCCTCGCGGCAGCGTCTGGTGCTGCGTGCTCGTCCACCCGCCTGGTGCCGTCGCTAGCGGCGATGATAAAAGAGGAAGCTCCTATTCGGCGCCTTGCGTGGCGGTGGACCCAGTCGCGGGCACGCCCCGGCAACGGTAGCAGACGCGGGCGAGTTTGCCCTCCCTTCTCTCTCGGTGCTCTGGCACGGGAGGCTCCTAGGCGCGGTGGCCGTCCCAAGAGGGGGGCCTGGCGCAGCAACCAGGTGCGGCGACGGCGGTTGCGCCCCCAAGAGTGGTTGTGCGGCGGTGCAGGGTTAGCGCCGCGCGATGGCCGCGGCGATGCGGCGCTCCCGGCACGGCGTGGAAGCCTGGCCTCGACTAGGGCGGCTGGTCGCGGCGGCGCGAGGAGTATTTGTGCGGGTATGGGCAAGCGTCTTGGCACAGCGGCCTCAGCACGGGCGGAATCGGCGCGGAGGCCTAAGCGGCGCCGGCCCTAAGCACACTGGCGCAGTGGTGCGGGGCCAGCGCGCACCCAGGCGTGGTGGTGCCGTGGCGCGGATGCGCCACCTGAGCCCGACGCGGCTGTGCGGTGGGGCGAGGCGCCGCGCCCCAGCGTGGGTTGCCCGAGTGCGGCGGCCCAGCACCTCTGGCTAGGGCGTCAGGCGCGGCGACGATAAGGCCTCGGCGCCATGTCTCTCTCCTCAGTCCCCACTCTCCCCCTCTCTCTCCTGATGGGGCGGCACAACCGCACACCAACGCGGTCGCGGGGAGAGAGCGCCCACGGCGTGGCGGCGCGGGTGCCAGCGACCTGGGCGAGTGGGCCTCGGCGGTGGTTGTGAGCGCAACGCTAGGTGCGGGCGCCGGCAAGGTGAGCGCGTAGGGGGCATGAGCATCGGTCCCCGTGTGCCTAGCCACCGTGGGCGCGGTCCTCGCCGACCGGCCACCGCCGCTATGGTCAGCCCTAGCCGCAAGGTGCCTCCATGGATGGATCTGTCCCTCCTCTCGTCGGATCTGTGCAAAGCAGCAGGCAGGGTGCCGCCAGAGGCCAAGGACGACGGTGGCATGGAGTCCGTCGCTGGGTGACACATGCAGACATTGGGTCTGTTCTTCTCCTACTCTTCTCCCCATGACATCTGTGTACCTATTGCTTCCCGCATGTGCCACTTCGTGCCTCCCTGAGACGTGTTCTTGGCGCAGGTGGGAGGAGGAAGACCCGAGCTCTGGCGAGGACAGTCAGGCACAGCGGCGCAAGGGCCCCGGCATGGCTACCCGGCAGGTGCGCACTCTGGTGTCGCTTCTCGGGGGTGTGGGGTGGAGCGCCGCTGCGGGGCGAGCTCGCCCCCACGGGCCCCAGTGGGCCTCCTTGCACGGCGACGGCGGATGCGCTCCTGAGGCGCGGTTGTTTGGCGGGGCAGGGTGAGCGCCCCACTGGCAACGCGGCGCGTGATGGTGGCGGCGGTACCGGTGGAGGAGCAAGTCCGCCAGCCACGACGTCGGCCAGTTTGTCACATGGTAGATGTTCTTCTCTGCCATGGCCCGTGGGTGCTGCTCTATATGAGGTGCATTTTTTCGTTGCTTGCTCCCAATTCTGATCAGATCATTCAACTTGTTGTTGTGCTTGTGGTTCTTAAGTTGCTGCGCTCAAGGTGTCTGACACAATGCCTGAGAGCCAACAACTATATATGGACACACTGAGCTTCGCATTAATCTGACGTTGTGAGCCAAGATATTTCTAATTCCAAGTATAGTAAGGGAGTCAAGGCTACTGTGTTCATCCAATCTAATTTCTGAAGACAATAATATGATTTCTTTGTGGTTGCCTGCCTATTAGCTAGACATTCAGTAGTCTGGGTGAACGATGGCGCATGAACTTGCAGGTGCCCAGTGCCCAGACCACTCCTGCAATCTCATGTGTGATCCTTCGTTGTAATTTTTGCAGGTAGTCATGGATGAAGAGTCATGGCACTTATACACTTACTTACCTGCACAGAAATTCTAGCTGTACGTGAAACTATGAATTTTAGCATTTTAATTTTTGCAACTCTATATATGATTTCGCGCTTGACATTATGTCTGGAGTATAGGGACTTGCAAGTTTTGATTCGATTCATCATCAGGCAGTCCTATATGACATGATGAAGCTGACAACCTATTTTAATCCACTAATAGTTTTTTTTAACTCAGCTTCAATTTTGATATTTCAAACTGACTACCTACATTATTGTTTTACTGTTGTGCATGTTTAATTGATGAGCTATTTGTCTTGCCATGACCGGATATACTTACATTGCAAACCCTGAATTCAATTAGGGACAAACTGCGGTTTCTTAAAGGCCAGTTTGATTCCAACTTAAGGTCTTGTCTTTGGGTAGAACATAATGTATGGTTTGATGGTGACATTGTTATGAACTTGGAGTTAGAAATTAGACGTGCTTCAGGTGTCAGGACTAAGATGCAGAAGATGTGTACTCCTAGGAGCAGCTCTTGGTTGTTATTTCAAGCACTGCAAGAAGAGTTGTCATGTTCCATGTGCAGTTCAGGTAATTGATTGCCGCTGAAATGTTGTAAGCACTTTCACCTTCGATCCAAATGTTACTTTACTAACGACCAACATCATATTCTGACATGCTTAATGTTTACATCCTAGGCTAAAGGCCATGTGTTATGCCCTAAACATGTTTCAAAGACACTACCATGTTATAAGCTGCGGACACATGGAAAGGAGAATTACAGTTCTTCCCTGCGTCAAAGGTATTGTGATCATTGTTTGCTCTTCTCGGGAGATATGTAGATGTTGCTAATTGATAAAATCTCAAAGCAAATTAATTGTTTTGCGGGACTCACTGAAGTGTCTGTTTTCAAGGACTCAGCTTTGATGCAAAATATACCTCGATGCAACGTTTGCCATGGCAATTGTCTGGACCATCTCATGCTCTCTAGCTGCAGAAAAGATTTTGGTAGAAAGGTGCTTCACACACACTTGATAGCATATGAAATTCTGTGAACAGATTGGCATATAAACTACAAATGAGGTGTTGGCTTATGGTCTGTCCCTGATATTTTCATTGCTTGGGCTAGAAAATGGTCAATACTCCTCTTGCCAGTTCTCTACAAACCTGTCATTCGTTTGATGCATATCACTTACATTCACATGCCTTGTAGAAAACCAAAATAGAATGAAGCGGCTTCATCCCTTCTGTAGTATTTAGTATTTAGTTCGAGCTTGGTTTGCTATCTATGTTGTATCTCTATTATAATATTTAGTCCTGTGTGAACATCTTGTATTGTAATAGTTACTTAATATCTGAACATCTAATATCTGCATTGCATCTTTTTAGAATACTGTTGTGGCCATTGCTCGCGCGCCCATGTGCGCGTAAATCACTAGTGAGGATATCCATATCTATGTTTGATTGGATGGATGGGACAACACATTTTTATGTTTGGTTTGGTGGATGAAAGTAGATGGGATTAGAATAGTTGACTAATTATACATATTATTTAATAATAATAACTAACTAGACACTAATGATTATGCACTAATACTAATTTTGCCACGACAATCACTAATTTAAAATAAATATGTTAATTAGCACCACTAATAACCTAATTAGCATACGGAAAATGCACTTATCAATGTAGTACCACTTATCAAAACTAATCCTACCATCATAATTAGTAAGTAGTAATAAAATAACATATTGATAATTCTTAATTAATTTACTAATGACAAAGATTAGAAGACATGGATGAGCTGGTTCGTGAAATTTTTACGAACCAGGAAATCCAACATCTAGAAATATATTCCCTGTCCATGGATTTTTCCGGTCCCAGTGATCCATGGATCCCATACTGGAGTCGGAGCCCGCCGGAGCCTCATCAAGTAGGCTTTCATTTCTATGTTCTAGCGGTGCCAACCAACCTTCTCATAAAAATTGCAATGGAGTAAAAAAAAAAAAAACTTCGCAAACAATGCATGATCAAAACCATTGTATATTATATACGTATGGGTAGTAATAACTTTTGTTATTGCACATGAACACACATGATTCCTACATATATATGATGGATCGGAAATAAAAAGGTACTCTTCACCGGTTCATCATTCATCCATTCATGCATATATTCAAGCGATCCGTGTTGGCGTTTGGCGCGTAGAACCTTTTGTACGTTAGCCACAACATTAGGCAACCAGCAGCTGGATTGGAGTGTACCAAAAGTTATCTTCGATCCAGTCATGAAGAATGGAGGGTTTGAGATCCAAGCAAGCGCGAGAGCCGTGGTAGCTTTGATAATATATAAGTCACGGACACATGGCCATTGGCCAAGGTGGCTCCTCACGGAATCTAGCCCAGAACTTGCCCCAAAAAATGAATTCATTTGAATTATTATGTGGTAAAGTGAAAAATCCAAAAGTGTTGCTCTATCCGTCCTATAACTATACTTTACTTTGTATTTGGTCCTCAATCAAAAATTTAAATTTCACTAAAATCTAGCTATAACATCAAATTTGTCATATTATGTTTTTGTATGAATTGTTTGTTGAGTTAGAGAAATTTAATTTAGAACAAATCTGAAAGTGAACTATAGTTAGAACCAGAGTATATAGTTCTATTTGATACAACCGTGGAGAGAGGCAATTCCCTAAGAAGCAAATAGAGGAAACCGCTAAACTAAACTAGTTCCTAAAAAATCATATAAATCTATACCTAATAATTATTCGTGAAAATTTACCACCCCTATTTTGTCCGCTCCGCTAATTCTGACCGCTCCTGTCCGCCCAGTGCAGCCTCTATGCCTGTCCGCGCCTTCTTGAGTCAGACTCGCTCACGTCTTGTTCCTACAGATCCATCAGTCAACTTCCTTACGTCTCCTATCCCAAAGAATACAAATCAATAAATCGATTTCTTCTTCTTTTGTTCGATCACAGTAAATCGAGAACTCCACGGTTTAGTGGCAAGGAGAAGAAGCATCAAGATAGAGCGCTGATCTGAGCAGGCGGCGCGGCGCTCGAGACGCGAGGCGTGGCAGGAAGAAGTGGAGAAGCGGCCGAGAGAGTAGTATCGGGAAAAAGGACGAGCGGGGCTTGTCGGAGTTGAAGAAGTGCGGCCACCAGAGTTTCCGAAGATGGGGAAGAAGTGGGCGAGCTCCGCTCGGCCGTTGCGCAGGTGAGTGTCGCCCCGCCTCGAAGCAGGCGAGCAAGATCCGCCCGGCCGCTGCTTCTGCGAGCGTGCGGACGAGCTCCGCTGGCTGCTGCTCCCGTGAGCGCCGTCCAGCCGCGTCGCAGGCGAGCTCCGCCGGCCGTTGCTCCCGCGAGCGCCGTCCCGCCGCGTCGCAGGCGAGCTCCGCCAGCCACCGCTCCCGCGAGCGCAGGCCGCAGTCCCGCCGCGTCGCAGGCGAGCTCCGCCCAGCCACCGCTCCCGCGAGCGCAGGCCGCAGTCCCGCCGCGCCGCAGGCGAGC
>CM041632.1:43280035-43297765 GCA_023333625.1 Bothriochloa decipiens
GCGGGCCGGCGCGGTCGGGGCGCGGCGCCGTCACGGGCGGGGGGCCGGCGCGGGCGGGGCAGGGCGGCGTCGGTGCGCACGCGTTCGGGGGCGGGGGCGACCGGATAGGGTTTGGGTGGGCGTTTCCTTTTTAGACATGTGAGATGTCTGAGTTTTAGACATCCAGCGTTGTAACTTGCTCCAAATATTTTCTAATTTTTATCATAGCCTCCACATGCGATAACATGACACCTCGTTAAGTTTCGTGATTTTCGGACTTCGTTTGGATTTTATATAATAAAAAAACACTTTTCACGCACGTAACTCGTCATGTTACGACGCCAATATGGTCATAATTTGATGTGAGGCCCTGGATACAGTCTCCACATACTCCGAACATCATGAATATACTTTTTAGAATCAACAAATTCCATTATTTCATGTACCTGCAGTTCAAACTTGGAGTTGCTGGAAAAATTCAAAAAAACAAAAATAAATAACGAAATATAGCAAAACAACTCAAAATTTGCCCAACTTTTGAAGTTGGGTTGTATTTGGTGTAGGAAGGCACCAGGAAAAAATTGAAAAGAAAAAAACCAAAAAAAAATTCTTTGCCGAGGGCTTAGGAATGGCCCTCGGCAAAGCTCCTTTGCCGACGGCCTGGCCACGCGGCCGTCGGCAAAGGCGGTGGCCGTGGCAGGCTGTGCGGCCACCACGTGGCTGCGCTTTGCCGATGGCTTGGCCTTTGCCGACAGCCTAACGGTACAACTCTCGGCAAAGTGACCTTTGCCGACGGTTGTATTTGCCGACGGCCCGGCGGTCGGCAGATGTTTCTTTTGCCGACGGCTAGGTTTTGCCGATGGCCCGGCTGTCGACATAGATTGTCTTTGCCGACGGCTCGGCCTTGGACATAGACTTCTTTGCCGACGGCGTGACCTGGCCGTCGGCAAAGAGGTGTCTTACCGACGGCTTATTCCTTGGCTGTCGGCAAATGTTTAAGCCGTCGGTAAAGTTGGCGTTTCCGGTAGCGATCATAATGTCTGGTGTTTTGGCACACCACATGATGCGTATGATAAAACAGCAAAGACGACCTGACCTAACAATATAAAGTCAGCTAGCTAACTACTCTCTTGAATCATGGTGCCCGTATGATCCCTGAATAGAAATTAAAAGCCTCTGTGTCGGTCGGGGCTCAGCACTCGGCAGCATCAGATCAGTATGGTATAGTAGGCTACCGAACGTTTGGCGTGGCCGAATGGATTATGGAGCGACGACCTGCATGCATGCGATGCTTGTCGGCCGGCGTTCACCGTTTCACGGCTCCTACCTCGTTCAAGTGTATTCTCTTTCGGTCCGTGACGGCGACGCTGTGCGCAAAAGACCTTTCACTAGACTACTAGACGGCACGCAGTATACAAAGTCCAGTTCGATTATTCGCCCTCAAAGGAGAGAAAGATTGTGAGTGATGATTTATAAAAATCTGAAATGGTTTGACTTAGCATTTTTTACACAATTTTAATAAAATCTGAAGTGGTTTAGCTTAGTATCATCATACTACTTAGCTGCAGAATTTATGCTTTGATGATAAGTCATGAGTCACCTCAGGATTTGGTCAAAAACACATGGACAAGTTGGCTCGTCACGGAATAAATCAATGCCCCAGGGATCGGATTCGGTCTCCCTCCTGATCATGCATCTTTTGTGTCCAACTCCTACTTGCTTGTGTGGTTCGGATTCTGTTTCTGTGTTGCTCTGCTTGATCTGCTTTTTAGTTTTGTGGCAAAAACTCAATACGCCTCATACTTTTTTTTCCTGTATATATATGATAGGAATATTAGTGTTACTCCTATTGGTGACGACTGTCATCATTTACAAAACCGTTGCTCTCTTACTCTTACCAGGGTGGCTATAATACAATATAGTAACTTGAATTACACTCTCTGCATTCTAAATTATAAGTCATTTTAAAAATCTTAAATAGTCAAAATATATAAAGTTTAACCAAAATTATAGAGAAAAATATAAATATTTGTGATATGTATACTATGAAAATATGATACATATAGTTGACATCATAAATATTATTATCTTATTATATAAATTTAGTCAAACTTAATATATTTCGAGTCTCCAAGAGATTTTTTGAATGAATTACAATCTAAGATCGAGGGAGTATTTATCAAATCGAAGTCCACTCAATTATGCCAAATTTCACCAAGAAATTCCAAAAATTTTCAGCCATATAAAAGAAATCATCTTTTATCTCATGCACGCATGTCCCTATACAGACGCGTGCCACCGCCACCCGGGGCGCCGAGCGCCATCATAAACCACTCCTGATCAAATCAAATGACTGATTATTAACCTTTGTCGCCTCCACTCAGCCGCAGCTAGCCGAACGAACATCGTGATCACGCCCTGGCACCCACAAGGTCACAAACTCCGGGAATCCAAATCCTCCTCATGCTAGCCGCCGAGGCGAGACCTACCACTACCACTACCGGCCGGCAGGGCGCCGCGCGCCGGTGAGACACAACACAAGAAGCGTGCGGCTCTCGCTCTCCGTGCATCAGTGCAACACCTAACACGTATCAATAAGCAAAGGCAGCAGATCGAGCTAGCTTTTGATTTGTGGCCATCTGGCTTGTGCCCCTTGGACATAGCCTTTGTTCGTCTTGCTTTGATTTCGTGGCCATCATCATTTGGTTCCTTCCGTGCCCATTTGTGTCATCAATCATCATCTCCCGCGCGCGACGCGCTACCACGATCGATCTCCTCTATAAAAGAAACCACCCTGCAGAGCTCACCACCAGCAAGTCCTCAGACGTCACTGCAATTATTATTTGCACAGCAGCTGCGCCAGACTCCTAGCACAAAGGTCAGCCAGCTGCACTGTGTGTGCCATGTTACATACGAATACGTACATATGTTTTCGTCGAACCCGCGCCGTACGTCGTTCTGAACGAACTGTATCTATGTCTCGGTGCAGGAGGGGCTACTCCGTAGCCGCGGCCGTGGTGAAGGGGACCACCGGCGGGCGGAAGGCCGTGGAGAAGGTGGCCAAGCGCTTGATGGGCAAAGAGGTGAACACGGCAGCTGCGGCCTCGGTGTCGCCGGAGAAAACGCCGTGGGTGCCAGACCCCGTCACCGGCTACTACCGCCCGGCGGGTGGCGCCAGCAAAGAGGTGGACGCGGCGGAGCTTCGCGCAATGCTGCTCACCAAGACGGTCGCCAACTAAATCAATCTAGCAGTCCAACTAGTTCATCCCACTATAATAATTAAATTAAACTCTGCGGACGTTGATCGCTTCCCTCTGCAGACCTAGAGCTAGAGCATGAGAAAAAAAAAACGGTGCAGTGCTTTACCGTCTGTAATCAAGAGGTTCAGGGTTTAAGCCTCAGCCTCTTCATATTTATACAGAGATGACTGTTGACTATTTTTTCTTCCTCAGATCTCGCAGTGCGGGAGCCTACGGCATTAGGTACGTCTTTTTTTTAGTCTACTGGCTGCACGTGTCTATCGAAGAAATCAAACGTGGCTCTTTAAATCTTGATTCTTCGGCTCTCTCTCTCCAGCTGGCTTCTTGTGCCTTTGGCTCCCTCCATCGATCCCCATGTAACCAGTCACACCAAATGGTCTGCGCTATGTTACCTAGATACGGTCGGATACGGTACGTATCGGACACGTAGATACGTCATTACTCACAAAACACTGACATGGAGATACGTCTAATATATTTCAATATAATAATTATTATGTATGAACTAAAAGCTTAAAATAGTTATCTAGCAAGTTTTAAAGCAATTTATGTAACATTATTCAATTTAAAAAGTAAAAAATAGAAAAAGCCAAGAATACTTGTATAAAATAAGTTATTTGAATGCCTAATCTCTAAAGAAGTATCCGACGTGTATCCGAGGAGTATCGGTATCTGTAACAAGTAAAATGACGGCCCAATGAATTGCGAAAGAATTTGAGCCAACTTTAGCCTAGAAGAAGGGCCCAACCGCCGCCACGACCATGGCCAGCGGGCAGTCGACGCCCTAGAAGGGGGCTGTAAGGTCCTAAATGGCTAGAGGAGAATAGCCTATTAAAATTTTTACAAAGCACTAGGCAAACTTGATTAGGAAAACAAATGACGTAAATGCAGGTTTGCCTAGTCTAGATGGTGAGTAGCCCTCCTAACGACAATTCCAGTGTATTATAATCTCTATATCAATCAAAGACTATGTTGCTACTTTGTACATTAATAAGCTAGCAAGAACTATCAAATCTACACATGCTACATAAGATAAGCTAAGAAAGTAAATACAAGGGAGAGGATGATGATTCTTATACCGACGTTGAAGAGAAGATACCAATCACCTAGATGATAAACAATCAACTATAATAGGCAACAATCACAATATAAAGATCAATCACCGGGAGACAATGGGAACATAATGATTTGTTCACCCAGAGTTCACTTGTGCACCGACAAACTACGTCTCCGGTTGTGTGTCGACCAACACCTAGATGGTTCCCCGGTTTTTGACCCTCAAGCCAAGGCCCCTCAAGGCACACCTCCGCAAAGGCACCGACTCTCAAGCGAGGTAATTCAATGACACACGCAATGTATTAGAGTTGCTTTTGGCACTACGCCGAGAAAAATACAAGAACCTCTCACAAATCAACCGAAGGTGGGCAAGAACAGTCACCAACTCTTCCCAACGCCTCCAACAACCTTCAAGCCGGCTAGAAGCAGTACTCATCAAGAGTAACAAAAAATCCACCAGCCAAACGATCCACAAGTGCCACTAGATGCAACCACACATGCAAATGCACTTTGAATCACTCAATCTCACTTATGATCCGCAATCAAGCAAGAGATGAGTAGGAGGGGTTTGCACAAGCTCACAAGAATATCAAGAATGTTAGAAACTCAAGAGGGATGGCACACAACCGGCCACCATCTATTTATAACATCCCCAAATGACTACAGCCATTATACCCCTTCACTGCACTTTCCACGAGACCATCAGACGTGTCTGATGCGTTAAACAATTCACGCGCCAAATCCTTAGATTTGAAACTAGCCGTTACGGAGCTCCGGTCGCGTCCGGACCACCCGTCGAACGCTGCACAATTGGTCCGGACGTAGTCCAGAAACGGCGTCACAACACCAGACCTCTGGATGCACCATCGGACGCTCACCCAACGTTCGACGCATTCAACTGCAACACGCGCAACGAACACACTTGCCTCCGACACTGACGTCACGCGTTTGAACCAACATCGTCGGGCACGTCCGACGCCAGCTCCAACATAGCTGCTCAGACGACAACGTGCCGGACGCAGCCCTAGCATCCGACGCTCGGACCTGCCGCATCCGACGCTTGAAAATTTAGCAATTTCAAGCCGTCGACGATGCCATCATCTCCACCTTTGCAAATGTGCCAACATCACCAAGTGTACATCTCCATTAGCATTTTCACAATCATTTTCAAAGGTTTTCCAATTAGCACACTAAGTCTTAATGCATCGACATGAATGATCCACCTAGTGGCACTCATGAACCGAATTACTGAAGACTTCCCAACTTCATAGTTCGGCTATCGATTCTAAACCACTCACACCCTCTATGGTGTTTTGAGTGCAAAATAAAATGGCCCTATTGCATTATACCTTTGCCTTGAGTTCATTTTGCTTTTTCATCCATCAACCGCCAAGTCACCAAATGACATGATTCATTCCATATCATCATGTAACCTTCTCGGTCCATCGATCTCGATCTCACTTGCACTTCACCATTGAGACGGTCCATTGGCGTCAAGTCTTTCCCAAGCTTTACCATCGCATAGTCCTTCGCTTCAAAGCCTCGACTTGCCCTTCACACTTTCAACCGGTCCATCGAGCCAAGCCTCATCTTGATCTTCACCATCTTGGTTACATGACTTCATGTCATGTCTCATTTACAATGAGCTCCTCACTTGGCACAGACCACCTTATCTAAATTATCCACTTAGAATCAAGGTAGTTCTAGGTTTCATCAATTAGCCAAAACCAAACTAGGGACTTTCAATCTCCCCCCTTTTTGGTAATTGATGACAACCTTCATAAAGATGATTTTATAATAACAGATTTTTAACTTGTCATGCTTGTCCATGTAATTTGAACCATGAATAGGATTTGGACAACCATCACAAATTCGGTTTTGGTAGGATTACCTCCCCCTACATATGTGCATAGAGTTTGGATTGAAAGCTTTGCACATATGCATGGATAAGAATTGTTGGGAGAGTAATTCTACCAAAATGATGCTAAGGTATAAGAAATGGACCTTTGAAGTGTGATACCAATCGGAGTTGTCTTTTACACCATCCTTAGCACCATGTAACACTAGACATTCATCAAAACTCAACAGCTACATGAGATCAGCATTATATTCAAAAAGGCTCTTGATCCACTTGTAAAATAACCATGTCTAATTATAACCTATTCATGCTAGTAGATCATTTCATCATTCAAATTCTAGACTAGCATTATATCGCATAAGCATGTATATGAATGTAAATTACATGTGCAAGAGCAATTCATATGTTAATGCACATCCAAATGCAACAAATGGTTTATGAGGTTGCTCCCTCTACTTGTGTGCTTAAAAAAATTTGATTTACCCCATATCTTTGTGATTTATTTCTCCCCATTTATCATTAATTACTAAAAAGGTATGGTCAAATTATGGAGAGTAAGTTACTTTAGTTCTTTTGATGAGGTATAGTCAGGTTTTGGCAATTTTGGTTCAATCTAGATTGCTTGCCAAAGATATTTAACTCGGTTTGAACCAAAGACAAGCTTCTTAACACCTCACTAGAAGGGTTATCTTGTCTATGTTAAATTAAACACTTATAGTAAGTTCTCTTTATTCAACACTATGATTGCAAGCCCACAAACATGTCATATGCCACCACTAGATCAAATAAACATAGAAGCAATGGTGGTGCCATATGCACACCAAATTCATTTGATTTTTCATGAATGCACTTAGGATGCAACTTGTATGTCTATATGTGCTAATAAGTCCTAATATCCCGTGAATGACATGTCAATACAACTTTACTTTGCATAGTCGAAGGAGAGGCATGTCAATAAGTGGGTGGGGTGCATTCAACTCATGTTTGAGAAATTAAGAATGTTCAACTTATTCCTTAGCTTACAAAACCTCTTCTCATCAAGTGGTTTGATGAGTATATCGGCAAATTGATCATTGCTCGTAATACAGGTGGAACGGGCACCAGTGCTCCTGCAGTAACTCGTCAAAAGACTTGGACGACTCTCCTTTCTGAGACTAGTTCATATCCGCAACAGTGTTGTGTGGCCCTCTCTTTCTTGCCGATAAACCGTCCCGGATGTCTTTATGCACGCTAGTTAGCTAATAAAGTGGTGTAAACTTTTAGCCCTTAACTTTAACTAATTAAAAGGAACTATTATGACAAAACCGTAACCCTGATCAAGTTGACTACAATTACACAGGTAGTGTGCCTGGGAGGGATATACAGCAGTTCTTGGAATTTTAGTGCTTAGAAAATTTTAAACGTAGTCGAAACAGGCAGTTACCGGGTCATGCATGATCATGACCTTTATGCATTGCAACATACGAAGCGAACTGCATACATTTATTACAGACTCTGGGATAAAAGGATGATACTGTGACAAACTCAACGCTGAATAAAGACGACACACAACTGATGAACTGAATACAAACATAACTACCTGAATCAGTTCAGTACGCCTCAGGCGTAGTAGGCTTGTCCCCGTATTTGATGTGTACCCGAGGACGCGCCGGATGCCAGGAGACGGCACTCCTCAGAGCAAGCTCAGCAGAATAAGCATAAAACCACCAAAGACACTCTTGATATGACAAATTGTTTCCAAAAACAAACTCTTCAAGTGACCAAACATGATGCACTGCTCGGTGATCTATAAAGGCACGATTTTCGTCGCTAGAGCTGTCAATGTGGGCAGTGAATGACGTTAGGCTCCGCAGGTGCTGGATCCCTGCAAGCACAGGAGCACTTGGAACCGATCTTTCGGCGATAAACCGCACGCCAAAGCTCTCCAGGCTGGGCATCGCCCCCGGCTCGAACATGAGGTCGCACGGCACCATATATCTGAACCAGAATGACTTGAGACGTGGGAACATATCCCTGCTGATGAGGATCTTCATTTCAGACTGGTACTGGGTTGTCCAGAAGGCGCCCGCTGGCACTGTTGGGTGGTCGAAATCCACAATAGAAAGTCTGAAGTTGACGAGGTTTGGCAGCCTAGCGAGAACATCGAGTCCACACGAAAACAGCATCCTGACACCAATATCCAGGCTAGTTAGCCTGTGGAGCTGTGCCATCCAGTCTGGGACGGAGTAGAAGAAGCAACCGTGGACATGAAATCTCTGAAGACCACGCGGCGGAGACCAGTATCTGAGGTGATAACCAAAACCGGACCTTGATATTGTGTCACGACAATGTATAACAAGAGACTGGAGTCTGCCGAGTCGGCTCATGGAGTTTACAGCAGCAACTTGGTCATCATCTGGTGCATCCAAATGGACCTCGAGCACCCTTAGATTGCTCAGATCACCAATACCCTGAATTTGCCTCACTGAACACTGGCGAATCGTAAAACCTTTTAAAATTTGCAGGTTCCTCAGTCCGCCGATACCATTGGGTAGCTTTGGTGACAGGGAGCTAGAAACAATGATATTGGACAAAGATGATACCTCACAAATGTCTTGAGGTAAACCGTATGATAAGTAGGCATCTACATCCAGTGTGTTCAGATACCTTAGCGTTCGGATTTGCTTAGGCAATACGCAAGTCCGGCGAAGAACAGATCTGGAAAAACCTGACCAGTAGGAGCTTGTGATCTTCAAATATCTCAACAGATGCAACTTGCATAAGAATGTCAAATCACAGATGAAGCCATTGCTCAGGCAAGAAACATCAAGATGCAGAACTCTCAAGAGATGGAATCTGGAGAGCGAAGGCCTGCATTTCGAACAGGCCCAAAAGTCAAGTGATCGAGCCTGGGATAAGTCCATGCTTGATATTATCCGGTCGCATTCTGCATGGTCGAAATGGAAATAGGCTCTACGGACCTTAGCACTTCCACTAACAATTTGCTGAATATCAACTACAGCATCAATGAAGTTCTCTTCCATGGCCTTCGATATAATAAAGTCAAGCATCACAGAGTTCACTTGCCAAGAAGTGGCCTGACCGAGTCCATCGAAATCGGTTGCTTGGATTATGCTTCGATTAATCAGTTGGTTAAAGTAGCTCTCGGCAATTTCCTCTTGGGTGCAGCCATATGCCATGCTAACAAAGCCTTCAGCTATCCATCTCCTCATCAAATCGTCCTTACTTATTACCAAATATTCTGAACAGATACCAAGATATAGCAGGCAAGTTCTTACATTTGGACAAAGATCTCTGTAGCTAAGGTTCAGTAAACGCTTCATCGTTTCTACACCAGGTTCTGTATCAAGCCCATAAACTAGGGAACGTAGCATCTTCTCCCAATTCTCTATCAGCATGACATCATGATTAGCTAAGGTGCCAGCAAGGCTAAGTATGATTAATCGAACACCTCCACATTTCTTAACAATTTGTTCCAATGTATTTCTGAGGTGCTGAGGGCAATCATCATCAGAGTAGAAAACTCTCCTACAGAACAATCTTCTCGAGTCAGCATGGTTAAGTGGTTTGACCTTATATACACGCCCATGAATAGGAGCCTGCTGGCACGCAGAAGCTACGTTATGGTCGCATGTCGTCGTTATAACCACGCTGCTACGATTATTCTCTACGAAAGCATAACGGATAATGTTCCATGCTTCTTCACTCCAAATTCCATCGATCACAATAAGGTACCTGACAAAGAATTTCAGCAAATAGTCATATCAATCATTCAATCTACAGTTCTATATGTGATTAATCTGCATAAAAGGGAAGGCAACTTTGTCGCCATGGCACTAACTTAATATGGATGTGTATAATGTTTTGATACAGAGTCTGGAACTTTATATGAAATAATAAAGCTTCCTTTCTTATAAAAAAAATTGTAGATAGATGTTGTAATGGTGAGCCAATTGGAAAGAAAGTATCATTTCAACTATGAATTAAGTGCTTGGCATTGTGGAGGCCTTGCGGATTTGAAAGAACACAGTTTTCCAAGAAACCCATGCTCAATGCACATACCTTTTTTCTTTGAGATATTTTATAAGCTTGTCAATGAGTTGATCCTTGGTGTCCCATCTAGTATCTCCTTGAAACCCGAGTCCTGAAAGCATTTCTTGAAGAATCCACCTTATACTTCGCCTAGGAGAAGCAGAAGCTGCTGACACGAATACAGAACAATCAAATTGGCCTCTGATGTCGTGGTACACCCTCTTTGCAAGAGTTGACTTGCCGATGCCACCACATCCCTCAATGGACAGAGCTTTAATCCGTGGGGATACTATGGGCCCTTGCTCCATTAACCGACTGATGATCTTTTGCTTGGACCGATTAATGCCTACGAGGTCAGTACCCTCCTCGTAAAGTGACGAGAGCCTTGGATCTATAGTCACGAATGGAGGCGGTTGTTCATTAGGCGTGGTGGTAATGTGTTCATTGAGTCCGTACCTCTCAAGTTGATGGATCTCATCCGCCGCACGAGCCTTCAGCGTCTGGGTTTTTTTGGCGATTCTGTGGCGCGCCCTCAGCGACTTGAGCTGGTTTGTCAAACCCGTATTGTCGTCGTCCTCAGCGAGGTGGTACTTGAAGAGGCCGATGCATTCCTCCATGGCGAAGGAAAGCTCTCTCAGCTTGATTTTCAGCTGCACATCCACCTCCTCCATCTCCATCCCATCCATGCTGACAAGTAGACCGTTCACACAGCTCATCTGATCTTTGAGATAAGCAA
The DNA here is from genome assembly GCA_023333625.1 of Bothriochloa decipiens. Classification (NCBI taxonomy): domain Eukaryota; kingdom Viridiplantae; phylum Streptophyta; class Magnoliopsida; order Poales; family Poaceae; genus Bothriochloa; species Bothriochloa decipiens. The sequence continues at coordinate 43,290,957 of CM041632.1, forward strand.
TCTCACGCCTCACACCTCTGATCAGTTTGTATTCTCGCAGGAAGGCTGCTATGAGCTTCAAGATGATGATGCAGACCACTCCCATCAAAGCAGTCGTCACCACCATGGCTGCCATTGCTTATGGGAACAAGGGAGGTAGTAGAAGGAAAGGAAGACACAAGGGAGGTGCTCCTAAATTCTACAACTAGTACTATTATATTTATTCCACTGCCTTAGGGAGTACCCGGCCCCTTGGTATACGCCCACAAGTTGCATCGAGTATATTGCAACAGGACAATAAGCCAGTATGGCCTTAGAGTATGATGATTGATGAAAGCAGAATTTGGACTTCGGAGCTAACCTTCCCAAATGAAAAATAAGGAATAATGCATACCTACCGGCAGTTGAAATATAGGTTATTAATTACCTCATATTTTGAATATTTTTAAATAACAATTTGGGCTCAGAGGGTTGACATGGTTCCATGTGAATTGCACCCCGGAATCTTTCAACAGGATGGAAGACAGAGAGTACATTTCCGTGCATTGAGTCATCCGGGTTACTTTATTCACATGATTATTGTTTTCTTTCTCGTGACTCTCTACAACACGCTACTCTGGCGAGCTTTTCGTCAGTGGTGGAAAGAAATAAGTGTTCCGTCAATTCCTTAGCCTAACTCTTAATCCAGCTCCTTTAAAAAAAAGGGGGGGGACATCAACATGTAATGGTACGTGATTGAACGACCAATGCTTTCTATCGTGTTGGTGCCTTTGGCAGCGTTTTTTTTCCCCTTGGCTCTCTAGTCATCCTCGGCTGCCGCCATTGCCATCGTCTAGAGGTACACCGCTAAGAGTATTAGGAGATGGAGAAGGCAATGAAGATCATATTTTGAAGCTTCTGGTGTGAGTTATAGTGATAGAGATGTCTAGCCATGGCTCATCCGCCGCCTGGGAGGTTCTGTCATAATTGTGCCCACTATTTCATATCTAAGAATACTAGGATGTAGAATAGAAAATATAATTAAGATTTTGAAGGTTTTGAATGTCAGCTAGGGCTACGGTGTTGTATATGGCCAGCCACGACGGCGAGCTTTGGCGGTTCAGTATATGTGCAGAGACAAGTACATTTTTATTAGTAACCAATAAAAATGAACTATTGGTGGGGCGTGCTTTTTACTTGTTTTTTTTTTGGAAAAAAAGTTCCAAACCAAACTTTTTAGAACTCGATTTTTTAAATACAGTTGGAAACACTTGACAACCTAAATCTTACATTCTAGTAAAAGCTATTAGATAGTGTTTGGTCGGCGAGATGGGATGGTATCAAATGGGATTTTCTACCTTGTCTAACCATTTGGTTTAGAGACAAGTAGACATAGGACACAGTTATCCCTCCATGGTATGTTCTTTAAAGATCCTGGGTAACCACCTACCTCCAAGTTCAGGTGGGACACAAGTACAAAACTTTTTTCATGTGTACGGCCTTAACACGTGTCGGCAAGCTTCGTCACCAGCCCTGCAGCTAGCAGACATGCTTCGCTACCGGCCCTTAGACTACATTCATGGAGCTCTATATTCATACTTTATACATCCTAGTCATCAAGATTCTCTCCTCTATACCCAATTCTCCGGCACTCATCCATTTTTATATCAAACTCTATTCACCGTGGGTCCACTTATCACTTTATCTAAATATATTCATGTGAGATCTTATTTTGAAGGATTTATTGTAAAGAATTCAATGGTGTAATCAAAATTTCATTTAGTTTTCTAGTTTGTGAGTTATAAAATTTTTAAGGTAATTAAAATAGTAGCAGCAGCGGGCCCGCGTGTACTCTCTCACTCCAATCCACGCCCAACAGCAGCAGCTACGGGCCCACACATGCACCTCTCCCTCCCATCTCGCATGAACAACACCAGCAGTAGGGCCCACGCATGGATTTACCGTTCCTACTGCTCGCCGCTTGATTTGCCGTCAGCTGGATGATAGCGTGCGTGCTAGAGTATGCCGCTGCAACCCTTTTTTACTTCATATGCTACTGCAGTGCGGTATAGCGCTTGCCAGTGCTGGTGGTCTTTGGGGCGAGGTCCGCCCCTGCCATTACTGCGCACGGCCGACCTCTGGCCCCATCTCCGTGAGGGCGAGCTCCACCGCCGGCCTAGATGTGCATCGCGTGCAGCTGTGCGGGTCACCTCCATCGTCAGTCCCACTGCCCGAGCGAGGCTCACCGCGGGCCCTGGAACGAGCCACGAGCGGCGCCCTCTGTCGCCGTGTGTCAAATGCGGATATGGGAGAGGAAGAAGAATGAAAAAAGAGAGAGGAAAAGAAAAAAGATGATGACATGTCCCCACATCCCACCTCGTATTGTCCCCAAACCAAACACACTACATGAATGATCTTTATTTTTTGTCAACGAAACAAAGAAATAGAGCCATCCCATCCCCTAAAATAAAGATTGGTTTATCCCACCCAATTGTCGACCAACGAAATGCTAATGTCCTGCAGGTTTCTAAATAAGCGGTGTTTAAGGCAAGCAAATACCTAAAATAATTGACTTTCTTTGAATGGTTTATGTGTCTCCGAATCTACGGATTGTATTGAACTTTAGATTTTCTTATATCTCCCACGAATAAAAAGAATAAAAGTAAGACACCCATTTGGTGTGGTAAAATTTTTTTCCTCACTTTCACCGCATCGTGCGATCCAACCTCCCCACCCCATGCGGAGAAAAATTGGAAGGTGCGATTTGTCCAGCCTCCTCCCCCACGTGCAAATTTAGAAGGTGCGGTCTTCGTCCTGCCCACCCGCCCACAAATTTGGAAGGTAAATCATCCTCCCCCTAGCCCGCAAAGTCTTCCTCAGCAACAAATTTGGAAACATGGGCGTGGCATGCCCCGCCCATGTGAAGGGGAGAGCAGGAGACTGAGCATCCACGTGAGGCGGCGGCGGCTGCCATCGCGCAAGCCCCCAAGCACGATCTGGCCACCGGCGTGCTTGTCCTAGAAACGGGCTGCAGCTGCTGCACAAAGAGGCATGGAGGAGGCGGTCATCCTGGAGGTTAGGCCACAACCGCTCGAATTTGGCCGTAGCCGCAGACGCCGTGTGTGGGACTGTGGGAGAGAAACGGTCGTGAACGCTGCATGCGGGAGGGAGACGGTCGCGCTGCCCGTGCACGAGGGACGCTGCAGGATGACGCTGGACGCCACAACACCAAAGCGCACCACAAGCTCTGCCAGAGTGCCCTTGCTTCGCCACGCCAAGTACTGAGGTCTCCACCGCTACCTATGCTCATCAACGACGCCGGACGCCACACCGTAGGCTCCACCAGACCGCCCCTCCTCCGTCATGCCGTTAGTTAGATCGTCATTGGGCACCCAACTGGTATGGCCACCGCTTCTATGTGAATTTGTTGTATTTGGATCTGATCTAATTACATTTGAGTCTGCGGTTCTTTGTGCTTTGATCTAAATGTTATCACTTTTCCTGTAGAACATATGCATCCCGCTAATAATCTCGATGGATCATGTGTTAACTATGATATTTACTCCAAGCATTTAGTTCAATGTCTCTCATCTTTGCCTTTTGTATAATTCTTAAGTTGAAGAGCAATTTTTACTCACAGACACCCCCCGCGTCATCTCCTCGAGGAGGCGGCTCGGGGCGACACCCCCCGCCCCACCCACAGACCGCCACCCTCAGCCATCCCTGGCCGTCGCCGCCACTGCTCCGGCCAACGGTGGCGGTGGCCCACCATGGGAGAAGCTCAAATAGGCCCCTCCTCGGCAGTGCCTCCTCCTTTCCCCCCGTCTCTACCCTCTCTCCCACCTCTCTCTCTCCCACCTGTGCAATAAAATGGCGGATGAGGTAGTGGCTGTCGGCGAGGCAGGGCGGCGGATCCGACCCTCTAATGGCCGGATCTGGTGCCCAACTCCCCGATCTGCCATGTGGAGGTGCAGGGTCTGCTGGTCTGGTTGTGGCAGCCCAGACCTGCCCATGACGGTGTGTGCGGCGGCGCGCCGCGGTCCATGGGGTGGCGCTGTCGAGGCCTCTCACGGCTGCTGCTGGATGCAGTGGCCGCAGAGCTAGGGGCACGTCTAACCACCACGCCATCTCCACCACGCCATCTCCGGTGGTACCACCGTACGAAGGTCGGCAGTGCCTACCTCTGCCATGGTGGCAACTCCAGCTCGCTAGGGCCCAGCCCCCGGATTTGGGTGGGCGGCGTTCGAAGGGCAGTGGTGCCATAGGGTCCTCTGGATCCTGCTGAAGTCCTCAAGCCTGCTAGAACCGCCGGGCAGCATGAGCTCCTAGGCGAGGGCCTGCTGCAGACGGGGATAGGGTGCGCAGTTCGGCCGCGGGCATGCTGGCAGTGGGGCGGCTGAACGACCGGATATGGCGACTAGAGGGGGTGAATGGGAGCCTCAAAATTTCTTTCGGAACTTTAGGTACTCAGCTCGACAAACAATCCCAAGAAGCAATACAAAAAACACGATGTCCACGACCCTATTGAGAGGGTGGATGTTCCCTAGGAACACAGCAGGACGCCACAAAACCAAAGCAACAAACCAGAAACAAATTGGAGACCGAAGGGACAAGCAACAGACAAAACAATCTGGAGAACTGCAGACAACCGCTATAGTAATCACGTACTACTACAGTAACCGCAGACGGTCCGCTACAGTAACTATAGACGGTTCGCAGGTCAAAAATTGGGCACCATCGAAACTGCACCGAAGACTAAAATTCGAATAAAAAAGAGCGGCGAACAGTCCGTGAATTGTGCCCGGACTGTCCGCAAGTCAAAATCAAGAAGCATCTCGAAAACTCTAGAAACTGACCAGCTCGAACCCGACTCCTGGACTGTCCGAGATAGAGGCCCCGGACTGTCCGCGAATCGCGCAGAAACACAAACAGACCACCCCAAAAAACACCTCCTTCACCAAATCAACCCGATCTCTCTCGAATTTGAACCAACTGCAATCAAACTTGGTAGATATGTTCACAAGGCAGCTAGGGAGCTATCTCTAGGAGATCATCGCTAAATTCGAAGAGAATCAAGAGAAATCTTGAAGGGGAGAAGAAAACCGCCAAGAACTCGCCTTGCACATGTTCTTGCCCTGATCTATGAACTCATGAGGAATTAGCTCAAACCCTTCAGTGTAAATGATCCTCTCATGTCATAGAACGAATCAAGGCAAGAAAAATGAACTCAAACACCCCAAAATCGAAGAAATCGACCACGAAAATAGAGGAGAAAAAGGAGCTCGGGATGAACAACTCAAGAACAACAAGAACACAAATCCATCTTGACTCCCGGAGGAAACAGAGAGGACTAGAGGCCTCTCTTCCCAACTTGGTTCGAGCATAAATCAAATATTCATAGACCTCTCTCTCACCAAGAACACTAGAGGGGGAAGACCTACAAGGAAGAAAGAGAAAACTAGAATGGAAAAGGTGAAGGGAGATGGAAGCTCCTTCATCCTTATTTATCAATCTGGGCTTATTAATATCCCTAGTTGGCCCTTGGGTACATTAAGTTGAACCACTTAGCTTCAGGGGCATAATGGTCCAACCCTTGGGTTCTCTTGATCCGACGACCACCGCGTCTTCTCACCGGTAGTCTTGCTTCGACGCAATCTCCCCGATGCCGTCACATGTCGTCCGTCCGCATCAGGACCTCTGCCAGGGTTTTGAGGCGCAAACCCGCAAAACCTGCCACCGGTGGTCTTGAGGCAATACCACCAAACCGTCGTCGATGGCTTTGAGGACAAACCACCAAACCGTCCGCGAGTAGCGTACCGCGTACGCGTCCCCCGTCTTGTACACTTGCGCTTGTCGATGTCCCAAGTATCAGCCACCGCAGCTGGTCACCCGGCCGTCTGGTCCGTCAGTCCAAGCCTAGCGTCCGCCCTTCACCACACCAGTCCGTCGGCACGGCACGCCCTACTTGATCTTCTCCCGACCGTTTCACCTCCGGACTCTACACCTGCACATCACTGGCCAAGAGACACGTTTCGACACATAACCCTGTGCCAGGGGATCAGTAGAACCACCAAACAACCGCCAACCACAAGTGTTAGACATGTTGATAATCGCTCATCACACCAACAAAGATGCAACAGCTCAAAGGTCCAAGATTTGGGCAACATGTGCCCTAGGTACTATCATTTGTTCGCTGGGGAACACGAATATGTAAAATCATCTTTTTCATACACACGTTGTAGGATGGACATTCAAAAAGAAAACTAAGGAGCAGCGGAGTGTTAACACCGGTGCGACGTCAAGCCTGCCGGCCGCGGTCACCACCCAGGAGACCACGGTCACCGCGGATCTGGAGGCGGACGAACACGAACTAGACGAAGACCCTTCCCAAGGCAAGGGACCAGAGCCAGGCTGTCCACTCGCGTGCGTCGTCCAAGCGTGCTCGTGGCAGGTCCACAATGGGGGTGATGCTTAGGCGTAGCGCGGCTGCGGCCACGGGCATCATGTTAGGCTGAGAGCCATGTATAAATGCCGAAGAGCGTCGCCTGGTGAAGGCATCGAACATTAAACAACTCGGCGGCCCTTACAAGCTCATCATAAGACCATGTAGGTGTTAGGATAATTGGGCCAAGCCCATTATTTATTCTAAGTAGTCAGAAAACCTCAAAGGCCCACAACTGTGTAATCAAGTGGAAAGGTGATTAGTACCAACTTGACTAATTACCTAGAGGACTCTCAACTTAAATAGTGAGCTATGAGATGCCCACATAAGCTGATTGAGGAGGAGAACCTGGGACCCACACGCGCGCGCCGCCGCCGCCGCCGAGCCGAGCCGCGCCGCCCGCCCGCCC
>CM041632.1:43317765-43448707 GCA_023333625.1 Bothriochloa decipiens
GAATCTTGCCTGCGATATTTTAGATATGCATTTTGGAATTTCCAAAAGTTATTAGCTTTGGTATGAGGGCTTGCCTTGTCTGCTTTGTTTCCATATTGGCCAAGGGCAGCCAAGGTTTTGTTTGCACACCTTTTGGGGTTAGTACAGGAATCATTTATCCCAACCTCTCTATTATGAATTTGGATACTTGTAGTGGGTGTTTGGATCTCATGATTATAAATAAATTTTTAGAAAATAGGTTCATGAATTTTAGTTAAACCTGGTTTAAGTAGGTATTCTGTTATTGCTGATTGCTGATTTATATATTATTGTGCCTGGATTGTAATTACTCCCACATATTGTTCTCTGGGATCCGATAGTGATGGCATATATTTGACCGCCATGAAAACTAATCATCACAGTCGAAACAAATTGGCACAGGTAATAAAGGAAATGTGAGACTAAAATGGCTTTTAAGGATTCTGGTTTTTGCAAAACATAGGATCCAAACAACCCCATAGTATGTCACGTTTTGTAACATCATTGGTGAAAACAACAACAACAACAACAACAACAACAACAACATAGCCTTTTGTCCCAAGCAAGTTGGGGTAGGCTAGAGATGAAACCCAAAAGAGACATGGAAACAAAGAACACATAAAGTATACAAGAAAAACGATTACGGTTCAGGCACGTTAATTGCTAGTCTCCAAGCGCTCCTATCCATAGCTAAATCCTTAGGGATATTCCACTCCTTAAGGTCTCTCTTAACCGACTCGTTCCAAGTCAGTTTAGGTCAACCTCTACCGCGCTTTACATTATCGACCCGCTTTAGAACCCCACTACGCACCGACGCCTCAGGAGGCCTCCGTTGGACATGGCCAAACCATCTCAACCGGTGTTGAATCAATTTCTCCTCAATTAGTGCCACCCCAACCTTATCCCGAATATCATTGTTTTGGACTCTATCCCTTCTTGTGTGCCAGTGTACACTGTAGTTTGATCAAGTCCTCAAGGTAGAAGTGTGGTTGTATACTCCCATTAGTGTTTGAGTTTGACCAGGAACAAGATAATGCTGAACTGCTGTTGCAATGTTACTTTTTTTTTCTGGATTTTTATATTTTACCAGAACCATTTTAATACTATATGATTATATCGAGTAAGTGAAGTAACTGACTTGTGCCTCCTGTGCTTACTAAAGTTCATTCTGATTGTTGCAAGCATATGACATTAATGATAGTTTGCTTGAACGATGAATGATGGAAGTTTCCATCAAGAATAATCAGTAGATATGACATCATTATTGGTTGACCGATAGGTAGTGATCTTAAGCTGGAAATTATACAATAGTCGAACATCATGGTACAAAACATTGTTGATTACCTTATGACTGTATATATTATCTGTTATGGCAGGTGGAGCTGGTCCAGGGGCCCACACGCTACAGTACCACATGGGCCCTGGACCGGCTCCGCCTGCCATAATATTATCAGGCACAAAATGGTTTATGGAATGCAAAGTTATACTCTATGCGAGGCTTTTGTATCTTTTGTTGCCGATTTTTGGCAGTTTTAACACATACTTACTCTTTTAATATTTTTATTTATTTATTTACATCTCCAGGTTCTCTTCAGAAGATATATCTGGACAGAATCAAGTTAAGGCCTCTGTACAACGGAAGATTCGGCAAAGTATTGCTGATGAGGTTTTGTTATTACAAAGAATCTCCTTGGACCTCTGTTTCTTTTTTCTTTCAGTTACAGAAATCTTCTGCCTAGCTTACCAAAATTCACTACATTGCAGTACCCCAGCCTTGAACCTTTGCTAGAGGACTTGCTCCCAAAGAAGTCGCCTATGATTGTTGTTAAATGGTTAGTACTTTTGCTTTCTTGTTCGGCATGCTTGCTAACCATACATTATGCTTTTTTGTACATAATATTGCTTATCTGAAATTGTATTTGACATTTTTTCTTAACTAATAGATCAAAAGTACTTGTGTGGCCTTTGAAGTGCACTGATAGCAGTTTATTTCTTTCTTCCTGCAGCCAGAATCATCTGAATCTTGTAGTGGTGAATAATGTCCCTCTATTTTTCAACATCCGTGATGGTCCTTACATGCCAACCCTGCGCCTTCTCCATCAGTGTAATTTTCTTCCAAATTTACTTGCATGTCATGCATGCACACAAGATGTTAGTATGATGTGTGAAACATGTTTTAGTGATCATCCTTTTTTAGTTTGTCATTCATTTTTGTTAGGGCTCTGTCATTATTAAAATTGATCCATTGGAGATATTAACTGGTATGAAAACTGTGCTTCATTTGATCAGATCCTGATATCATGAAAAAGTTCCAAGTGGATAGAGGTGCTATCAAATTTGTTCTATCTGGTGCAAATATAATGTGTCCTGGGTTGACGTCACCTGGTGGTGCTTTGGATGATGAAGTTGAGGAGGAAACACCAGTGGTAAATGGCTTGTGCTAAATTTCTAGTTCATATGTTACACATACTGAATGTTTAATATCTACTAGAGTAGGTAGTCTGCAACAAAAAAAAAATGGCATACCTTAGTGAGTTTCTGCATTCTGCTAATGAAGGGTATACACTTATAAACTGTCCATATTGAAATATTCTGCATTGCATTTGTATGGTTGATTTATGCACCATGGTTAATGATAATTTCTTACCAAGCTTGTTCTTCCATGCATGCTGTCACTCTAATCTTCTCAGTTTACTATGTTTTTCCAGGCTATAATGGCTGAAGGCAAACAACACGCACTAGCAATTGGATATACAAAGATGTCAGCAAAAGACATGTAAGTTTCACTCTGAAGTATTGATCAATACTGGCACTTCTCAGTCTGGAAGTAATACTCCAAGCTCAAAGCTTGCACCCATGCTTGTCACTTCACTTTGTTTTAAGTGTCCAATGTTTTGGCCCTAATATTTCAAGTGGTTGATCTGCACTTTCGTTAGTTTCTTTGTGATTTTAGCTTTCCTTAATATTGCATCTGACATAATCCTAGCTACTAACATGTCTTCTGTTGGCAATGCTCTGATTATTTCTGTAGGAGGACAATTAACAAAGGAATTGGCGTTGACAATATGCACTATCTTAATGATGGCCTATGGAAGGTATTTATGTTTCCCTCTCTACCTCGTTGTCTTCTCAAATTGCAAATAATGAATACTTGGATTATGTTGTTGTAAATAGTACACTGCAAGTAGATTTGCTATCTTACTCTTGAATTATAGCAGTAAGCCTTAAACGGAAAATGTTTGTGTTGGATTGAGATTACGGGGTAAAGAAAGGGCTGAATGTAATGTATTTAGGTTGTTCTGAGTTCAACATTTCAACTTGGATGATACTAACCACTTTTTCCTTTGACAGATGGAACGGCTCGAATGAGTAGAATCCTCTGAGGGATTCAGAACTTGCGGCAGACTGTATTGGCATATATAAACACCAGCATGACTATGCATCTGCACAGCTGGTATCGTTTAAAAAGATAGTAGGGAGATAAGTTGATCTTACTCCGATCCTTTGGAGTTCGAATGCCTGTCAGAAGCTGGATTATGAATGCTGTATTCAGTGCTTTAGATGGCAGTGTGTTGGTGCGCCTTTCACAAATTGTTGCACTTTCACCAAAACAATTTACCTTCAAATGGAAGCAATCATAGAAATCCATAACGAGCCACAAGTAATTTTGTCTTACAGTTTCTTTTTCGTAATTTATTTTTTTGCTAATGAGCCACAAGTAATTTGAGCTTGCAGTTTGTTTTTCGTAACTTATATTTGAGGTTGTGGTTTTTGGATGGTCCTAGTCTGACATGGTCGTTTATGTTTTATGTTTGGTTTGAAGGATGAAGGACAGGATGGAGGACTGTATTGTGTTCGTTAGCAACTGTCAATGTGGGGCCATGTGTCACTCTTTTCCTCTCTTCGTCCTTTCATCTCCCAAAGCAGAGCACCTCCATGGCGCAGCAGCATCCCTTGGCCTTTCTCGTTGGCATGGCTTCGCCTCGCCCGGTTGCTCCTCCCTTGTCGATGTGGTCATGTGGAGGCGCAGCTGCTTCACCTAATCGTCCCTGTGCTATAGTCCTGTTGTATCTGCCCAAAGGACGTGGCCACGTGGCTCCTGGCGTAGCTACGTTCTTGTGGCAGCCTAGGGCTCAGTTCCTCTATGGCGTTACTACCTCGGATCGGCGGCCAACATGCTCTAGTGCACTTGCGCTAAAGGTTGGAGTCCGTAGATGTGTACCGAGCTTCACGAGACTAAAAAAACGACCTTTCCAAAGACGAAAACCTAAGATAGAAAGTTTGATCAGATATGTACTCTACCCAAGTAGTTGATCCCAGAAGAATATTTATGCAAACACCAATCGCTCTATAAGTACCTAGGATGTCAAACGTCCGTTTTAAGTTTCGGAGTACAAAATTCAACGTCATACTCCATAGCTTTTGTAGCTACCCCCGGACATTGCCAAAGATATTTTTAAACTTTGTGCAACACCAATTGCTCTATAAATACCTACGATGTCACTAACGTCCAATTTTGTTTCAGAGTACAAAATTCGACAGCCTACTCCCATAGTTCTGTAGCTCCCATTCCAAATAGTATGCTCTGTTATTCGACAACATACTCACATTGCCAAAGATATTCCGATACTAATGCATCAACAAGGACATGTCTTGTAGTTTTTGTTGGAATTTCTACAATGATGTCACATTGCCCCCATTCTCCCACGCTTGTGATATCATATCTGAGAAATCTGATGGGTCTCCCACATCATCTCATATCTAAAATCGTCCCTTGCAATGTTGTTGTGCCCTTCTTTCATTCTAGTATGACAAGATAGGAATATGGTGTAAGGCAACTGATGAGAGGTGTTTCACCAAAGCTGCAGGGAACTTGTAAAGACAACATAATTCATACACACATAATAGTATGCTCCACCCTCCACCTTCTCAAAAGGTCCAGTCGTAGCCCTCAAAACCGTAATAAAGACCATACACATCAACCATCTCATGAAAATTACAATCAGTCTGAAGGAAGGACCAAGCGCTTGTCCAGATCCGGACCAAGCTACAAAATGTTACATTGTCTCACTAGTAAAGCTAATGCATTAGCAACTTGATTGCAATATCTCTTTACTAGGGAGCACTTCTAGTCTCTCATTAGCCGAATCGATCCTCTTGCCTCCTCCATGATCGGACCCACCTTAGATATATCCATCGTCTGACTCCTGAGCGAAGCTATAATTCTCGTGCAATCTGATTCAACAATAACATAAGATAATACCCATTGATGGGCCTAGCGGAGGCCTTCAGTACAGGCGAGGGCCTCTGCTTTTGAAGCACTCCTACATTTTCTGACGAATTTCTAGGCCATAAAAATCAGTGCTCCATTGGAGTCTCTAGCCATGGCTCCCACTCCAGAATCCCCGGACTACTCCAAATAAGAGCCATCCACGTTTAACTTAGCCCAGCCTTCCAATGGAGTTTCCCATTGCCTTGTCGATCGAGTGAGCTGGTGGATGTGTGCTACTGATTGTCCATCAATTTGCATTTCCTGCTTCCCATTACTATCTAGCGGAAGGGCCGAGCTAGCTGATTCCAAGCTATGACGGTAGCTCACAGGAGGAGGATCATACTGCGATGTTCCTTTGAACATCTATCCAGAAGAAGTAGCAACCACTCCTTCCTAATATATGTGAACTGTTCGTCATCCGTCAAATTTCAATGTATAGACTTGGCTAGCCACAACGCCTTTGCTTAGGGGCAAACTACCACATCATGATGACTAGTTTCAATCCCATTTCCACATAGATCGCAAACTAGAGATGCCTCTAGGGGTCTTTTGAATTTATTACCTTTAGTCAGCAAAGTTCCTGCTCAGTTTCCATGCAAAAATCCTCACCTTTGGGGAAATATCATAGGCCCAAATATTGCTCCACAATTTCCTGTCACCCGCAAGGCTGGAACTAGAAGCTTGACTATCCTCTCTCCTCTGATCCATGAGTGCTAAGTTATAAGAACTACGCATTGAAAAAATCCCAGGCCAGCCACGCCATCTTTCTTGTCCCTTTATCTATGCCCCACCAAAATTCTCAATTAAACTCATAGCTCATCACAAAGTATTAGTGGAAGTTGAAAAACACTCATTATGTATGTAGGTAAGGCTCCGCCACCGCTGTAATCGACACCTGAAAGTCCCTAGTTTAGTTTTGGCTAATTGATGAGGCTAATTAATGAAACCTTAGGACTAACCTTATTTCTAAGTGGATGATTTAGACAAAGGTAGTCCATGCCAAGTGAAGCTCGATGGATGAGTCATGACATGGAGTTATGTAACTAGAAGATGAAGATCAAGATGGACTTGGCTCGATGGACCGTGTGGAAGTGTGAAGGGGCAAGTCGAGGCTTCGAAGTGAGGGACCATTGTGATGGTGAAGCTTGGGCAAGACTTGACGCCGATGGACCGACCAACGGTGAAGAGCAAGTAAGATCGAGATCGATGGACCAAGACAGTTACATGATGACATGGAGCGTCATGTGTCATGTGAAGGCTTGGCGGTTGATGGAAAAGAAAAATGGGCTCAAGGAAATGGTATAACCTATAGTGCCATTTTGTTTTGCACTCAAGACACCATAGAGGGTGTGAGTGGATTAGGATCGATAGCCGAACTATGAAGAGGGGAAGTCTTGGTAATTCGGTTCATGAGTGCAACTAGGTCTATCATTTTATGTTAATGCATTAGGATCTAGTGTGCTAATTGAAAACCCTTGAAAATAATTGTGAAAATGCTAACACACAAGCACATGGAGATGTACACTTGGTGGTGTTGGCTCATTTACAAGGGAGACGATGTTGAAGTTGATTGAGGATCAACTTGGAAAAGAGAGAAATGTTTGGAAAACTACTTTGATCCTTAATGATTGGGATCAAGAGGATATGGTGGTTGTGTAGCCCTCTAAGTAAGATTTCCAATGAGTCCAAGAACATCGAAAACAGAGTTCGAAGCTAAGAGATATGCCCGTTTTAGTGCGGGTTGGTCTGCTGTCTGTTGAGCTGCGAACACTGGCAGCGGATGAAACATCCTCAATTTTTCCACGAAGGGAAAATACACAGAATGGCGGATAATATAATAGTTTGAAGCTTCAAACCATCTCATTATCTCGCAGTAGTCGATACAGGATCCATACATCGTACAAAAGATTACAATTAGGGGGAATTATATAAATAATTCATCGCCACACTGGCGGAATCATCAGAGTAGCAGCAGCCTCTGGAACAGCTGCAAAAGGCGGAAGTACAATAAAATCTCCAAAAAGAAGCCTGAGCGTAGGAACGAGACGTCTACTCCTCCTCATCGTCATAGTCGTAGTCGGGCTCACCTGCCAAATAATTTTCAGTACGGTTTGTACTGGCCACATCTCCCACCCTATGCTTTGCTTTTGCTATGTAGTATTTGGTGGGATACAAGGATATAATCAAATCGACCTATTATGTGGCTGTAGTTTCCTATGCAAACAGTGACCAATATTATATAATATAATTCATCAAATTTTAATCCATCTCATCCACACATCCAAACCCATTCCATCACCATCACACACATCTCACCCTCTCGCACTCAGTCGACAGGTCCAACTCCCTCTCGGAGCCTGTCTCAGCGGCTCACAGCCGGAAGGGTAACACCAGGGGGAGAAATAGAAGGACTCCTCTCACTACTCCCGAGAAGCGTGGGTCTTAGGAAAGAGCCATACCAGTGGCCCACGGACTATATATAGATTCATAAACTCTGCAGAGCGTGTACTCCCGTAACCACAAGATCACTATCATCGGCGGTGCCCCACCTAAGCTGATTCCGGCTGCTTTCTAACCGGTGCGATGCCACCCTACCACTCAGTACTGGGACATCCCGGATAGGTACCACCGGCACACTGAGACTGTGAGACATAGTACCGGGCCCCCGTGGTCACTATGCTGTCTAAGGAGGGTGTGGGTCTCCACGCCCGTACCTCCCGACACTTTCTGCTAACAACCTAGTAGTAGTGGCACCGTCCTAGCTAGTCAGATATCCGTCTCCCGCCCATTCAAGAGCGAGTGGTGAGCACGTAAGTCCCAAGGTTCCGGTCCTCAAGAGATATCAGGTCCTAGGGGGGATCAGACAGGATTATCTTCTCTTTTGGACTACAACAGTCCGTGCTACAACAGCACCTCCTACCCGGGGCTTCGCTCCACGAAGGTTCTCACCCCCGGGATCTCCTTATGCATCACAATGTGCCCGCCACAAGCACCTCACACGGGAATGCCCAGAACACATTCCCCGGCAAGACTCGCCCACATGGCTCGTCGTAGAATCCTGTCCGATCGACTCAACCCTCACCACACACCCAAGACGCACGCAGCACTCTCCCCGAGTAAAGTGGCACCACGTGCCTTAACCATATGACCATGCTCTCCACCACGCATCATTATCACACAGATATAAGCGTAGTAGAAGTAAAGCATCATAGATAAAATAAGCAAGCGTCTAGCCTATCAGCAGGTGTGCAGGAGTAAGGTTGCGACAAGGTAAAGGCTCATCAGGCAGTTCTATCATGCAACCTATCATCAGGTGATATTCATAATTAAAGCACTAGCAACTAGATATTATGCCATGCGTAATAGGATCTACGAGGTTGGGTGGGGTGTGGCACCTGTGAAGTCGTCACCGAGCTCCTCCTCGTACTCGTAGTCGTCCTCCTCAAGCTGATCCTCCTCTGAAACGAGACATAATAGCCGTGTTAGCGGCTCCTATAGAGTCAACACAAAGAAACAATAAAATTCAATAACTCCAAATGCACTCATACACAAGCCTATGACGTAGAGCTTATTTTTATGAAAATTTGGACACTTGGTTCATATTTTTCAGAGTTCGTATGAAGAAGTTATGAATTTCCGAAGTTTATTCTATTTTTGGAAAAAGAAAAAGGACAGATTAACCTGGTGCTGACACGTGGCAGCTCCTGATTGGGCCACGTGGCGCGCAGGAACAGTGCAGCTGGGGATGTGCTGACGTCAGCACTGACCGGTCTGGGCTAGATGACGTCATGCCGACGTTATGCTGACGTCAGTGTCGACGGGTCCAGTTAGCGGCTGACAGGTGGGGGCCACGGTTCTGTCACTGACAGGTGGGGCCAGGTCAACGGTCAACGTTGACGGTCTCGACCGGGCCTCGGATGTCTGGACGGGGCTGGTTCTGGGCCAGGTTGGGTCGGCCACTGTGCACTCGAGGGGGGGCGGTCCGGGCGACCCCTCGAGAACGGAGTTTCGCTCGGGCGAACGGACTGGCCTCGAGAACGAAGCCTCGCCCGGCGAACGGGCATGCCCTCGAAGACGGACTTGTTCGCACGAAAGGGGCAGTCCTCGAGAACTGTGCGCCCCTCGAGACTTGACCATCTGGCCTCGAGCCGGGGCCTCGACTCGGGCAGGACCTCGATTAGAGCCAGGACCTCGATTAGAGCCAGGACCTCGACTCCGTCGGTCGGACCCTCGACTCGTCGGGTGAACCCTCGACTCCGTCGGGCGGACCCTCGACGGATGTCGGGCGGACCCTCGACTGTCGTGTGGACCCTCGACCTCATCGGGCGGACCCTCGACCTCGTCGGGCGGACCCTCGACGAATGTCGGAGCATTAGCTGAGCTACGTGGCTGGTCGGCTAGGTGCTCTAACTCGGGGAAATTCGACCCTCAAGCCGGTGGCGGTCAGCGAGGCGCGGCGGCGGCGAGGCTAAATTCACCGGCGAAGCCGGGCATTGGTCTCCATCCTCCTTCTTGCCCTTCGATTGGAGAAGCTGGGATCTCCATGAGCTAGCTACCGGGGCTAGTCGAGGCACGGCGGGGCGTGCGCGGCTCGGCGGCCACGGCGGACGCTCCGACGGCCAGAGTCCGGGGAGGCCAGAGCTGCAAAAGTGCGTGGCTCCAACTGTGGCCCGTGCTGGCTCCAAGAGGTTGCCAAAAACGTGCTCTAGACTACGGCGAAGCTATCGGTCGCGGTAAGGAAGGAAACAGGGGTAAGGGGTGCGAGAACATCGACGATGTACTGGTGGTGGCCATGGCCGAGCAGGGCGAGGGCGGGGATGCTTACTCGCGCAGCGACGGTCGAGGCAGGTGACGCAGGCTTGGTGGCGACTCGGTGCAGGGGAGCGAAGCCGGGCGTCGAGGTGGGTATGCGGCGCTCCCAAGTCCTCCTCAGCGCGCAGACGGCGGCAGCAGCAGCACTCTAGCTCCGCCTCCTTCCTGCTCCTCCCTCCTTCTCTCTCTCTCTCTCGACCGATCTGGCGGCGGGTCTCCACAAGGACGGCGGGGCGATGGGGAAACCCTAGAGGCCAGGGTGCTCCTCTTTAAATAGGCACGGCGGCCGGCCATGGACGGCGGAGGCAGAAGATGCCCATCGGGCGGCTGTGCGCGGCCACGATTAGGGTTAGGGTTCGGTGAAGCGCGGCGCAAGCAGGCGGTTAGATGGACGGCGCGGGACGCGGCCGTACTCGGGCGGACGGCGGAGGCGCGCGGTGCACAAAAATGGTGCGTCGGACGCGACGCGTGGTCGACAGAAGTGGTAAAAGGAAGGAGCTGACAGCTCGGTCCCACGCGTCAGCGGGACGGGGCGGCGAGCGGCGGAGACAGGCCCATGTTGGGCCGTCCCGGTTAACTGGGCCGCGGCAGCGCACGAGCGAGCGCGCGCGCGAGCGGGTGTCGGGACGCGGCAGCGCGTCGAGCGCGACTGGGCCGACTCTCGAGGCAGGCCGGTCGGGCGAGCGCGCGAGCGAGCGGGCAGGCGGCAGCGCAGCAGGCCGAGCTGGGCCTCGAGTTCGCAGCAGGCCGGCGCGCACACGCGCGTGCGTCGGCGGTCGAGCGCGCGGCGAGGCTGGGCCAGCGCGGGGGTCGATAGCAGGCCTCTATATATATACATGCATTAAAAGGTTATTCGATTTTTATTAACATCACATAAAATCGAATAAGAGGCAAAACATTCTCTGGTAATTAAATGCAATGCTTGGGCTAACGTTGAGTGCTATTTGTGCAACTATTGGCGGGTTCCCTACATGACATCCACCATTCACTGGTAAACTTTAGAAAAATTTTTGAAAGCCCGTATTTTTAGAGACCGGATTTCTAAGGTTGTTACAGCGGACGCGTCTGGAGTGAGCGTCGAACGAGTCCAAAGAGGCTGCGGACACGTCCGGAGTCGTGCAGACGCTACTCAGAGAAGGTTGCAGCGCGAGGCAACCTCCGGACGGCTAGTTTTCTTCGGTTTCGTGAAATGAACACGCCGAACGCTGCACAATAACTTGCGAGTGTCCGAAGATGGGCACAAGATGCATCCACAGTTCATGTTTGAATGGAGATTGTTTCCTACGCGAAAATTACACGCGTCGGACGCGTTTGGCGGTGAGCTCCGGACGCGTCCGGAGTGCACGATTTCGGGAGAATCTTTGGCAATGGCTAGTTTCATGGTGGGATGGTTATAAATAGAGGTTGGTCAGGGCTTGGCCCTCTCTCGACTTTCTAACATGCCATTCATTCTTGTGAGCTGAAGCTTCTCCCTCCTACCCATCTCTCTTGCTTGATTGTTAATCTTGAGTGAGATTGAGTGATTCGAAGTGCATTGCATGAGTTGATTTATCTAGTGACACTTGCGAGTCGTTTGGCTGGTGGATTTCTTGTTACTCTTGGAGAGTACCGCTCCTAGCTGGCTTGGAGGATTGTTGGAGGCGTTGGGAAGAGTTGGTGATTATTCTTTCCCACCTCCGGTTGAGTTGTAAGAGGTTCTTGTGCTTGTCCTTGGCGAGAAGCCAAAAGCAACTCTAATACATTGCGTGAAACGACCTTGATTTCAACGAAGGGAAATCCACAGTGTCGGAGTGTAATATGACCATTTAAATCACATTACCCGATAACGGTTGAATCCATAATCCATACATCGAACAAAAGAGTGCAAATAGAGGGAGTTACAATAACTTATTACATCGCCACAGGGCGGAATCAGAGTTCATGCAGCATTACAACAAAAGCTTGAGGTGCGGAAGCTATCTTCTTCTCTCCAACTTGAGCGTAGGCACGAAACCCTCAATCGTTGTACTCCCCAGATGAGTACTCACTCCTTGAACCTGAAACCAAATTTTCAGTACGATTTGTACTGGCCACACTCCCACCCTATGCATTGCTTTGTGGAAGTGGATGCAAAAATAAGGGTATCTCAAAAGGAACCTATAAAGGCTGGGTTTTCCTATGCAAGTTCAAGTATATAAAACAAAAGTATAATAAACAAGTTTTAAACACAAACCCATTCCCTTCATCTATATCCATCCATAACTGTAGCATCATCTCATCTCATCTCCAACACCCTCTCAGACTCTGGTCGACAAGCCAACTCCCTCTTGGCTTGCCTCAGCGGCCCGCAGCCCTCAAACTGGCTCACGGCCGGAAAACACACTCAGAGGAAGGTAGAACACTCCACTCACTAGTCCGGTGCATACGAAACATAGGAAAGGTCCATAGCCGAAGATTCGGCATATGTATCGATCGATCAACCATACACTCTGCAGAGGTTTCACTAATCCACCAGATAACCATCATCGATGCACGCGCGCACCTAGGCAGATTCCGGGCGCCTACTGCCATAGACGATGCCACTCTACCATCCAGCACTGGATCACTGGAACTGTGAAGAGAGCATGTATCCACTCCCGAAGAGGATGCCATGCCATGTACCCACTCCCGAAGGGGGTGCCATGATCGTCTCGGTAGGGTGTTAGCTCCATCCCATGCATATACCTTCCTATCACTTCTCGCCTAGCAGTAGTGGCATCGACCTACCCAGCGGTTCGGCCGTCTCCCCCCCATGGAGAGCGAGTGGAAAGCAAGAGATTCCTAGGTCCGGATACCAGCGCAACAGTTCCTAGCTTCATCAGGGTTTATCTTTAACGTGCTACCACGGCACCTTCATCCCGGGCTCCACCTTTCCGAGGATCACACCCAAGGACCACCATCACATCTCAGTTAGCCCGCCACAGGCTCCTCTCATGGGAATGTCCAGAACCATTCCCTGGCAAGACTTGCTCCAAAAGCTCGTCGTAGATCCCGGCTCGATCGACTCAACCCTCACCCTACTCCCTGCCGTAAGTTCCACCCCAAACCCGGATACAACATCATCAGCTCACATGCTCATCTGAAGCATCAACTCACACATCCAGCCTGGCACCCTCCAGGCCTTCCCCGGGTTCATCACGTCGCATCAAAATGTAAGCGAGTGAAGTATAGAAATTATAAGCATAGCAGATAAGCAGGTGGCTATCATAACAGCGGGTAAGCAGGTGATAGTTTACAACAAGGTAGGGCTCATCAAATAAATACTCTATCATGCAGTCCTAGCACAGGCATAGCATTATAGCAACATGAATTTAAAGCACTAGCCATACTATAATTGTCATGCGTAATGGGATCTACGAGGTTGGGTGGTGTGTGGCACCTTCACTGACGTAGCTGTCGGACTTCTCCTGGTAGTCACTGTCGTCAAGCTTGTCCTCGCTCGAGCCTGTAACGAGATTTAACGGTCGCGGAAGCGACCCCTATAGATTAGCACAAAGAACGAATGCAAAATAGAAGATCCAAATACACTCAAACATAGCCTAGATAGATAGGGCTCGATTTATAGAAAATTTGGATATGTGGATCATAATTTTCTGAGCTCGTATGAATTAGTTATGAATTTTCAAAGATTTAACCATTTTCTGAAAAGAACAAGGGCTCGAGGGGTTACGGTCTCAAGGTTACGATCTCGAGGGTACTGTCTCGAGGGCTAGAACTCGAGGGGGTAACGGTCTCGAGGGCACGGTCTCAGGTTTATAGTCTCGAGGGGTACTGTCTCGAGGACACTGTCTCGAGGGCACGGTCTCAGGTTACGGATTCGAGGATATGCTCTCGAAGGCGGAGAAACTGCTCTGCTCCCACAACGGTGCTCGCTCTCGAGGGGTACGGTCTCGAGGACACGATCGCCAGGTGCGGTCTCGAGGGTACTGCTTTCGAGGGCATGCTCGAAGACGGAAAACTGCTCTGCTTCGACAGCGGGGTTCGGCTGGTTACGACGGGGTTAAAGATCCGGCGAGGGCTGCTCCAGGACTTCGCTAACTCGTGCATCGTCCTCGGGTCGTCAAGGCGAACACGTAGGCGGTCATCGAGTCAGGAGCTTGGTTCCGGCGACGTGCTGTATGGCGGACAGCGGCTCGAGGGCTAACTCGAGGGTCTGTCCTCCGACGGTCGACTCGAGGGTCGGTTCTTCGAAGGGGTCGAACTCGAGGTTCAGCTCGAGCGCGTGATCCGTCTCGGACGAGATCGGCTCGGACGCTGAGTTCCTCCTCGGCGATCGACGGCGGAAGAACCCTCGATTCCTGGTGCCACAAAGGATCTCCGGTGCCATTAACCCGCCCATCGGCTTCGGGACTTCACGACGGTCACGTCGATGGGCTTCAGGGCGACAGCTTCACTTCTGTGTCGAGCTCGACGGCAGACGGTGGCTCGATGGCGACGGTGCTCGATGTACACTTCACACCGAGTCACTACAGCTCCAATTGGTGGTGTAGATGGACGGTTGGAGTCTCGCAGCATCTGCTCGAGGTGCCGGCGGTGACCAAAACACACGGCGGAGTCCGCGCGGGCAGCAACTCCCACGGCGGAGCTTCGACAGGTCCTCGGTGCACGGCAACGGCACTCCGAGAGGGTCCACGGTCTCCATCTTGCCCACTCGATGCAGCTCGTCACGGCGGAGCTTCCCGGCTTCTTCCTGCTCCTCGAGGGTGATCGATGGTGGCAGGAACGACGGTGAACGACGGCGTTCTGGAGCGGCAACGTACTGACACGTCGACGACAAGGTGGTTCGGGTCGATGCTCTGGTGAGGCAAACGCAGAGCTAGGGTGTGCACGGGGTCCGTCTCATCAAGGCGAGCGCGGATCCGGAAACAACGGAGGTCGAGGCTCAACAGAAAGGCGACTGGGTGATCTTGCCACGGCGGAGCTTGGCGCGCGGCGATGAACTGGGCGGCTTCCATTCCGGCATCCTCCCGATGCCGTGGTCCGAGGGGCTCGGCTAGTCTCGTGTGTGTGTGCGGGTGTGTCCAGTGAGGTCGGTAGTGACCTGGGCCTACGCGCTCACGGCGGAGCGCCATGGCCAACAGCACGGCGGAGGGTTCGAGAGGGCGGCGATGGCGGTGCTCACCGACGGTCGAAGAGGATGGAGGTGCGGTACAAGTCCAAGCGGCTTCGGCTCGCGGTACTGCTCCTCCTTCCTGCTCCCGACGCAACAGCGGTGGCTCCGAGTCGACGGTCTTCCTCCCCAACTCCGGCGGCGGCTTCTTCTTCTTCCCCGACTCCTTTCTTCCTCCTTCCTTCAGCTCTTCTCCAAACGAGGCTGGTAAGGTGGAATGGGGTTTCACCAGAGCGGTGGCGGCGATCTGGGAACCCTAGGATGCCGGGGTGCTTGCTTTATAGGGCGGACGCGGTGGTAGGTAGCAGACGGACGGCCGATCACAGCTTTGCTTGATCGAGCGGTCAAGGGATGTCCAAGTCAGCAGCTGGGGTTCGAACTGGGTCCAGAGAACAGCGAGAGAGGGCTAGGTAACGCTGGGTGTCGAGGTTCTTTATGGCGGCAGCGTTCCACTGCGGCGACAGTGCAGGTGCGCGCGCGCGCGCAGAGAATATTGCCTGCGGCCGTGGGAACTTTACGCGGGCTGGTCGGTCCAGGTGGATTGCGGGCGCGCGTCGATGCGGGGCGACACTGGATCGAGCGGTCGAGGGAGGTTGCTTAGGAGCGACGCCGGGGAACAGTGCTGACGCGAGCACGCACGGCCGGTCGGGTGACCTCAGCGGGCGCGATGACACGTGGGTTCCACTTCGAGGCCCCATCGTCAGCGACTCCTCGGCAACGGAGGCTCGGTGCGGCGCGCGGACGCGCGCTGCTCTTGCTGAGCCGTCGGCCTGGTTGGGCCGCGCAGCGCGGGGTCGAGCGGCGAGCAGGGGGTCGAGCGGCGTGCAGGGGGGTCGAGCGGCGAGCAGGGTCGAGCGGCGAGCAGGGTCGAGCGGCGAGCAGGGTCGAGCGGAGGGTCGAGCGGATGCAGGCCGGGTCGACGGGGCTGCTCGGGCCGGTCTCCTCCTTTTCTTTTTCTTTTTCTTTTTCAAATATATTTATATATATACTTATATATATATACGGTGTGCTTATTTTGTGTTACAGAATAGTGAGCATACATGGCCCAAATACTTTTAGGGTATTATTCCCTTAATATTTATTTGCCAAAATAAATATTATGTTTACATTTTTATTATCCAACTCATAAACCAAATAAGAATCCAAATCACTCTTTTTAATACAACATGATGATTAAACAAATGAAACATTAAAATGTAACAAGCGAACATAGAGCATGGTTATGAGATGTTAATTAATTTGCAACATGTGAATGCTATGCATGACATGCTAGGGTTGATGCATATGTAAGGGGTAGATGATGACATGTCGCACCACATCACTCGAGGTTTTGTCGAAAAATTTTGTAGTTCGAATTTTTGGGTTGTTACATTGCGCGTGTCATTGAGTTACCTCACTTGAGAGTGGTTTCTTGCAATTCCCTTGTGAGGGAGTGCCTTATGAGGAAAGTGGATTGCGAGTCACATCGAGGAACCATCTAGGTGTTGGTTGATACAACCGGTGACGTAGCTTGTAGGTGCACAAGTGAACACCGGGTGAACAAAATAATTGTGTCACATCTTGTCTCCCGGTGATTGGTTCTTCATTGATATATATATTGTTTTCATAGTGATTGATTGAATATCATCTTGGTGATTGGCAACATCTTTTCTTCACCATCGGTATTAAAATCACCTCTCTACCTTGTATTTACTTTTTAGATTATATTGTGTAGCTTGTGTAGAATTAGTTCTCCTGCTAGCTCAATAGAATAGAAAGTAGTGACAGCCTTTGTGTGACATAGAGATCATAAGATATGCTAGAATTGTCATTAGGAGGCTTGCTCACCATCTAGACTAGGCAAAACTGCTCATTACGCCATTTGTGTTACTAATAAGTTTTGTCTAGTGGTTTGTAGATTTTTTAATATGCTATTCATCCCTCCTCTAGTCATCTAGAACCTTACAACACCTCCTTAGCTCCTAAGGACATCCACTTCTCTAAATAATCCGTAAGACGTTTACCACCTCATTTCATCAGTTCAAATTTATCTTTCTTAGTTCATGACGTTTACCAAGCCTTTCACTGATCGATTGGAATTTATCTTTCTTCATACGTCCTCTTGCTATAGACAACCCCAAGTATTTTGCATCAAATTCTGTTACTTGCACATTTAGGATAGTATGCACGTCCTCCTACTCCGAGGGATTCCCTTTTGGGCTGAACATAATAGAACACTTAGCCAGGTTAAGTAGCTGGCTCGTGCAGCACTCATAGCATGACAAAATCTCCTTCACTTGCTCTGCCTGATCTTAGGCGCTCCCCTGCAAATCTTCAACTCCTTCAGTCTCAAATTCTCCTATTAATCGACTGAGACAAACCATCAGCAAAAAACAAAAATAGGTACGGAGAAAGTGGATCTCCTTGTCGTAGACCACATGATGGGGAAAAGGATGCACACCCCGTTGAAGCGGATCGAGTAGCGTAAGCCACGCAGCGCATGACACACTATACACATTCGCTCTGAAAGCCTAGCTTCAGCAGAACAATAAGAAAGCCCCAATCAATATGGTCATATGCCTTTGATAGATCCAATTTATATGCACAAAATGAGCTCATGTCGTCTGAATTTGAACTGATGAAATGGAGACACTCAAAATCTATTAGAACATTACCTGTAAGTCATTCTACCTAGAATGAAAGCATTTCTCCTACCCTGGCTAGGAGAAATAATATCCTGTAAAAGGGGCCTTAACCGATTCACCAAGCATTTTTGAAACCACCTTGTAGATAACATTGCAGAGGCTAATTCATCGAATTTCAATAGATCCCATGTCTTATGGGCCTATTTGGAAGGTAGTAGCGTCTCTTGGCATCGATCTCATTCCCAGGCGTCTGATAGGAACGCTGCCTGGGCCAGACGTCCCTGGCAGGAGCCAACCAACACAATGTATATCTTCTGCTCGTTTGAGATTCTCTGCACACACACAAGTTAGGATCTGAGGTTTATTGTTTCCCTTAGTAATGATGACATCTATATGATAATGTGAGTATAGTAAAAAAATGACTTCTATTTCGTTATTCCAAAAGATGCCTAGCTACTCACTACGACTAGGACTACTTATAACAAAGGAATTATCAAAGCCTAAAGAACCTTTTATATTCAAAAAAAGCCTAAAGAACCTTTTCAATCCTCCACGTGTTTTGTGCACTTGGATATCGAGGACATATAACACCGATGAACCTCTCAAAGTATCATGCGCAGATCTGACTATGGGCCACCTCACCAGGCCCACTCAAAAAAACTGGACCATCTTTTGGTCGAGCCGAATTTAGGTTATGATTTTAATCCATAATCCGACCCAAAAGTAGAAAAAAAACATAAAAATGTGGTATATGACTTTTTTTTGAGAATTACACGGTACAACGCAGACGCTCGTACACACACGCACACTCACCCCTATGAATACAGGTATGCAAACCTACCCCTAACCCTATGAGCACATTCGAAGGAACGAGCAGCCGACAGATCTGAAAATTCTCGAAGTCACCATTGACGCCTCGTTGTCGATGGAAACGTCGTTTACCACTTAACACATAACGCCGGTAAATCCCGGAAAATCACTATTAGACT
Organism: Bothriochloa decipiens; assembly: GCA_023333625.1. NCBI lineage: Eukaryota > Viridiplantae > Streptophyta > Magnoliopsida > Poales > Poaceae > Bothriochloa > Bothriochloa decipiens. The sequence continues at coordinate 43,336,609 of CM041632.1, forward strand.
ACAAGCCAATTCACAAATGTGATATATGACTTGATCCAACGCAACCATTTTGCATTGGGTAGAACTCATGCCAGAAATTTTGACCATATATTTTTCTAGCTCTAATCCAAATTTGACCTAACTCGACACACGATCAGATCTAACCATGAGTGTGGGCCTGTTTATAGTTGGGTTAAAAATTAGCTTAAAAACTAAAAAATAAAATTTTGCTGATTCAAATAAAAAATCTTTCTCAACGATTCCTCTTCTACTCACACAAGTCATACTAATAAAAGTAGACCATTCAAATTTATGTTTGTTCTTTAAGGAAAACCATTCAAGTTGTTCAATGAAGCTTCCTTAAGAAGGGTTTCTGCTTGCTCAGTAAATGTCTTACTAGACGATACACTTGCTCGGTAATTGTTGTTCCTGACAAATCAAGACATCCTCTTGTTTTGGTATAAATATAGTAGCTATCTGCTCTTCCACTTGGAAGAGGGAATCTAGTAAAGCATAGATTTGAAAAGCAGCTCAATCCGAAGAGCACTCTTATTCCTCGGCAAAGGGTTCACATCTTTATTCATCAATACGACACGAGCTATTAATATGAAAGATATATTGCACGAGAACGTTCTTTGCCTAGCTCATAGTTTTCCCATTACTTCGGTCTTTGCTTACCTACTTTGGCTTATAATTCATTAACTTCCACGACTGGGTTAGTTGGTTAACAATTAGTTGAAGGTTTAACTAAACAACCAGTGCACTTTATTTAGATGCAATAACGCTAATTTTAGTTAATTAATTTTTTTTATAGCTATCTCATCTATTTTAGTTCTCGTATCAGTAGGCCCTCTAGGGGCACTCGAAAGTTCCAACTACATGTAAGTTGGGATCCCTGTTTTAAATAGTGCGCTTTAGCATCCGCTATAGCGCTATTTAGTGTTTTTAGAAGTCCAACGCTAAGCTATGATGATTTTAATAGCTCGTTAATGCTGCTAAATCGTGGTTCATTTAGCACCGCTATTTGGCCGGGCTTTCATTTCCATCGGCTCAATTCACTTGCAGGCCCAAATCGCTGGGATATCTACCAATGGGAAGCCGTCACACGTATAACCCGAGCCCAATTCGCTAACAGATCTAAACCTATTGCTATTTGTAATGTTTTCGTCTTCTATATCTTTATAATGTATAAAATTATATGACGTTTGACATATTTTTTTCTCATCCGCTAAATGGCTTAGCCCGCTATTTAGCTCGCTAAATGGTAACACGTGATGCATCATCAAATTGCGTAAATTAGAGATCGGATAGGTAGATGAGCAGGAAAGTGCCAAGACGCTGACGCCGCCAGCTCAGCTCGTGTTCGACCCATGCTTTCCACGAAGCATGGGCAGGACGAAAGGAGCAGGCGATGATAAGCTAGGCAGAGCCCCACTCCACTGTGATCCTTGTCAGCTGCTCGCACTTGCAGTGTCCCGCACTGCTCTTCCTCCTCGTCGTCTCGTCGCGGCGCCGCACACACCTGCCGAACTGCCATCGGCCACCGCGCCAACCAATCGAAAGCTCCACCGTACAGGCGCACATCAAGAATTCAAGGCCGCAACTGCCCGCCAGCGGTGCTTCAGCAGGAGGCGTGACGACGACTGACGAGACGAAGCCTCTCCTCCTCCTCCCCACGCCGCCCACATGGCCTGGGCACGCCTTGCCTCCCGCTCGTGTCTGCGCGCCGCGGCCTCCGCCGCCGGCGGCCGACCGCCGCACGCCTCACCGCCGGCTCCGCCTCCCGCACCGCGCACGGTACCTGCGGCTGCGGCCACCTCCGCGGCACCGCTCCGGCATCACCTCCTCCTTCAACGGCACCGGTTTGCTGCCGCCGCGTCCTCGGCGTCGTCCACCGCGCGGCTGCTCGGTGGTGCCGTAAGTCCGCGACCAATCACCTCACCTCCGTTAGCCCAGCCCTCACTTTCGCTTCGGTTTTGATCTTGGGCTTGGAACCGTGCAGCGGTGGCCACAGGGGAACGGTGGGAGGTGCTTCGCGAGCGACGCCTCCGCGGCGCAGGCGTCGACGGGGGAGGCCTCTGAGCTGGTGGAAGTGCCACTGGCGCAGACCGGGGAAGGCATCGCCGAGTGCGAGCTGCTTCGCTGGTTCGTCGCCGAGGTGAGTGCGACGCTGCATACAGTTTCTGTTGTCCCGTTCTCCTGCTCAGATTTGTGCTCCGGGGATATGGGTCATACAATTTCGGTTGTACTCCCTCAGTTTCGAATTGTAGTTCATTTTGGTTGCATGCATTTTGCTATATATTTAGATACATAATATGTCTAGATACATAACAAAATACATGCACCGAAAAAGTGAAATGAAACGAAGGGAGTAACAGAGATTGCCGCGTTGTCTTTGCATCTTAGTTGAACAGTTTGTTTCCTGTTATTAGGGAAGGAAATTGAATTGATTCTTCACATTTGAATTCATATGCTTGTTTGAGAGCACATTTTGACTGTAATCAGACAACAAGACAGTTCAGCTTACCTTTTCCCTCACGGTATCAATTGGTGTGATAATACTGTAACTGCTGACTGCTGCCTACATAGCTGTCCAAAATACTCTAGGAAAGTAAAACAGTTTTGCAATGGAATTAGAAAAAAGAGACCAGTCTACCGGGATTTTCTATATGGAGAAACCTATACACAGCCGGTCTAAAAATGCGGCTTACTTGTTTTATTGGATAGAGTGTACCCTTTAAATGTAGACTAGAATTCGCTCCCATTGGCAGTGGGATCCAGGAGTAGGGTGCTACGCTTTTTTTCTCTCAAACACTAAGAAGAGCTGCTTATCATTTCAGTGGAGACACAGGGGAAGAAATTCCTACAACACTCACACTCACAGACCCACAGCACTCTACAAGACTAGATCATACTGAAAATAAGAACTGAAAACAAAATGAACAGAACAACCACACTTTTGCCCTGAAACCCCTCCTAAAAAGACATCACAAAAGCATCCGGAGGCCCTTTTCTCCAGCCAATAACCACAGAATGCAATCATATAAGACTAGAGCCAGTGTGATGCTTGGATTAGAGCCATTCACGCCGTAGATTCACAAGCTCATGTGATTCAAATAAGGGGCAGGCTATGCCCTGCCCCTGTCATGTACAGGGTCGGTTGCTTCCCAGCTGATTTTGTTTTGGCAGATTAATACATGATCTCCCTTTTTCTTAGAGGGATCGTTGTCATTGTGTTAGAAGGCTCGTGAAAGTATTGCTTGAACATAGGTGATGTAAAAAAGGCATTACAAAGAAATGTGGATATGACTGAAAAAAAGATCTTCAAAAAACTAGAAAGCTATTGTTGCTTACTTGAACTTTGTAGACTATTCTGGGAGTGAGGTCTAACACAAATTAAACATGCATATACAGATATACTGTGTTTTTAGCTTTCTTTGTTCACTCATCTAGATATTATAATTCCTGCCTTGCAATCTCTATGTAACAGCAGTTAAATTTGCTGAGTTGTTCATTTTGCAGGGTGACCAAGTAGATGAATTCCAGCCACTCTGTGAAGTACAGAGTGACAAAGCAACTATTGAGATAACAAGTCGTTTCAAGGGAAAAGTACATCAGATTCACTTTGGCCCTGGTGACATAGTGAAGGTAGTTATTAGATTGTTTTGTCAAAGTTACTTCTCGAAATTATTTGAATAAACTTGATGACATGTTGTATAAACTTGCTGCAATTTATATAACTCAATGGACTCTCTCCAGTCAGTAATAGAAATACTTGTTGACTTTTCAACATCTTCAGTGTGCGACTTTGGCTACTATTTTCCATTAGAATATATTGAAAAATGCATGAGATTATGAAAGCCCTTTTCGAGAAAAATCTACACATGATTTTATGTTTCCTACCTAAATATATTGAAAACTATGGTAGTTAAAGTTTTGAAAGTTTGACCGGATCTTGGTCAAGTGACAAGTATTTGTTATTGGAGGGAGTATTTCGGCTAACTTATTTTTCCCAACAGCTTACCTAAGTCAATTTATACTTTTTAGGTTGGTGAAACTTTACTGAAAATGATTGTGGGTGACAGCCAAATTGTTTCCCCAGATAATCTGCTTCCATCAGCTGATAAGTCCCTTGGAGTAGAGTCTGAAGTTTCTTTAAGTGAAGGCAATGTTCCTAGTGGAACTCTCTCTACACCAGCTGTTAGGCATCTAGCAAAGCAGTATGGGATCAACATAAATGAAATCGTTGGAACTGGGAAAGATGGTAGGGTTTTGAAAGAAGATGTGTTGAATTATGCTGTCAGCAAGGGTGTTTGCAAAGAACAATCGTCACCTTTGGAAGGGAACACTGGTCAAGTTGAGTTACTGGAGGAAGGGAAATCATTACTCCATGAGCACTTGTATGAAGATAAGAAAATCGTTCTCAGGTACTGTAAAAGTTTTCAAGATGTCTACATTGTAATGATAGGTCAAATGCATGGTTGCTCAGTATATATGTGATTTTAAGCTGATATTTCCTTTGTGCAGGGGATACCAGAGATCAATGGTCAAATCAATGAACCTGGCTGCAAAAGTTCCCCATTTTCATTATCTGGAGGAAATAAACTGTGATTCTCTTGTACAACTAAAGACCACATTTCAAAATGAGAACAAGGATCATACTATCAAGCACACTTTCCTTCCATTCCTCATAAAATCACTTTCTATGGCACTGAGTAAATACCCTATGTTGAACAGTTCTTTCATTGAGGAAACTAACAAAGTTGTGTTCAAAGGTATGCCAATTTTTAATTGTTATCTACATTTCCCTATTTACCCGTTCAACTGCTAATTTACACTGTAGACATCTACACTTCTTTTTCTCAATGCTTGCTCTTCTCATCTTCAAACTACCACCAAGAAGTCCACTTATTGTGGCAGGAAGGTTTAAGGAGTAGCATAGCATATAGTCTACTGCTTGCAATAACAAAACTTAGTTGTTTCTTGCAACAATTTGGATATGAATGACAAGGGATCATGTTCATATGGTAGGAATACAGAAGACTGACCAGTAGTTCTATTTTCAGGATCATGGTTTTTTGCGCTTATGACAATACATCGTGTGATTCAAAAATGAACTATGAATGACACTCTTCGATTTTCCTTTCCATATTACAGTATTACACCATACTAAGACACCATTTTGGCTGTATCCAATGCATTATTTTGTGGTGAAGGTGATGAAAATTAGTTTTTATTTTAAATTTTCTAGGGTCCCACAATATTGGGGTGGCGATGGCTACGGCACATGGATTAGTCGTGCCAAACATCAAGAAAGTGCAGTCCCTATCAATATTGGAGGTAAGTAGCAACTTCTTTTTTTCTCCTGGATCCATGATAATTTTGTTGCTTTGATCTATAAGATTTTTCCATGTAATTTTGTTGTTAGTTCCTAAAGGTTGGAACAATGAACTACAATAAGTTTGGATAGTTTCAGGAGTTATCTTTCTTCTGCAGAAATGAAAATAAATTATTGTACTCATGCTTTGAAGATAAATAATTAATCTTCTAGCCAAACCTCTGAAAAATACTTCTGTTGAGATAACCCTCATTCGGCTAGTTAGTCATTTGCATAAGCTTGCTGTAAACTTACACCCCACTTCTGTTCTCTTTCCTTCCCTCTTTCCTCCACCTCAGCATAAACTTTTTAGTTTTTACTATACTTGCTCCTAGTCATTTTCACAATAACTATGCAATCATGCATGCAACCTAGTAATATGATACTTATGTATTGAGACCAGAGGATTTAAAACCTGTCCAGTGAGACCATCAGCAGTTATCGTTGTTGTGTGCCTCTTCTGCCTAATATTTTTTTTGGTGAAACTTCTGCCTAATATTCTGATTATCTGGATCGTCATTGCACCAGATCACGAAGGAATTGGCACGATTGCATGAGATGGCATCGCAAAATAGGCTAAGCGCTGCAGATATTGAAGGTGGCACTATAACACTAAGCAACATAGGTGCCATTGGTGGCAAGTTTGGCTCTCCACTTCTGAACCTACCTGAAGTTGCCATTATTGCCCTTGGGCGGATTCAAAAACTTCCTCGCTTTGATGATGACGAAAACGTTTACCCTTCATCCATAATCAATGTATGCCCGTTACAACACATGTTTCACTAAAGCTAAGCCTGCACTGCTGTGTTTCACTAATTTCATCCTTCAACCTATGGTGTGCAGGTTACTGTTGGAGCCGATCACCGAGTGGTTGATGGGGCCACGGTTGCAAGATTCTGTAACGAGTGGAAGGGCCTCGTGGAGAAGCCAGAGATGCTCTTGTTGCATATGCGATGATCCAGTCCAGTAAGATACTAGTACCTACTACGAGAGATCGCCCAAACCTTGTAAAGATGAGCTGAAACGGAGACATTTCGGTCTCACAATGAAATCCATGTATTTCAAATAAATAATAAAGGTGGCTTCTCTGCCTGCGAACAGTCGAAATAAAAGCGGAGAGTTATTTTCGAAAGTCCTAACCAATAAGTTTGTCCCGCCTCAGAAACCTTATGTTTTTCTTTGCTGAAATTCATCTATAAAAGATAACTTTTTGACAATAATCTATAAAAGATATTCTTGTTGGAAGCAAATACAACCTCCGTCTATCAATGTAAGATGTATATTTATTTGGACATTGGAAATTTTGAACAACAATTAATGAAACTAATCCGTTAACCTGTTTGCTCGCATAATTAGTACATGGGCAATAAAACTCATTGTGACTAATTTATGATATATAGTGTACCGATGCCTGTATCAACAGCCTTTCCTTACGATTCTCTACTGAATGAGGTTATTGTGGAGAGTGTTGGTTTTCCTCTTGTTCATGATATTCGTGTACTCTTTCTTATATAGTTTGTCTCTAAACTTCATCATGCAACAGAGTAACCTAGACTAATGTTTAGGTGAAAAATATAGAATGATGCAAGACGCAGGTGTCTGTGTTTCATGCACACGTTATCCAAATTACGCTTTCACCTAACATGCTAATCTCGTGCCACCGAGTCCGACACATCTCCGAGAGACTTCGAGACGCTTTTCCTCATCAACACTCTTGCCATCATCAACATCAAGACCCACGTTTCCATCAGAATTGAAGATGCCCAGCTTCTCTGAGTGGGCGCAATTCTTTCGTGCTGGGACATACAACTATTTAATTGACTCTATTTTTGTTAACTAAATAATTTAGAATCTTATATTGTATATTTAACACTTAGAATAATCTTAAATAAAAAAATTATTAACTGCAAAGTCGTAGATCTCCTCAAGTAGTAGAATTTTGATATTGACTTTATCTTCATTCGACACTATTAATCATCTCAAATCTAATGTAAAAACCTATATTGCGTATTTAGATGTTAATCATGTCAAATCAAGAAGTTGTCAACTACAAAGCTATATAGATCTCTTTAACTCCAAAGATTCTGATCTAAACTTTATCTTAATCTGATGATATGCAAATTTATGATTGTTTTTTTTTGTGCAATAGCGTGTCTATATGCACATCTGTACCATCCGGATCGGAATCTCACATGCAAATACATAATTGGCAGGCACAAATCAAGTCACCGTGTTGCCAATTCGTGGGTTCAACCGGCAGTGGTAGTCCACCTATCATTACCACTGTTGACTCAAACATAACCAACAGTGACGATCCAATAGCGATCGTGTGTTTTGGCGTAGTACTTGTCGCTTATATTTCTTTATTCTAGTCTGCCTTTTCGATAGAATGTGAAACAATACAAAACTCAATTGCAATGGGAGTTTTTTATGCAAAAAAAACTATAATGGAATTTCCCTGGCATAAAAGACTACAGACAAATTAACCTAGGAACAGTGTGTAAAATCTACTTCTAAAGATTTTTTGTATAAAAAAATTATATATATTGATGGTGTGGGAAAATTAATGGTGAAGTCTAAAAATATTCTCGTATCAAAATATATCTTTAATAATTGATGAAGATGTGAGAACATTAATGGTTAGAATATAGTTCCTAAAGATTTTCCCATATCTAATATGTAACCTTATATTTTTGGAAAGAGGAGAGTATATGTCTGTTTTTTCTAGTATGCTCTAGCATCCAAGAGATTTTCTGAGTTATAAGTCAGCTATTCTAGTTAATATCAGATTTATTCCCCTCATTTCAAATTATGTCATTTTTATTTTTTTAGATTATATAGATATAGTGTATATGTATATATATGGCAAAAAATTATTTAGAAATCCCAAATGGCTTATATGGAACGAAAGAGAGAAGGGACGAGAAAAAAACTCAATAGCGCACTTGAAGAATTCATGATCATCTGGCTATCAAGATTCACCATGCCAAGGATTTGGTAAGCTAAAAGTTAGAAAAAAATTATTAAAAATTTTGCAAGCCATATGTGAGAAGTTAACAAAGTTTTGGTAGCCAACCAAATACTAAAGGATCTCCAACAGTTCGCCAAACGAGGTTGTCATCCTTAAAAGTTTAGCAAAACAAGAAAATTTGTTCTCTAATAGTTTACCAAAAGAGGTTGTCATCTTTATCAAGTTGCTATCAAACTCCTCCGCGCGCGTATCTGACTTCTCATCGCGATCCCGCGCGTCGCTGCTGCCTTCCCGTGCGCGTGGACTTCCACTACTCCCTACGTGGTCGATGCCGCTGCAGCGGCGCCGGCGCTGCGTGCCGCGTTGCTCTGGTGGGGGAGACCAGACACGGGCTCTTCTCAACGCCGCCGCCGCCCTGGACGCATCCTTCGCCCCCGCCCTCGATCACATAGGTTGTTTAGCAGAGCTTTTCGTTTCTTAGCGGGGTTTTTCGTTTCATTAGCGGGACTCTTCGTTTCTTAGCGGGGCTCTTCCTTCCGTTAGCGGGGCTCTTCGGTTCTTAGCGGGGCTCTTCGTTCGTTTAGCGGGGCCTTTAGCGGGGCTCTTTGTTTCTTAGCGGGCCACTTCATTCCGTTATCGGGTCACTTCATTCCATTAGCGGGCCTTTTTATTTTACCAAGTCTAAATGACACTCTTAGAAAGAGTCCATTTTTTTACTTACTATATATTTTAGCAAGTTGCTAAATTATAAAATTTGTTAAATAAATTTTAATAAACTGTTGAAGATGATCATAGCTCGCCAAATCCTTGGCATGGCAAAATTTGGCGGCTAACCAGCTAGGCCCAAAGTACCGATTCCTCACGATAACACTTTAGGCCCATCGAGGCAGACTTCCTGACGATTTGAAAACTTCGGAGGACACCAAGGAAATAAAATAATACTATTCTTTTTATAAATTATAAGTAATTATAACTTTGTATGATATATTATTTTTATGACAATACATATATATATAATGTCCAAATGTATAATAAAAGTTATGTATTTAAAGAAAAAACGTCGTAATCTGCAATAGAGACTAAATTTATTTGGGGAACCATTTATTATTATATAGATGAAAAATGAAAGCTTGTTGTAGAGAATATCTAATGAAATGATGCAAATTTGAGCTAGCTAGTATATAAATATAAATACGGACGATTACGCCTCTACAAATAGTATGCCAGGTCACCAACCCACATAGTGAGATATGAGCATCTCCAAGAGTACCTATAGTCTTCCAATCCATAATTTTCGTAATATTATTAAAAAAATCATCTTTAAAACTCCCAAATCCACCACCCTATCTTTTAGCACTCAAAACCCACGTGCCTAGAAGAGTTACACCTCAGCCCAATCTGGACGTGGAAGGACGCGCGAAAGGAAAAAAAATAGAACTAGGTTCATGATGCAAATGTACAAAAGGGAAATAAAATATGAAAGTGAAAATAGTTTAGAATTCTGATATAAAGTTAGCTTTAATCTTTTAGGCACGAGATTTTGGAAAACCTTAGAGTTCACCGTGTCATCGTCGGCATCGCCATCATCGTTTCAACCTGGAGCGCGATCCTGATGGACGGGCGTTCAAAGACATCTTTGTCTTCGCGAGAGTGAGCGTCTGCTGTAGTCCACCTCAACGCCGGCGGCTTCCCCGGCTTTAGGTGCTTCAGATTTCGCGACGTTGACTGGTGACGGCGGTCTTCATCGGCGGCGGATGAGGCTGACTTCCGTTCTCAAAGGGGCTACGGACTAATTTATAATTTCTCTTTTTGTTGAGGTCTTTGTAGCATATAGGCTAGGCTGCTGTCTTCCATATTCTTATACGGTATTTCTGTATCTGTATATTTTTGCTTCCCCTATTTAATACAGATATACTTTATCAAAAAAATTTTAAAAGACAGAAAACCTGTTTTTTTAATGTATTTTCTTTATGTACTGTTGGAGAAGCTCTGATTAACAACTGGAACGTCCGCTGCTTAGCATAAATGCATAATAGAATCCATATCAAGTTGGCAGCACGCCAGTACACGAGTAGTACAGCTAGTAGTGTATATAAAGAAGAAGAGAGAAGACCTTCGGGCTTCGATCCACTCCAAGCCCGGAAGCCCCTCCATATTCCAATTCCAGCTCCACCTCTTCACCTCCGATTTGGGAAACTAAAGGAGGATGGTGAAGCTGTTGGAACCAGGCCTCGATTCTATAGCTAGAGCGTGCAGCGTTCACGGTGGCTCGCCGGGGACACGGTCACCACGATGAGAGCAAACTGTAGAATCGATAAGAACACGAAGAACAACACAATGTATGCTGCCGTATCGCAGCCCCAAACGACCATCCTTGTTTATATTTATAGTTGAGTACAAACGGGATCACGAAACAGACTCCGCGTCTCCCACGCCATGACGGACACCGTGCGCGACACCATTTCCATTGCGGCGTGCACTACGTGCTGCAGCGCTCGTCATGACGCCGAACTCTACACGACTCCACCAGGTTGTGTTCATGGACTCAAGCACGCCTTGGCCACGCTCAACCTGCATCCTAACTCTAGGTGACTTGGAACACAATACTAAGATAACTATGCAACAATTTAGCTAACAAAACACCCCCTAAACTTGTTGCACATCGACGACACCCAATGCTGTCCTCAGCTCCACAAATCTGACTCGCCCAAGCGCCTTCGTGAAGATGTCGGCCAACTGATTTTCAGTGCCTACGTGATCCACCTCCACTTTTCCTTCTTCGATGCACTCACGCAGAAAGTGATACCTAGTATCAATGTGCTTGCTTCTGTCGTGATGCACCGGGTTCTTGCTTAGTGCAATAGCAGACATATTGTCCATCAAGAGCTTCACCGGCATCTCCTTTGTTCCTAACATCTCACCTACAAGTCGACTGAGCCATATGCCTTGACAGGCAGCTGCTGCCCCAGTCACATACTCGGCTTCACATGAAGAAAGAGCCACAATCTTTTGTTTCTGTGATGCCCATGTTATCAGATTCTTCCCAAGAAAATACACCACACCAGTGGTACTCTTCCTGTCTTCTGAATCCCTAGCAAAGTCACTGTCACTAAACCCAAGCAGGAGGGGTTTCAGTTCAGTGCCACGCCCATACTTGCATCCAAAACCAATTGTGCCTTTCAGGTATCTGAGTATGTGCTTAACTGCAGCCCAATGGTCCTTGGTTGGAGCCTCCATAAATCTGCTAACAACACCAACAGCAAAAGCTATATCTGGCCTGGTGTTGACCAAGTACCTGAGACTTCCAATCACACTTCTGTATGCAGTAGGTTCTATCACTTCATCCTCCATCTTCTTGCTTAACTTGAGCCTTGCCTCCATTGGTGTACCACATGGGTTACACCTCACCATACCAGCAGATTCTAGTATTTTTACTGCATAGGCATTTTGACTCAGGGTGATGCCATCTCTTCCTTGCTTCACCTCTATCCCCAGATAGTAACTGAGAAGCCCAAGATCACTCATACTAAACCTTTTCTTCATCTCCAACTTGAACTGCCTTATGTCACTGACACTTGGCCCTGAGATGATCAGGTCATCAACATACACCCCCACAAGCAAGAATGAGTTCTTGATCTGTTTCCTATACACTGCATGCTCTAGTTTACTTTTCACAAAACCCAGAGAGATCAACTCCTTGTCGAGTTTAGCATTCCAGGCCCTAGGTGCCTGCTTAAGCCCATAGAGTGCTTTCTTCAGCCTTAGCACTTTTTCTTTGCTGCCAACACTGAAACCAGGAGGTTGCTGCACATATACTGTTTCAGAGAGATCTCCATTCAAAAATGCCGACTTGACATCCATATGGTGTACCTCCCATCCACTTTGAGCTGCTAGTGCCAATAATACTCTCACTGTTTCAATTCTTGCAACAGGTGCAAAGACTTCCTCAAAATCCACCCCTTGACGCTGTGCATAGCCTTTGGCTACCAACCGAGCCTTATGCTTCACAATTCTCCCCTCTGGATCCTTCTTGACCTTGTATACCCACTTCAAGCCAATTGCTTTTTGTTTGGGTGGCAGGTCACTGACAACCCATGTCTGATTGTCCTGAATAGCCTTCATTTCAGACTCCATCGCCTCCCTCCAACATGCTTCTGCAAGTGCATCTTCAACTGTGGCTGGTTCCTCAGAAGCCATGAGACATAACCCTGAATACTCAAAATTTTGAACTTCATCAGTGCTATCAAATAGGTCAGGCAGGGTCCTATACCTTCTTGGTGCTTCATTTATGCCTTCTGATGCATCTGTTGGGGGAGTGGCCCACTGAATCTACTGTGTGGACCCTACTGACGAACCAGGTGTGTGAGGTGATGCCACAGGTGCTCCACCACTCGATGGAATTGATGCTGCAGGTGAAACAGGCTCCACGGTGTTGTCTGTATTTTCTGAAACCGCCGTGTCTGCATCTGTTGCCGGACCGACAACAGTGCTGTTGTCGTGAAACTTGTCAGTAAACTGCACTTCGAAGTCTGGAGCCAGTGCTGCTTCTGTTTCCCTGCCTGCCTTCGCCTCCCAATCCCATTGAGTCTTCTCATCAAAAATCACATCCTTGGTGATGATCAGCTTGTCTGCCACAGGATCATAAACTCTGTAGGCTTTCATTTTGGGTTCATAGCCCAAAAATACCCCTGGAACTGACCGATCCGCAAGCTTGGTTATTCCCGGCCCTATCTTCTTTGCAAATGCCTTGCACCCAAAAGTGCGTAGATGCCGAACACTAGGCTTGCGCCCATACCAAACTTCAAACGGAGTCTTGCCTTCCAAGCTTTTTGTGGGTGATCTATTCAGTAAATACACCGCAGTTTTCATTGCCTCACCCCAAAATTTCCCTGGCACATTCATGCTCTTTAGCATACACCGGGCCATCTCAACTACGGTTTGGTTCGGTCGCTATATGACACCGTTCTGTTGAGGAGTGTAGGCCGTAGTCAAGTTATGCCGGATTCCTCGCTCACTGCAGAACACTGAAAACGCCCGTGAGTTGAACTCCCCTCCACGGTCAGTTCTGAGAGCCTCGAGTCTGCATCCAGACTCCACTTCCACTGCAATCTTGAACTTCTTGAAACAGGTCTTCATCTTTGGTTGCCAGCAATTCTAGCCACATGAATCGGCTAAGGTCATCCACAATCAACAGAAAATATGCCTTCCCACCCGGAGTGGGAGGTGATACCTGTCCACACAGATCACTATGCACCAATTCAAGTCCTGCCTTTGCTCTATATTCAGACGCCCTGGGAAACGGTTTTCTGTGTTGCTTCCCCAGAGCACAACCATCGCAGACCTGTTCTGCCCTCTTTATCAGTGGCAGTCCCTCCACCATCTCCTTGGCACCGAGATCATGAAGAGATCTGAAATTCAGATGCCCATAGTGCGCATGCCATAGCCACGCATCATCATCCATCTTGGACAGCAAACAGACGGGTGAGGTCACCTTCAGTTTCAATGTATACAGGCGATTCCTCCTCTCAGCACGAATCAACACACCGAGCTGATCTGTCTCTTGCTTGCGCCGCTCATACACCGTCATCACGCCATGATCAATTTCCACTCCGCAAGTGCCACGGCGCCAAGTCCGTGTATCTCCACCATTGAGCCGTCGCCGAACCTCACTGCGCCTCGGACCGAATCATCTAAAGTCGCCAGCGCGTCCCGGCACCCCGTCATGTGGTTTGTGGTGCCAGTGTCGAGTACCCACGATCCATCTTGATGCTCCGCTGGGAACACACGTTCCTGATTAAGGAACACGTGTTGCGGCTGTTGCGTGGCCGTCCGCACAACGTTGCAGACTTGTGCCACCAGGAGTGCGCCTTCCTATTCACCGGCGGCATGGTGAGCAGCCTCCTACCGCTCTTCTCCTTGCATCTTCGTCTTGCACTCCTTTGCGAAGTGCCCATAGATGTTGCACTTCTTGCATCTTCCCTTCCGTCGCGGTGTTCCCATCGACGTGAGCCGCATCCCGGAGTCACGCCCTTTCGCCGCCGGCGCGTGCCCCAGTCTTGTCCTTCCAGACATAGCGGTTGTGGTTCTTTCCACCAGATCCCGATGACGAATCTGCGTCGAGCTGGATCTTGTGCTTCGCCGCCCAGTCCTCCTCGGACAGGAGAAGCTTTGGCACCTTCTCCGTGACCTGATCCACCGTGACGTCGAACCTGTCCTCCGCAGCCCTCAGTCTCCCCACCAACTCCTCGATCGTGAGAGTTTTGAGGTCGCAGAACATCTCAATCGCCACGGCAACTTGATTGTAGCGCGATGGCACAACTCGGAGGAACTTCTTCACCACCCTCGAGTCATCTACACTTGTCTCTCCAAGCCCCTTTAGATCTGTTGCCAGCTTCGTGATCCGAACGGCAAAATCATCTATTGTTTCACCTTGCTTGAACAACTCGGAGGAACTTCTTCACCACCCTCGAGTCATCTACACTTGTCTCTCCAAGCCCCTTTAGATCTGTTGCCAGCTTCGTGATCCGAACGACAAAATCATCTATTGTTTCACCTTGCTTGAATGAGATCGACTCGAATTCTCCCAGCAACTTCTGAGCATTGACTTCCTTGACGCGATCTGCACCAAGGCGCATAATCTTGATCGCCTCCCATGCTTCCTTCACAGAATCCTTGTTGAGGAGCATCGAGTGCATCTCCTGCGGTACTCCACGGAGCATGGCGCCAAGCGCCAAACGATCTCGGCGTCTCTCTGGCTTGTCGCTCGTGACAGCATCCCAGAGATACATGCCCTCCAAGTTGCACTGGACGTGGGACGCCCACTCCTGGTAATTGGTTCGAGAAAGCATCGGCCAGACCAAATTGCCTGCAGCCTGATTGAACGCCCGATCCATGGACTCCTTTTCCGTCGTCTTCTCTCCCGACGAGCCCATCTTGGTCGATCGGCCTTCGCTTCTTGCTTCTCCGATCTACCTCCGTACCTTGTCACCGTCGTCCTGCGCCTCCTCCTCGACAACCTCGCTCCGATACCACGTGTTGGAACCAGGCCTCGATTCTATAGCTAGAGCGTGCAGCGTTCACGGTGGCTCGCCGGGGACACGGTCACCACGGCGAGGGCAAACTGTAGAATCGATAAGAACACGAAGAACAACACAATGTATGCTGCCGTATCACAGCCCCAAACGACCATCCTTGTTTATATTTATAGTTGAGTACAAACGGGATCACGGAACAGACTCCGCGTCTCCCACGCCATGACGGACACCGTGCGCGACACCATTTCCATTGCGGCGTGCACTACGTGCTGCAGCGCTCGTCATGACGCCGAACTCTACACGACTCCACCAGGTTGTGTTCATGGACTCAAGCACGCCTTGGCCACGCTCAACCTGCATCCTAACTCTAGGTGACTTGGAACACAATACTAAGATAACTATGCAACAATTTAGCTAACAGAAGCGGCGGGACTTGCTCTTGGCGACCATCCTTGTCGTGCTGGCCGGCGCCTGCTGCGGCGCCGCCGCGGCAGCCGGGAAGAAAGCCTCCATGCCTCGGAAGCACCAGCAGCCGCTGCACCCCCAGGCGGCCGGCGGCTCCTCGTCGTCGTGCTACGTGTACAGGGGCAGCTGGGTCGTCGACCAGTCGTTCCCGCTGTACGACACGGCGAGCTGCCCCTTCGTCCGCAAGGAGTTCGACTGCCGCCGCATGGGCCGCCCCGACGCGGCGTACCTCAAGTACCGGTGGCAGCCCACCCCGCCGTGCTCCCTGCCAAGGTTCCTTCCTTCTCTCTTCTGAACCCTCGATCACGACGGACGACGACGACTGCCGCTGCTGAAGCTGTGTAATGTGTATAGGTTCGACGGGGTGAAGCTGCTCAACCTGTGGCGCGGGAAGAAGGTGATGTTCGTGGGCGACTCGCTGGTGGGTGAACCAGTACGAGTCGCTGCTGTGTACGCTGCACGCCGCCGCGCCCGGCGCACGCACCAACCAGTCGTGGACGGCGGGGGAGAACCCCTCGGTCACACTGCGTTTCGAGGTACGTTCTTGGTGCTCGTGCCGTGATTCCCTCGGATCGTCGTCATGCATGGGTTGCTGGTGGCATCACTATGTGTGCAAAATTTTATTATTCTTAATAATATATTCTCTGATGATCGAGGTTGGGTGCTTTCGTCGGAGAGGGTGAAAGACGTGGGGTTAGAGAGAATTAAAAATCTCTTATTATTTTGCTTTTTTAGACAACCAATTATATATTGACATGATAATTATTAAGTGGTAACATGTTTGTTAATGACGATGCTATGTTGCTAAGTCACCGAATGTTATATGCTACGGTCGTGTGGTGATACTCGAAAAGCAGCATGTCAGTTGTTTAGCTAGTGACAGAAAACAGACATTCATAGGAGTTTACACACACACACACACAATTCTGCCTACGAACTGTGGCATTGATTTTTGGCGCCACAGCTATATATGGCGAGGCCGCCCCTCCTCCCCTGCGGGCTGCGCGGCGGCGTTGCAGATGCAGGCCGGTAACAAGCACCTATCTAAAACCCTTATATACTACTGGAACTGTATGCCTATACGTCGAGACGCCGCTGGATGCCGTCCCCGCTATCTAGAACCTGCAGAATATTGGATACTGCACTGCCTGCAGAATATTGCCACACCGCAGGTTTCTTCTGTCATCATTCCCCCATTATTTCATCTCTGGCTAGCTCCTTCCTTCGTATTAGAAAAATAAAAGGATTCTTGTTGTGAGGAGATGGACACTTGTTGTGGTTGCTAGAGGGCTGTTACTAAGTGCGCGTCTAGCATTTTGCCGATCGATTCCAGCATGCTCGCGTGCAGCTAGGCTGGCCGCACACTTCAAAAGTCAACGTACGTATATGGAAAACCTGTCACCCTGAGTTTGGGATCTACCACTCCTACAGGGTGTCAGAAGACAAGATTGATTATGCACATGGTACTCAGCATTCAAAATGAGTTTGTGTCAGCTCGTCATCAGAGGGGTTCCACAGAACAAGCCATATTTTTGTTCCATATATATAAGAAAACCTACCAGTCAGAGTGGAGTTCGATGAAACTAGTGGTTTGACCTAGACCATAATTTTGGTTCCACAACAAACCGATCGATCGAGACCTGTACCTGTAGGATGCATGTGCATATGTTGAATAGTAAGTAGTAACTAACTGGAGAATTATAGAGCTAGCCCGGAGGATGTAATATTAGCTAGTTTGGTCCAACTGGTCAAATATTTGTTACTTTGTTAGCTAGCTATTCAACTAACAATTAGCTAAACTGTTAGCTCAACATATTTAGATCCAAGGATCTGATGTAATTATTAGCAGCTAACTATTATCTCTATGAATCCAAATAGGACCTATTAGCATAGCCATGCACTGCCATCGTTTAATATACAAATAAAAAAGGTGATCAGCACAATTGCAGGACTATCCATCAATTTTATGCGGCTTAGTTTTCTTCTTCATCTGTTTTTTTTACTGTCTTCCTACTCTAAAGTTAATGGCTTCATTACTATTTCTTGTCACCACCATTATTTGTTCCACCATGAGTGCTTGTTATATTATATATCTCTCTCTCTATTGGTTATTAGTTAACAACCTGACCACCAGCTATATATATGGCCATATGGAACCAATCATGATATATAATAGGGTTAAATCCACTTTAGAACCTCCGACTATCGTAAAAGTCCAGACTTCAACCTTGAACTTCAAAACCAGATAATATTGGCCCTCAAACTTTCGAAAAAGTTTATTTTTCAACCTTGAGCGGTTTTGTTAGCTGCTTTAGCGTATGGACAGTAACTTTTGATATTTTTCAATAGTATTGATATTTGTTTATTTTATAACTAATTATTGGTGCATGCTAAATTCATGAAATTTTTTTGTAGCCTCTTCATGATGTATTCTACCTAGAAACAATATGAAACCTAGAAATGAATAGTTTTTGCATGTTTTAAAATTATCTGTATTAATTAATAAATGCAAATTCTATGATTTTGTAGGCCAAAATTAATATCGAAAAATTATGAAAATTAATTTGTAGCTATTTTATGATGAAATCAACCTGTACAAAAAGTTAAGGATGAAATTGAAATGTTTAAATAAATTTCATGAGTTTTGTAATTCTCAGTTGTTTTGTAGAAATATTTAATTTTTCATGAATTAAAACTCTCAAGAATAAAACGGAGTACACCATTGCAAAGAGCTCGTCGAGATGATCAAAATTGATATATTATTTGCTATATTTGGAGCTCCAAATAAAAAGATATCAATTTCGTAAATTAAAAACAAAGTGCTGACGTCATCGCTGATGTCAGCATCATAAACAGTGTCATGCACGGCCTACGAGAGGCCGACACGTGGCAGAACAGTGCCATGCACGGCATGGAAAACCTCCAAGGTCGAAAAGTGAACTTTTTCGAAAATTCGAGAGCCAATATTATCGGTTTTGAAGTTCAGGGTTGAAATCTGGACTTTTGCGATAGCTGAAGGTCCTAAAGTGGACTTAACCCTATATAATACCTCATATATCTTCTTATATACTTCCCTTGAAAACATATTGATTTGCATGTTGATGGATCCCATCAACATCCCTTGTCATTGTGAGGTATCAAGTTTTAGCATTACCTCTGTGGGTCACATCTTCCTTAGTTCACACGATATTTCATTGATGGATCCCATCAACGCTTGTCATTGTGATGTATCAAAGTTTTAGCTTTTATCTCTATATAGATGACACCTTTCTTGCCACGATATTATGTTTTATCTCCTGAACTTTTTCTATATTATTAAATTATATTTATACCAAAAGATAATTTAAATTACAATTTTTAATCTCTTTTTGTTCCAATACAAATACTTAGATCACTTATAGCCAAACATAATTTGCATAATGTTATATATGTCCAAATTAGTGCATGTTTAGTAGGGAAACTCACCGGCTCGAGCTCCGAGTAGACATACACCCCTTAATTTTTGTAAAATTGTAGTGGTAGGTAATTTATTATCATGTATAGAGGTAGCTTAATTTATTTTCTATGATTAACATTTTAATTTATAGACCAAGTATTAATTTGGAGAATAAGGGTGAATGTGACTTGTCGGATTTTAGTCCAATTGTTATCAAAAGGAATGTTTTCATTTATTGGTGAAAATCATTTGAAATAGACAACTGTATCCTCTGATGGCGAATGATAGACGACATACTGTTGCAGGACTACGGTGTGACTATTGTGTACTTCTTGTCGCATTACCTGGTCGACCTCACCAACGACACAGCCGGGCGTACCGTCCTCAAGCTCGACGGAATGGACGAAGCCCGCGTGTGGCTTGGTGCCGACTTGCTCGTCTTTGGCTCGTGGCGTTGGTGGTGGCGCAAGACGTGAATGTTCGATCGATCGTTCTGTTTGGCTTTCGGTTTCTTGCCCCATTGTCCCTCCATTTCTGAACTCGCACTAGGTGTATGTGTGTCATATTTGAGTTTGGTGCAGTTGGGACTACATCCAAAGCGACAACACGGTCGTGCAGGACATGGACCGGACCCAGGCTTTCACCAAGGCGCTGCAAACCTGGGCCAGATGGGTCGACGCCAACCTCGCCCAGACCAGTACCAAAGTCTTCTTCCAGGGCTACTCGCCCAATCACCTCGAGTAAGAAACGAATTCTGGGCACCCACCTGGTCCTCCATTGGTTCCTTTAACTTCGACGATCTATCAGCAAATTTACATCAATAGAGGCTGCACAATTTGCAACCACTTGAGGCTGCGAGCCTACCGTGCATGAGCTAACAAGTAACAAGGCGCGACTACCTGTATATATTGCAGTAGCCAAGAATGGGGAGCGCCGCCGGGTAAGACGTGCATCGGGGAGACGCAGCCGCTAAACAGCGCCGTGGCGTACCACGGCCAGCCCAACCCGCAAGACGCGATCGTGAGAAGGACCCTGGCAGGCATGGCGAAGCCGGTGCACCTGCTCGACATCACCTTCATGTCGGAGCTGAGGAAGGACGGCCACACCACCAAGTACAACGGCGACAGCCTCGCCCGGGACTGCACCCATTGGTGCGTCGCCGGCGTCCCAGACACCTGGAACACTGTCTTGTACGCCGCCCTTGCAGGGAATTCATGACATCATTGACCTTTATTAAGATAATAATAATAATAATGCCATTATATTAAGCAAGAATGTAGTTCAGTATCGATATACTCCGCCCGTTCAGAAATTCTAGGACATATATAAAGCAAATGATACTCGAAACCCTTCCTAAATATTTTTTAAGATATTTTTAGCCTGTTGGTTGTGTTAATAGACAATATAGCAATAGATACACAAATCCTTTAATCCGTGACGATATGTTTTCATCACGAATCACAAGAACAATCAGTCAAATATCCCACCGTCGCCGCTGCCCTTGATACGGAGAGTGCAGCCGCTGGCCCACCGCCACTACTGGATTCGCGGCCTTTGTCGAGTGCCGGCGGCATTCGGCAAAAGCACCTTTGCCGTCGGCAAAGGCTTTGCCGAGTGCGGCTCTCGGTAAATCCCACTCGGCAAAGAATTGATCGGCAAAGGAGCCTTTGCTGAGTGCCACCCGGCAGGCACTCGGCGTGCCACCCGGCAGACACTCGGCAAAGGCTTTGCCGAGTGCCACGCCAGCACTCGGCAAAAGTAACGAGCAACGTCAACCTGACGGCACCCTTTGCCGAGTGTGACGTGGCAGGCACTCGGTAAAGATATTTTATTTTATTTATCTTTTGAAAATTATTTGCCGAGTGCCACGCCTGGCACTCGGCAAAGATTTTTTATTTTTTTAAAATTATTTGCCGAGTGCTGGCGCTCGGCAAAGATATGGTCTCTTTGCCGAGTGCCACGCCAGCACTCGGCAAAGCTGGGTTTTGCTAGGAAAAATGCCCAGCTTTGCCGAGTGCTGGAATTTTTTTTGTTTTCTTGCATTCCAAATATGCAATTTCACATATATTCACGACAATATACTAGAATATCGCATAAAAATCATATTTCATCATCAAATGACATTTCAACACGAATTCATATATAAAGGTCTTCAAATTCATCTGTTACATCGATACAAATTCATAACATGTCCAAAAGAGCGACAAGTTCGTCGATACAAGTCCACAAGCGGGCAGTAGAGGTACCTAGCTCGACCCGGCGTCCCCTGGGGCCCCAGAGCCCCCACCTTGCTCCCATGGAGACCACTCTGACCGCGGCGCCAACAAGAACGTCCAGTAGGGCGGCGGAAGCAGAGGGCCGCTTGCAGGCCCGGAGTGCCCCTGCTGCGTCGGTGGAGGAGGAGCAGTACCTGGCCATGTGAACCCCTGAGTCGGGAAGGTCGGGCCCAGTGGAGGGCTGGCATCTGCAGGAGTCGGGCTCGAACCCGCCGACTGTTCCTGCACAAAGGACACGTGACCTCATTAGTACCTGCAGGATGGCCGCATAAGCTAAAGCAACAGGCAATATACTCATCGGAGTCCCTATAGGAGTAGGCACAGGAATAGGTAGTGGAGCGAAGATCGAGGCAGGGAGCTCGGCCTGCTACACTCCCGGGATCTGAAGGGTCCGGAAGTAGCCGGCAAAGTCCTGCATCTGACGCTGGTAGTACTGCGTGATAGCCGCCAGCTGCCGCTGATGGGCCACCGTCTGGGCCTCCTGGTTCGCCTGCAACTGTGCGATCTGGGCCTGCAATATTACACCCGCAAGGTTGATGGTATGTGAAGGAAAGGTACATGTGTGAAATGAGTGAACGACGAATAAAACTGCACTTGCCTGAAATGCCGAGAACATCTGCGCGTTGCTCGGCTGCCGAGACGCTATGGGGATGTCGGAGGAGCTCCTGGTCCCGTCTCGTCGAAGCTGGCTCAGCGTGGGAACAGAGGACGACTCAATGGCACTGTTGGCCATCCAGTATCGGCAGTGATGCTTCCCTCCTCCCAACCTCATCAAAAGGTCTGTGTCCAGGGGGTCGGTGGTGGGGTCGAACGTCTCCCCATGGCGCTGGCGAGCCGCGGAGGTGTACTCGGTGAGCTTGGGGTAGACGCTCGCGTTAGTGTACGCGTCGGGCCCATTCGCCGGGTCGTAGACGTTGTCCGCCGCCGTCGCTTTGCCCTTGTGAGCAAGGGCGTACCCCGTGAACTCGTTGACGACCTACCCACCATGCGACTGGGTTTGCGAGAAAAACACAAACATGGTTACAAGTAATGACAATTGAGCGCTAGAATAAATAGATCAACAGAAGCGTACCCATCTTTCCATAAACAATGGGAGGGACTGGTTCCCTTGGTGGTGTGGTGCCCCTCGCATCTGTAGGCGGCGCTCCCGATGTTCTCTGCGTCTCTAGTACGCCGTGTCTGTGGTCCACTCACGCACAATGGCCGCCCAGCAGTCCTGATACTTGTCGCACCACTCCGGACACATCTGCATGACATCAAGTATTTGATATGCCAGAAGATGAATTGAATGTTTCATGAAAGAAGTCAGAATGAATGTTTCCTACTTAATTACCTGCATGTACTACGCCTCGGTGAGGTCGATCTCCCTCTGGAGTAGCATCTCCCTGACTTGTGGCTTCTTCACCACCTGGCCAAGCACGTCGGCATAGTAGGTGATGACGCACTGGAGATACGCCTCGTGGTACAGGTCCTTGAGACGATCTTTGCAGACCGCCTCCTGCACTCGCGCCGCATGCTGCTCTCTCCCCTCCTCGCACGTGAAGAAGTCCTGCACACAGAACTCACACAGAACTCATCATTGTTTCAAGAACGCCCAACGAATGCGTAGTATTGAGAAATACGGTACGATGAAAAGACTCACCCAGAACTCCCTCTTGATCTTCGCCACCAAGGTTTCGCCGTTGGAGTCCATGACGCTGGAGAAGTTCTCCCACCTCATGGGCGCTTGTACCTCACCCGTCTGGGTGACCAAGCCAGGGTAGTACTCCCTAATCAGCAGGCCCTGGATGCCATTGATATGGCATGAACCGCTCCCTCCGCTCACAAACGTCCAGTTACTGCATGAGTCATTAACAACAATTGTTAGTCTGCAGTTCGATTTTCAACATTTCATATAAACAAGTAGTGAAATCAACAATGGATACTTACGTCTCAGGAAGCGACTAGGGCCCGTGCTGGTATGGCTTCCTCGAACTTGAGGAAGCCGTCTCGCCTGGTGTCGGCTCACCCCCATCGTCGTCGTTGTCGTCGTCGTCGTCACTACCGCCGCCGTCACCGGTAGTCGTCGTCGTCATCGTCGTCCCCCTTGCGGGGCCTCCTGGAACTGCAGCCTCCTCGTCGATGTGCGACGTCCGCTAGGGGGCATCCCCCTACTGGTCGACGGCTCCACCAACACCTCCTCCTCGTCGTCGTTGGCGGCGATCGCCTGCTCCTCGTTGCGGATCTGGTACTGTGAGCGGACCTTTCATTGCGGCCGCTGCCGCCTTCCACCTGGCATTTTGTCGAGTGCCTATAATGACAAAGATTAAAATAGTTAGCATAAATAAATGACAAGTACTTGTAAAGAAACATAATTGCAAGGTAATAATAATAACAATATAGTATTACATGAATTAGAAATTATCTCTGCGAACGGCAATATGGCTAGCGTGTAGTCATCATCACTATTGTCGTCATCACATACTGTCACAGATATGCACTGATCCGCATACCAATGACCGCGTATCCCTTTCGGACGGGAGAAACCTAACTCGGTTACGCGATCTACGTACAACAACAGTAAGGAAGAGAGGTGATTTATACCTAGGGTGGCAGCGCAGAGGCGAGTCGGTGCACGAACACGATCAGGGTCGCCGAGGTGCTCCGGGTCCCCTCTGGCACGTCCTACTCTGCAAAACAAGAAACACATCACTATTAGTTGAAAAATTCAGTAGAACCTCCCCTGTACGGGGTGGTTTCCAAAACCTACAAGAAAAGTCAGCACGAAAGCCAACGTCCACATTTGGGGCACGATGGCCCACACATCCAAAAACCCGGCGCGAAGGCCGT
The DNA here is from genome assembly GCA_023333625.1 of Bothriochloa decipiens. Lineage (NCBI taxonomy): Eukaryota > Viridiplantae > Streptophyta > Magnoliopsida > Poales > Poaceae > Bothriochloa > Bothriochloa decipiens. The sequence continues at coordinate 43,360,976 of CM041632.1, forward strand.
CAATGACACATACGACATGAAGGCCATCAATGACATACATGGCACGAAGGCCAAAAACCGACGCGAAGGGTTATACCTTGGGTGTCGGTGGAGTCGAGCGACGCAGTGCTGGGGTCACCTTCTTCTCCGGCAACGCGCGGGGACGATGACGGGGGCGAACGTCGAGGACGGTGACACTAGCTCGCATGGACAAATGACGAGGGCGGAACAATGGTGACCGAAGTGGCCAGCGGCCGAGCCTCCTCCTTCTCCTCCCTTCTCCTTCTTCCTTCTCCTCCCTTCTCCTTCTTCCTTCTCCCTCCTCTCTTCTCCTTCTTCCTTCTCCCTTCTCCCTTCTTCTTCCTTCTCCCTCCTCCTTCTCCTTCTTCCTTCTTCCTTCTCCCTTCTTCTTCCTTCTCCCTCCTCCTTCTCCTCCCTTTTCCTCCTTTCTTCTCCCCTGGTTCCTCCTCCTCTCTACAGCAACTCCGGGCGGCGCGGGGGCCTGGCCCCTTCTTCCTCGACGCCGGGGCTGCGACCGAGCCACCGGCGAGGGTGGGGCAAGGCCGGCCGGGGGTGGCCGGGGGCGGCACTACGAGCTGGTGAGGAGGACGGCGTGGCCGGGGCAGGGGCGCCGGGGCGCGGTCGGCGAGGCGGGGGTGGAGGTGGGAGGACGGACGGCGCCGCGCAGCCGGCGCAGGGCGGCGGCGAGGAGGACGGCGGCGCCGGGGCGGGGGACGCAGGGTGGGGGCGCGGGCGCAGGGTCGGCGAGGCGGGGGTGGAGGTAGGAGGACGGGGCGGCGGAGGTCGGGCCACGCGATGGCGGCGGTGGCTGGCCGCGTGAACGGCGTCGGCGGGCCGCGCGGATGGTGGCGGTGCGCGTGTGCGAGCATGGCGGGCTTTAGGCACCCAACGTCACAACTTGCTCGAAACTTTCTCAATTTTTTACCACAGCCTCCACATGCGATGACAACACACCTCGACACGTTTCGTCATTTTCGGACTTCGTTTGGATTTTATATAATTTAAAAATACTTTTCCCGCACGTAACTCGTCATGTTACGACACCAACCTGGTCGTAAATTCATGCGAGGTCCTTGATATGGCCTCAACATACTCCGAACATCATGATACCATTTTTTGAATGACCAAATTCCATTATTTCATATACCTGCAGTTCAAATTTAAAGTTGTCGAAAAAATTAAAAGAAACAAAAATAATTGAATAAATATAGCAAAAAAGTCAAAATTGTCCTAACTTTTGAATTTGAGATGTATTTAATGTATCAAGGCCCCACAAAAAAACTGGAAAGAAAAAACAAAAAAAATTATGCTTTTGCCGAGTGCCAGAGGGGGCACTCGGCAAAGAGGCCTTTGCCGAGTGCTGGCCGACGTGGCACTCGGCAAAGGCTGTCGCCCTGGCCGACCCTAAGCCCGCCACATTGCAAGCCTTTGCCGAGTGCCTGGCACTCGGTAAAGGTGGCTCCTTTGCCGAGTGCCTAACGACAGGGCACTCGGCAAAGGGGACGGCCACGGATGCCGTTTGTCCAGGCCTCACTTTGCCGAGCGCCCCCTCTTTGCTGAGTGCGAGGCTCTCGGCAAAGATCCCATTTGCCGAGTGCTTTGCTTTGCCGAGTGCGAGACACTCGACAAAGAAGTCTTTGCCGAGTGCGGGTTCTGGCACTCGGCAAAGAGCCTCTTTGCCGAGTGCCCTTGTTTTGCCACTCGGCAAAGTTTGCGGCACTTTGCAAAGCTCCCGTTTCCCATAGTGCGCTACTAAGGTCACCGCTGCCGAGTTGCCAGTTGCCAGTTCCAGTACCGTCATGCCGAATCTGTAGCAATGCTCGGTGATCGGCGTCGTGCCAACATGGATCACCTTGGGCGCCATGTTGCCGAAGGTGTTGTGAATGACGATAGATAAATGACGAAGAACACAATATCAAATCACAGCGATACACAAGATTTAACGTGAAAAATCCCTCCAATGCGAAGGGAAAAAACAACATGCGCCAGACAACAAACATTACTCATTATTATCAAGAGTCGGGTTACAACGCTATGTGGCGGCTTACAAGAGAATAATCTCAGTGAAACCCTAACACAGGGTATATGTACCGTATCATGATAGGCCTTCGCTTTGTTCCGTCGGAAGTCGACTTTATAATATGCAACTGAATTTAAAACCTATCCATCCACTCGCCATGGAGGTGTGCGCCGGTTGAGCAGTTGCGATCCCAGTCTACAAGCAGACAAGCACCTGTCACTCGAACTTACCATGCTAGCTCCTACAGTAAAAATGATGTACCTGTTCAGCCAGCGCTTGGACATGAACTCGTACACAAGCACGTGCATGCCGCTATCTTAGCAGAAGCTGATGAGCCTGATGAAGTTCGCATGGTTGATCCAATGATCCACCAGCAGAGCGTGTGCGTGCCTACAGGCTACAGCCAGGCCACCTCCGCCATGAACTACTACTTTGTGACCTTGTTCTCCATGTGCTCGTGCACAACCTTGACAGCATTGTGGAGGCCATTGGGGAGCTGAACATATATGGCTGGGAGGACCTGCGTTGCCGCTGCGTGTACTCTGTACTCCTCACGATCGATGTGCTGCGAGGCGAACCGGATGGCTGGGTATGGATTTCTCGTGTGGCCGATCTCATTGTCTTTGAGGAAGCTGTCGATGGTGGTGTTCTGTATCATGGAGTCACGCAAGGTTTTGGCCTCAGCTCCGTTCGTAGCTGCCCCCTCGCTGCTGGTGGTCGTCTTTACGTTGATGCACGGGAGGAAAACAGAGCGCCAGCAGCAAGAGGGTAGAGGGCTAGAGGCACAGGAAGATCTTTGGAATGCAGTTGAACAATGGAGAATGATGTATTGTATTGGGTTAATATGATTGATATGCTAGAGTAAGAAGATCTCAAGGGTGTTATTTTAATTGGTTCATTGCATGACGCATGTATTCATATCATTCGCTTCGACTATCAAGAATGTGAAACATATGGTGCGGTGCATGTGCACATACACGCTTTCGAAAAAAAAAGGTTGTGGTGCATCCAAGTTACGTGGCATCAGTCATTTTATATGTAAAACATAGTAGGGTTTGATGTATGCATTTTTTTTTTGCAGTTGACCATTTCACACGACAAGTGATTAAGTGACCAAATTTGCCAATACCATTACGTGTGATTCGTCTTAGAACACCATACACTTATATACCTTTAGTGTCCTTTTAATAAATGGTGCCTGCCTCCGCCTCCACTGCTCCGCTGCTAGGCAAGGTGCCCACCCTACCTCGGCCATGGATGTAGTTGCAAGAACACGAGGAGGAAGAAGATAAGTAAGGAGGATGGAGCTAATTAACATGCAAGCTGTACCTTAAATTGTTAGATACCTTAAATTGTTAGATAGCAAAAAGGACATTCACTATCATGTATCTTCCCTAATTTTATCCGATAAATCTATCCATTTGCCAAAAAAGAAAAAAAACCTTGTTATCACCTTAGCATCCTAGGAACGGGAATATGGCCCATGTTCCATTCCCATGTTCCACGTTTCACGAGAACGTTACTGTTCCTGTTCAGACATTTTTTTTACAACAAACATATATTGATTAGCAACATCAAGCTGCAAGAACCCTACAAGAATGTAGGTTTACAGAGTTCAGTGCGCTTCGAAGAGGGCACTGATGTCCATGTCCCTGATAAGAACAGACAAACTCAATGGAAGGGAAGTGTTTACAGTTGATGAGAAGGCTAGCCTAGCAAGCACATCTGCTGTATTGTTGATCGCCCTACTTATCTTGTAAACTTTGACCTGCCTGTTGATAACACAATTATCAAATATTTGTGTGAACGGCTTCATGCGCCAATCAGGAGGATGACTGTGATCATTTGCATTGAGGAAGTGCACCAATTGGATGCAGTCAGATAAAAAGGAGACACTATTGTAGTTTAGTTGTTCTGTGACCACAACTGCTAGGGCCATGGCCGCCGCCTCCGCCATGATCACCGAGAGAGTTTGTGTCATGGCTACCTTTATATAGATGGTTTGCATCGGTTGTACCTGCATATTCACAAACAAAATTCCTATACCAGCACGTCTGTGTTGTTGGTTTGGCTGATTCGGTAACGTAGAGCCACCCACAAAGCATTGAATCCCCAGTAGAAGTGCTGGTGCACAGACTGTGTACATGTTCATCGGATTTTGAGATGGCTGCATTTGCACAATCGTTACCTTGCATTTGTGGGCCGGCACAGATGCTTTGGGATGTCGTCGATGGTGCAAGCATGCTTGGATTAGCTTGGTGTTGTTCCCCTTGGTTGGTAGTATTGATGGGCGCTACTCCTTCTATTATTTCCCTTAGTGCTATCCTCTGGGTGCTGTGATGCGCAGCCGTGGCATGGTGAACCTATGAGGAAGTCTAAGTTCTCCCCTGGAACCTGTTGTCATTCCTTACTTTTCAAATTATACCACATGGTGAAGATAGTTTTACATAATATTTCATCAGGTAATTAGACGTGGTAAGGTTAATTGGATACCATCATCTTCATTAGGTATATTATCAATTGCAAGTGGTGGGTCAGCGGTAAGCCAAACCGCCGAAGGCAAATCACAATGGAAGGAAGATGGAAATCATTTTCTATTAGACCACAGTAAGCACATTGTTAATTTATGTGAGCTGAATACCTGCCTACATTCAGCAGTTGCCAGAGCACGTCTAATTACTCTCCAGGCGAAGGCCTTGTGAAGTGGTGGCAGGGACTTTACTCTTCGAGGCTTGTTGCCGTTATAAAATGATAGCCCAACGTTCTGTCCTCGTACCCGGTCCAGAAAGATGGAAACTTTTTTTCTTCCTTTGTGTCCTTTAAGACGTCTACAACAATTAGCTATAAATTTAACTATCTAGATATGATATGGCAAGAAAAATATAGAAGAGTGAGTAATCACTAGTGATATATAAATAGTTGATCTATTTTACATAGTCTAAGAATATATGAAAGAGATATATGGACCTAGTATGTAAATATATAAAATAATTTTTACTCTTATCTCTCACCTTCACGTAAGTGAGCACCGTTGGAGACACCCTTACGTCTCTTCCTGCTAGTTCTATGCACCTTCCATGCTACTTACACTATCTAGATAATACGCCAATAGTATATACGAGTAATAGCCATGTTGTAAGCGAATTTTAGAATTAGCGAAATTTATTCATTTTATTTTTATTTTGGAAATCATTTAAAATTTTGATTTTATTTTTTGGATTTTAATTTTTTTCAGGATATTTAATAAGATGAATGGCCGTGGTAAAGGAATCATTGGCTTGTGAATCCCTATTTAATAAAGGAATATTACTTGTTAGTGTTGACTTCTAGTATTCCTAGTTTGGTAAGTGTTTGTTGGTGAATCCCTATTTAATAAACCCGTAAAAAAGTTTAACCTTTTACTGTAACCGCTACTATCTACTTTATCAAACCTAATTACCTACTCCCTTCCTTCCAAATTATAAGTTACTTTGATTTTTTGGGAAATTTATTTTGCTATTCATCTAGACATAATATTAATGTGTCTAGATACATAGTAAAATGGATGAATAAAAAATAATTTATAATTTAAAATGAAGGAAGTATCAGTGAGCTTTTTATTGTATTTAACTAAATATTTCAGAACTTATTACGTGGTCAATTTTTTTTATTAAGTTGACTTATTAGGGAAGTATCAATTTTTTATTTAACTAAGTTGACTTTTATTATTCCTAGTTTGAAAAATTTTTGTTGGTGAATCCCTATTTCATAAACCCATATAAATATTTAACATATTCAACATTTTGACTACTATACTGCTATATTCAAACCTACCGGTTACATTTTGACTACTATACTGCTATATCAAACCTACCGGTCAAGTTTTTATTAACAGTGTAACTATATTATAGGTGTGTGAAGTACGTACCCGTAGGAGTACCTGAAAACAGAGGAAATCGCTGTGTGGACTGCAAATATCTCCATATCTCCAGAAGAGTGGCGTTGCGTCATTGCGGGCAGAAGATGCCAAGTTGGCCTTCCCCTTCTCGTTCTCGGTCTTACCGGCAAACACGGAGGTAGGTGGTAAGTGGATGAGGGCCCTTCGGGTTTCAGCGTGCTCTGCTGGCCCAAAACCAGCTGCCGCCCCACGAATTCTCCCGCGGCCCACGGTAACGCGCCTTGGCCTGTGTACGACCGCTAGCTGGAAAACTAGTACTACGCGACCACAAAACAACGGGCCGCGAAACGGCGGCGCGTCGGCGCCTAGGCACAGTGGTCTCGCTCTACGCGGCATCTTCCGTTGAGTCCTCATCCTACGGTCCGGAGAAGACTACTAGACGCAGACTGGTTGGAACCTTCTTCCCTACCCGGCCGGTTTCTCCTGAAGCTGGGAAGGCAAGCAGGGAATGCAAGGAACTGCACGGATGTGGGTATCCAATTTATCAGTAGGGCTTATCAAGAAGAAAAAAAAAACATCAGTACGGTAAAGTTTGAATCTTTCATAGCAGCTAAAATGGCAAGCCTATATTTACAAAGGCTCAACGATCCACCGATGTGAGAATCAGATGCATCGACCAACACTCTACAGCGCGTTGTAGATGTAAAACCAAATCAATCATGTACAAAATGACAACAGATTCCTCTTGCAGCGAGCTGCTGAGCAGCAAAGGTCAGAGTTTAAACTGCAAATCTTGATTACACATGCCTCAACTTGCGAGATACAGAGACACAGAGTACAGTCACAAAACCGAAACAGTGGATGATGGGTTCAACAAAACACAAGACAGGACTGGCATCGATCGATCCTTAGTCATCACAGTGACGTAGGATGAGCAGGAAATCTTTTCACAAGAGTTAACAAAAAAGACACGGTGAACCGCGTTCATTATTCAGTGAAGAGCGACAGAGACGACGGGTAGTAGTTGTAATCCTCGAAGCTCCACAGCCCGGCCGGCGCCGGCACCTGCGCTTCATCGGCGACGGCGGCAGCCGTGGTGGCACATGCACCTGCAGCTGCATTCCCGCCCTCCATGTATGGGATGCCGAGGAAGTTCATGTAGTTCTCGTAGGCCATCAGCTCCTCGGACAGCTCCTTGACCTCGTCGGACACCTGCGTCGTCGACTGCGCCTCCACCTTGGGCGCCGGGAGCACGGCCGGGGCCTGCTGCGCAGCAACAGCCGTCGGCACGGTGACGCCGCAGCCGGAGGCGGTGTCATTGGGGAAGTTGAACTTGGCTTTGGCGCCCCTGATGCGCCTGGCGGCGCGGTCGTACGCGCGCGCGGCGGCCTCGGCGGTCGGGTACGTGCCGAGCCAGACGCGGACGCCCTTGACCGGGTCGCGGATCTCCGCCGCCCACTTGCCCCAGGGACGCTGCCGGATGCCGCGGTACTGGTTCTTGCGCCCACGCCTCGCCTTCTTCGCGCGCGGCGCTGCAGGCACGGGAACAGACAGTCGGCGTCAGTGCGTCACACACACCATTGATGACCGTTTGCAGTTTGCTGAAACAGAAGCAGAGATGCTTGCTTACCTCTCTCAAGGAGCGCAGGGGTGTGCGAGGCGTGAGAGTCGTTGGCGTCGGCTTCGGAATCAGGCCAGAAGTCGGCGGCGGCGGACGCCCGGCGCGGCGCCGGGATGTAGTCGAAGATGATTGCACCGCCGCACATGGATTCCTCGGGTCACTTGGAGGGAGAAAAGTTCTTGATGGAGTGCTTGAGGGAGGATAGGATCGGCTCGAAGTGGATTGGAAACTGGGGGAGGGAGTCGGCGGCGGCGTGTTTTCAGACGCTGGATTTGGTTCGCCGGTATGAGACGGCCGACGGTATATTTATACAGCTTGGAGTTGTGGGCGCGGCTAGGGCTGTGTTTAGTTATCGCGAATTTTGAAAGAAAATGTCACCTCGTGTCATCTCACCGTATTGTAGTATTTTATTTATATTTAATAAAATTTATCAAACTTTAAGTAACTAGATTCAAAATATTCGTTTCGTAAAGTATAATAAAATCGTGCAATTAGTTTTTAATTTTATCTATATTTAATACTCTATGTATATATCAGCATTTTAATATGACGGATGATAAAAATTCTATAAAATAAATTTTAGAATGATTTATGAGTAACTAAAGTGCGAGTGCATGGCAGGTGCCGCCGAGCTAGACCCCAGACAGAGGAGGCGATAAAGTATTAAGACTAGCCAGGACACATTACCCCATACCCATTACCCAAACCCAAAATATCTGACCAACCTTAACCCACAGTACCTGAAATTTAGTTTGGATATTGAATTCTATTAACCAAATTTAGTTTGGGTAATTCAGATAACTACACCCGGTACCTGAATTATCCATATTTTTTTAAAAAGTACACATGCGAAATCTATAAGAGACACTTACAGTGTAAGACTCTATTAAATTCTATTATCTGAATTTAGTTTATGTAATTCAGATAGCTGCACACGGTATTTGAATTGCCCGTATTTTTTTGGAAAATATACATGCGAAATCTACAAGGGGCACTCACAATACAACACTCTATCATAGAATTCAAGAATATTTATTATCACTTATTTATAGTATTTTACTGATGTGACAGGATATTTATTAAAGAAAGAAGGAGAAAAAGACTCCATGTCTTAACTTAAGTCCATAATGTTCGAGATAAATAAATAAATTTAGACACTAATATTACCAGAACCTCAATTAGATAGGCAGAAGTCTCGAGCAAACAAGGCCACCACTCATCAATCCCCCTGGGCACAAAATACCGAAAACTGATAATCGAACCGAAAAATTCCGAAACCAAATAATTCGGTACCAGGTTCGGTACCAGGATCTTAGGTACCAAATTTACCGACATACTTTCGGTTCAGGGCCTCGGTAAACCGAATTTACCGATTTCATACATGCCCAATGTATATACAGCCCACTAAGAACCTAAACCCTAATCGCTACTGGCCTGCTTCCCTCAATCCCTCACGCAATCACACACGGGCGCTGCTGTCCGTCACGCGCCGCCCATTCGAGCGAGTGCGAGTGCGTCGCACCCCTTGGTCTTGCCCCATGTCGTCCGTCGTCCCACCCTTCCCTTCCCTGCCACCTCCGGCCCTCCGCGGCTCCGCCCCGCGCTGTCGCCCCCTGCCACTGGGTCGCGCCGCCGCCTGTCATCATCCGGCGCTACCTCCTAGCAACAGCAGGCCATAGGACGCAGGCGCCGTTGGCCTCATCTCCCGACCGGCCGCCACCAACCGCAGCAAGCAGCCAGCAGGTGCGCCACGCCGCCCCTGCGCACACTACGAGGCTCGAGTCAGCGCCAGGGAGCCATGTCCGTGTCTTCGATTGAGGATCTGAGCAAGCCCTAGCGTGCTTCTTCAGTATTTTCGGTAAGTACCAGAACCGAACCGATATTACCAAAACTGAAATGGCTCGGTACCTGCTTTTCGAAGGAACCGATCGATACCTATCTGCAAGAACCGGATTTCTATTGGAAAGGAAGAACCGTACCGATCGGTTCGGTAAATACCCAATGCCCAGGGTGACTCATCCACGAGGAAAGTGATAAACATGCTGCCTTCCTCCGTACTACAATTAATGTGCGTACTGGATTGGTACCAAAATGATAAGTTATATTACACAGGAACCTCATTGTACTACAAGAAAGTACTATCTACAGTGTTTATTTTCAGCATTGATGCATAGCTGCTCGATCACTTCAGGGAATGGCCTTTTCGCTTGATTGATCTTGTCAAACATCAAATAATGCAGAACCTTTGCCCTTAAAATATCACTGTTTTCCGTCTTGTAGTGCACTCTTGGTGTGTCAGGATCATAGCGCTCCAAGAACATCATCACAAAAAAGGCACAGTCATTACTTAACATCATCTGAGTAGCAACAGGCACCAACAAAAAGCCATATTCTGAAAAATTAGTGATCCTTCCCTCTGTAAATATCTTCAGCACCTCATAGAAGTTGCTCCGTATCAGTTGGCAGATAGATTTGTGGAAATCTTGCTTATCATTATCAGAAGATGGACGGGAATCAAGAATGTCAATTTGTTTATCGATCAAGTTGACAACATATAGTGTCCAATGTTATCTTTGTTGTCCCAAATGTCATCACCCAACATGAAAATAGTCCCTCTGTTGTCTTTGTTATCATCTATAAATGTCTTTAGGCGTGACATCAGGGGCATTGTTGTCTCGCTAGGAAGTTCTATAGACCATTCAGTTTGGACACTGGACCCTTTCGTGATCTTCTCTTGAGAACCAAACTTCATCTTTTTCAAATAATTCAGATTTCCCTTTACGACATCTGGATTTCTCTAGTACTGGGGTTTCTAAAACTTTCTGCGGTTCCTCAGGCAGCTGCACATTATTTATGCTGTGATAGAGAAGGTATTGCAGAATAAAGGCCTTGTAGTTACTCCACAACTTCGAGTCTTTGATCACTGGGAACTCCTTCCCATCATAGCTTTCCATAAAATGCATGGCAAACAAGAGGTTGTCATCGTCCGCCAACTTGAAGTTATGTTTAATGCGTAACGACCTTTTTAATTTTTATATTTCTTTTAAAGGCCAACTCTTCGACTACGTACATTTTCTCCATGAAGGTTTTACAGGCCCTTTTGGCAAAACCGTCGTGTATCAATGAAGTAGTGCAGATCACATAGTCGCCCCGACGGCTCAGAAGATTCAAACAATGCACGTGTCAATACTAAGAGTGCACTATAGGCAAGAATATCATATTAATGTCTCCAATTCTTTTCACCGTTTCCTTAAGTTTGTGCACTAATGTAACCAAGTTTTCACCATTGAAATCAACCGAGGCCCTTCTAAAGAGATATTATCCTTGAGGCGTTGGATGAGGCGATATTATCAGCATTCTTGCACGCAATGAATACATCCATCATGTTTTCCTTGATGCAGGCACCTTTTGAAAATGACTGCCAGTTCACTTCCAGTGAATAAGAATTAAATGCATCATAGACCTATGAACTTACGTAACTGTAATAAATAGGTCTATCAACTAAGAAACCGGATATTTGGCCCTCAAAATTAAGAATCCGTTTACTTCAGATCCAAATTCTAAAACTAGGCTGATTTTATCGGGTTATTTATCAAAAACACCCACCTCTCCGTGCTTGTTCCACCTCTCTGTGCTCTTCCACATGTCAGCTACTACTTTCACCTCTCTATGCTCTCCTCTCTCCGTCCTAAAATAGATATCATTCTCTTTTTTTGAGAAGTCAATATTTTTAAACTATCGATAATTATATATTAAAATATATAAATATTTATGTTAAATAAATAGTATCATCAGAAAGATCTTTAGATCTAGTTTTTTAACAAATTTATTTAAAGATATAAATATTACACGTATTTTATATAAACTTAATTAAAGTTAAAAAAATTTAACTAACATATTTTCATAGGGTCGTGACAAAGGGAGTACATCTCAGGGCGTCGACTGGGGTAGAGGCATGGTGGCAGCCAAGCGCGATGTGGCAGCAACACCACAGCAACAGCTGGCGAGCTCGGCGCAGCAGCAGCAGGCGGTGGCATGGCCCGCGGCCCGGCGTGGCAGCGGTGGTGGTGCGACTAGCAGCACGCGCTCGTCTGCCCCGGCGCCGCGGCGTGGCCCGAGCGCGCGCGCTCGTCACACCGGTGTGGTAGTGGTAGTGGCAGCGGCGCGAACGGGTGACACTCTCAACCTGCCATGTAGCCTACCCGAACCATCGACAAACCCCGGCCTTGCCTCGATGCGTTTTCAGCTATGAAAGCTAAAAACCAGAGCCGCGTCCGCCCTTTACCGTTTTACAAAATTCATCCACTCCAATCCATCCCTTTTCAATTCCTCACAGCCATGAGTGCACGCTGTTGTTATCTAGCCTTTAGATGAGACCCCGTTGCAAACCATCGAGTGTAAGCGATGAATTTTAAGTTTCCCCAAAAGGCCAAAACATGTCCGCCATGGATGCCGGAGTGAAGCTCCGCGGTGCCAGCACCATCTTTGCTTAATTTGTGACCTTTGTTGTGCTGCGCACCATGTGCTCCACCGTCGAGGTGGTGCTGTACGTGAGCCCGAGGTCCCCGACCACGGCGATCCGCCCCGGGTAGCTCCTTGGCCCGAGGCCGGCATCGTTCCGAACGCGTGCATGTCGCTCATGCCGCCCAGGCTCCAGGTCTTGCAGGCGGACGTGGTAGTTCTGCAGGCCCTCGAACGGGTAGAGCTGGCTGTACACGAGCGACTCCCCGGTGGCCTCGTGGACGAGCGAGTCGGCGGCGAGGCCGTAGTGCACGACGCTGCCCACCGCGCTGGGGTCCAGAGGCTTCACGACGCCGCCCATCTGGAAGTTCCCTGTGCATGCATATCGATGGGTGAGCCACCGTCGATGTCGATCTACTCTGCTCTGGTGTGATCCAGGAGACCCAGGCGGAGGTGGGCACGGCGTCGAGCGCGACTGTAACCTGCTCGGGAGCCCAGCTCGTGACGCGGCACTGCCCTCGGGTCCGTGTCCGGCAGGTCTACCGCGTGGCGCCTGTCCCCAGTCGGCAGCATGACCGGCCGCGACGGCCCGAACAGCGTCGACGCCGGCTCCGCGGAGACCGCGGTGGCCGCTACCACAGCGACAATCAGCAGCAGCGGCGAGCCGTGACGCATCGCTACTGCAGCCTGCGATGCTCTCTTCTCCCTTGCCATTGACGCGACGGCGCGTACTAGCCTACCTGGCCGGGCACGGGCGTGGGGCGTGGCCATGGCCGCCGGCCCACGCAGCTACAGGGGTGGGGTGGCGCATGCGCGATGCAGAGCGGCGCTCGCCCACGGCGGCCTACCCGTGAGGAGCCATGGCCACGGGAGTGGGGATGGGGGCGCGCGGCCGACGGGGTCTGCAGAGTCGTAGGGGCGCTCGGAGGAAGGAGGGCTCACCGGTGAGGTGGGAGACGAGGGAGGGGTGTTTTTGATAAATGACGTGGCAAAACCTGATTTTGATATTTGGACTTGCTATGAACGGATTCACAAGTTTGAAAGACCAATACCTGGTTTCATAATTGATGAACCTATTTAACACAGTTGCGCCAGTTCATGAATCTCGCATGTATTTAACTCAGTGAATAATGTCCTACTAATACATAATAACGGCTGCTCCTTGAATTTGCTGTCTTCGAAACATACAAGATCATAGACGAGTGCCTCCTCCAACTGCATATCCATTTGTGTTTTGCGTTTCTCTTTTGTAGCATATTTCTCTGGGTTTCTGACTGCCCTCTTTCCAGCAGCCAGACCTTGCTTCCTTTGGTGTTTTGCTGATGGCATCGTGCTCGCTGATGGTGTTGTGCCGCTAATCTCTGCGCTCCTTTGGCTTTTCATGACTCTGTGTGGTGGGGATGGTGTGAGATCTGTGCGTTGAGGGGATGGTGACGGGTGGCTCTTGTGTTTCTTTTGCAACTTCAATTGGTTCAGGAGTGTACCTAATGGCTCATCATCACAGAATTCGGTGTTCTTCATGGGGATGGTGGCCCATGTAGGGATTGAGGGGATGATGCCTGTTAGGGGCGTAAGAGAAAGTAGGCACCATATTCCTAACATTTCGTCACTTTCTAAAGCCACACGACCGGCTAAAGGCCTATTCGGAATAAGTTTGCATTCAACAATCATCAAGTCGATCTTCGTCGGTGGGCCTTCATCGTCCTGTTGACATTCGTCATCGAACTTTACCCTTCGACATTCTACCTTCGATGGCAAGCCATCATTGCTGACCTTCGTCGGTGGACCTCCATCGAGTCATTTCTTTCGGACAAATATGTGTTCGTCTGGGAGAAGTCTGACTGATAAGATAAACATCATTTATCCTTGCTTAATTATCATTTAGCTATCCCACGTTCCGTCCAGGCAAGCGAAATAGGCTTCGTATTAGTTAGCGATCTCTTCCTTAAGACTGGTCTTCACTCGGCAGGCAAATGCCAAATTTGAGGAAAGGACAGGCTGACAACAGCCAGGTGGCGAGACCATCCGGCCAGTTGGTACAGAGACAGAAGCATCAATGGCTCAAAGACGACATTGCCCTCGTTGTCAGTAGAATATTACAAAAATAAACGATAGTTAGAGGGGTAGAGTGGTTATGTAAAAGCACACGGACGTGTATAAATATTGCCCCAAGGAAATTGTAAAGTGGCATCTCTAAGTTTCTAGAGATTAGATTAAAACATGTAGTATTCACCTATTTTGTAATTGTTTTCCATTATTCTATGTATTCGGTTATTCGAGTTTTGGCCCAAGGGTCCTAAGGTTTAGGGCCAGAACAACAATGTCTGATTTGGGCGTGGAGGGGATGTTGGCAGAGGGGGAACCGGTGCGGAGCATGGCGACAGATTTATTTGGGAAAATATCTAGTGTAAACTACTTATTAGGTGGAAACATATAAACCAATTCAAAAACACATGTTTTGGTTGTTCAAAAAAATCTGAAATATAGCACATCCATAGTACATACAAATATGTATTTACATGAAAAATTGGGATATAAACTCACTTTTGAAAAATTCTTACAAAATTGGTAAATTTCATATGCATGTCCACTAGAGGACAAAGTGCACAAGTACCTAGAATTTGTCACTTCTGTATGATTTTTTCTAGTTCGAGATTGCATGCCAACTTTTACATGTAAGTCCATATTTGTATACACTATGAATATGCCAAATTTCATATTTTTTTAAGACAAAATATGAGTTTTTGAATTGGTTTACACGTTTCCATCTAGTAAGTGGTTTGCACTAGATGTTTTTCCGATTTATGATGCCACCGTTGTCAATGATATTCTGATATCCATCTGAAGCTAGATCCTAGGAATTGTTGTTAAGGTTCTCACAGAGGTTGTTCACAAGTTTTTTGCGATACGTGTTTACATCATTATCATCGATGTTCTCTATTCCCATTCTATCAAATCGTTCCATTTACATCAGCATATAGAATTCACAATCGTATCCATTCGATTGTCTCTTAACATTTGGTTTCTCTAGCTTGAATGAAGAAAAATCAATAAGATAATTTTCCAACGCTGATATCACACATTGCATCTCACTTCTAGTGTCCTTTGATGTAAGCGAATCCTGTATATACTATTTTTTTCACTTAACAATGTCCACCACGAGAAAGGACCAATGCACACCAACACCATTTGTATCTGGGCCAAGTATAGAGACAAATATTTGTTTCTTGTTCTCAAATGGTTAGCAAGCTCATTTTCCACGTTGCCTTCGATTTTGCCTATATCCAACAATTGATTTACAGCAAGTTGACTGATAATTTTGTCTTGCCATTCCTCCTCCCTTCAAATGCAGCACTGGATGTACACGATGAAGTTACTCAACCATCCTTTGATTTCATACATTTCAAGAAACAATATTCAGAAATGGGAATGTTCTATAGATACATTATAACCTTTCTGTCGAAATGCTCCTCTTCCCAATATCCAAATCTTTATTATTGTCTCACAAGCCTTGCAATAGGGAGATAGGGTCATTGTGAAGATAATTAGGCATGTCCTTAACAAAATCCTCTAGTGGAGGAATATGCAGAACCATGTTGTTCCTCCCGCCACTATTTTTCTCAGCTTTCCCAACATCTCTTTTCGCAACTTCCTTTCTTCTTTTCACAATGCCCTTTTCTTCTTTACCCCTTTCTCCGCCTTTGCTTTGGCAAGGCGAGTGCACCTATTCTTCTTGCTCTTTACATTTTTATTCGCTTTCTACACCTTCACCTTATCACATTCATCATAACTTCTTAAATAACAAGTCTCTTCAATCGAGGGAAACTCAAGCTTGTTGAAACTTTTGTCGTCATCAAGCATAGTTTCCTGCACCAATTTGGACAGCATAATTTGGTCATAGTGACAAATTTGTGGAGTCACAAAGGCACCGCTTTTGCAACTGTCTGACTTTAGGTAGTCCAAGTAATATAAAAGAAGCAGTCATGGGACTACTGATGTTGGCTGCTTTGCTTTTCAACCAGGATTCAACACCTTCTCCTAGTTGCTCGAGAACTACCTTCCACCAATTAACTCTTGTTATCTTTTCAAGGTCCATACATGCTTGCATCTGCTGTATGATACAGTGAGATAATCGACTATTTCTAATATCAGCAGTGTATGCAATGTAATGAAAAGAAGCATTTAACTTCCAAGTCAACATGTTTGGCCTCTTTGGCATCTTCCATCCCATCATCTAAATAATCAACTTTGATCTTGTCTTGAATAGACATATTTTTATTTTTTTAGTTCTCTTTCTTTTTTTCTTTTGTCCTCATCCTCCATGATCTCACACTAAACTTCATGATCGGGTGGGAGCTCATCTCA
This sequence comes from Bothriochloa decipiens, assembly GCA_023333625.1. Lineage (NCBI taxonomy): Eukaryota > Viridiplantae > Streptophyta > Magnoliopsida > Poales > Poaceae > Bothriochloa > Bothriochloa decipiens. The sequence goes on from CM041632.1 coordinate 43,377,320, forward strand.
GGATTGGAAGGGAGATCATCTTCGGGGTCGGAAGGGAGCACATCTTCATAATCGAAAGGGAGCTTCAACATTGTGTGAACATCTCGCTTGATTTGTGTTTGATCCCCTTATTTCTCCGCAAATATAAGGCTCTCCCCAGATCCACCAGGAACAACATAAACATGCCCCACCACTTTTAGCGTGACAGGTATAGACATCGTTCCAATCTTGATCTCAACACCCTCTTCTGATTTTCAAGTATTGTTCAGCAGAAACCTTAATATCTCTATATTTCTTAAAGCACCTAAAGACACAAAGAGCAGCTGCTTAAATCTCATTCCTATAATCTTCTTGCGCCCAGCTTCTGACAGTTTCCAAATAGCTAAAATGATGTTGTTTGGACTGACGCTTACATCTCAAACGAACCAAAAATAGCTCTCACGAGATAGCTAGGAGCTGGTTGAAGCACCGCTGCTTCGTGGGGTGGCGATGCCCTCCGCAAGCGCCTAGACTTGCCGCATGTAGGACTCCACAGTGGCATGTAACCGTATTGTTCAGTCCTCCTGCTAACCTGTCCACCTCCACCACCATCTCCATTCTCCGTGTTGTTCGTGCGCCCCCACCCCCCTAAAACCATTTCTCCCCTCCCCTGCCTCCCTCCCGCCTTTTCTTAGCTTCGCCTGTTGATTGGAGCACATGGGAAGTGAGACGGAGGAGGGCGAGGAGGACTAGAGGACGACGCTGGAGGCCCGGAGCAGTGGCAAGATGTCGAACAGGCAGCTCAATGACTGCTCCAACTTCTTTAACAAATCGTACCCAAAGATTGCCATTTCTTTGCTGATTCTTGACTTGCTGTGTTCCTAGTCTTCGTAGGATATGTTCGTTCTTGCGGCTACTGTTATGTTTCCATGGTCATAGCGCAGGGGAAGGGATCGAGAGGGAGGAGGACGTGTGGATGTAGCTGTAGGCCAGGAGCAGTGGCAAGATGTCAGACATGCGGCTCCATGACTAATCCAACTTCTTTTACAAAATGTACCCAAATATTGTTGTTTCATTATTAGATTTGTGTCTCACAAGCCTTGCATAGGGAGATAGCGTCATTGCGAAGATAATGAGGCATGTCTTTAACAAAATCCTCTAGTATATGAAACGAGAATGGGAGAATGCTCAATCGTATTCCATGACGGTGTATGAATACATATACAAGTGCCAAAGCACTGGTGGCCGTAGGCTACTAACTAAACCCTGAAGACTTGGATCATCTGAAGAATGGGTCATGTACGTGACCATGAACCTATACAACAAACTAATCAGCTGATCCTATCTATAGGATACGGAAAAATAGGTCGTTGACACCCCCCTCAGTTGAAGCTTCGGTCGTCCGTAGGCATAAACTGTCTCTGAACTCGTTGAACAATGGTGTAGGTAGCCCTTTTGTCAACTGGCCAAGGGCCACCTTCTCTCGCACAAAATGAATGCGAGCTCCACATGCTTCGTTCGCCGATGGTGCACTGGGTTTTCAGAAAGATAAACCGCAGAGACATTGCCATAGTAAATTACCGTGGCTTTGTCGATGCACACATGGAGTTCGCGAAGCGCGTTTCTGAGCCAACAGCACTTTGCAGCAGCGTTCGCTACTACCCGGTAATCGGCCTCTACGCTGGACCTTAAGACCGCTGTCTGGCGCTTCGACGACCATGACACCAGGGAGTTGACGAGGAAGACGCAGTAGCCCGAGGTCAATCTTTGAGTGTCCGAGCAACCAGCCCAGTCAGCATCGGAGTACACCTTGAGCTCAGTTGATGGTTGTGCAGAGATCCTGATGTCATGGTGAATTGTGCCGTGAAGATAGCGCAGTATGCGCTTGATGAGGTTCCAGTGCACATTACGTGGAGCCTGCATGAGTAGACATGCCTAGTTCACTTCATACGCAATGTCCGGGCGTGTGAGGGTGAGATACTGGAGCGCACGGTTGATGCTGTGGTAGAATGAGCCGTTGTTTCACAGGTTTACCATCGGTTGTTGATATGTTTGGCTTGGCCTCCACTGGAGTGGGTGCTGGATTGTAGTTAGCCATTCCTGCTCGCTCGAGGATGTCCTCCGTGTACTAAGCTTGGTTGAGGAGGAAGCCATCAGCATCACAACACACCTAAACACCGAGGAAGAAGTGCAGAGCGCCAAGATCGGAATGTGCAGAACCATGTTGTTCTTCCCACCACTATTTTTCTGAGCTTTCGCACCCTCTTTACACAACTTCCTTTCTTCTTTTCACAATGCCTTTTTCTTCTTTACCCCTTTCTCCGCCTTTGTTTTGGCAAGGCGAGTGCACATTTTCTTCTTGCTCTTGACATTTTTATTCTCTTTCTGCACCTTCACCTTATCACATTCATCATAATTTCTTAAATAACAGGTCTCTTCAATTGAGCGTAACTCAAGCTTGTTAAAACTTTTCCATCGTTAAGCATAGTTTCCTCCACCAATTTGGATAGCATAATTGGGTCGTAGTGACAAATTCATGAAGTCACAAAGCACCGCTTTTGCAACTATCTGACTTTAGGTAGTTCAAGTAACATAAAGGAAGCAGTCACGGGGACCACTGATGTTGGCTTCTTTGCTTTTCAACCAGGATTCAACACCTTCTCCTAGTTGCTCGAGAACTACCTTCCGCCAATTAACTCTTCTTATCTTTTCAAGGCCCATACCTGCTTGCATCTAGTGTACAGTGAGATAACCGACTATTTATAATATCAGCACTGTATGGAATGTAATGAAAAGAAGCATTTAACTTCCAAGTCAACATCTTTGGCCTCTTTGGCATCTTCCATCACATCATCTAAATAATCAACTTTGATCTTGCCCTGAATAGCCATATTTTTATTTTTTAATTCTCTTTCTTTTTTCCTTTTGTCCTCATCCTCTGCAGGATTGAAGGGAGATCATCTTCAGGATCGGAAGGGAGCACATCTTTAGAATCGAAAGGGAGCTTCAACATTGTGTGAACTTCTCGCTTGATTTGTGTTTGATCCTCTTATTTCTCCGCAAAGACAAGGCTCTCACCAGATCCACCAAGAACAACATAAACATACCCCACCACATTTAGCATAACAGGTATAGACATCATTCCAATCTTGAGCTCAACACTGTCTTCTGATTTTCAAGTTTTGTTCATCAGAAACCTTAATACCTCTATATTTCTTAAGAGCAATGCTAAGGTACAAACTTTACCTCTAAGGAGGTAATATTTTAAATTAATCTGAGCCGTTGATTTTTGTATTTTGTGAATTACTTGATAAAATAAAAGATTCAAAAAAGCACAAGTATACTCCGCTAATCACGGGAGGGCCGTGTGGGACCCTGACGCTCCGCATCCCCTAATGACAGGAGGTTCCCCTTATCACGGCATTTAGCTATTCCTTTCCTTCTCCATGCACTTCGGAGTTTTGATTTATATTGAATTTGAACATGCACAATTACTTATTCTAAATAGATGAAGTGGATATTTCTTGTCTTCAAAATGAAGTTGATATCCAAACATAAATTTAAATTTAAAATATTCAATTCATATACACATATAATATATGTGATGTTTTTCGGCGAAATATCTTAGGTTGATATAATTTTTATCAGTATTGCTGCTTGTAACAATTAAACAATGACACTAAAAAATAATATATAACATAGAAACTTTTATTGAATCTCACACCCATCTTCAGGATCGGAAGGGAGCTCATCTTCAAGATTCGAAGGGAGATCATTTTCTGGATCAGAAGGGAGCACATCATCAGAATCGAAAGGGAGCTTCAGCATTGTGTGAACATCTAGCTTGATTTGTGTTTGATCCTCTTATTTCTCCGCAAAGATCCTCTTATTTCTCCGCAAAGACAAGGCTCTCCCCAGATCCACCAAGAACACCATAAACATGCGCCACCACATTTAGCGTGACAGGTATAGACATCGTTCCAATCTTGATCTCAACATCCTCTTCTGATTTTCAAGTATTGTTCATCAGAAACCTTAATATATCTCTATTTCTTAAAGCACCTAAGGAAACAAAGAGCAGCTGCTTAATGCCCATTCCTATAATCCTCTTGCTCCTAGCTTCTGACAGTTTCCAAATAGCTAAAATGATGTTGTTTGGACTTACGCTTATTCAAACGAACCAAAAATAGCTCTCACGGGATAGCTAGGTGTCGGTTGAAGCACCATTGCTTCGTGGGGGCAGCGATGCCCTCCACAAGCGCTTAGACTTGCTGCATGTAGGACTCCATGGTGGCATGTAAACTTACCGTTCTGTCCTCCTGCTAACCTGTCCACCTCTACCACCATCTCCATTCTCTGCGTGGTTCGTGCGCCCCCTCCCCCCTAAAACCATTTCTCCCCTCCCGTGTAACATCCACAAAGTTAGGCTTAACAAATCTTGCATTACATTGCATAAGCATCTCATGAGCATCTCATTTGCATCTTATTTGGGGTTTGGTGTTTGCTTGTTATATTCCAAATAAATGATTAATTGAGATTTTAAAATCTTTTTAGAAAATGTTATTTACATTGCTCATCTCAAGTTAGACCTTTAATATGTTTTGTAGAGAAAATAATTTGGAACAAAAAGTCTATTTTCACCTAATCATGAAAATACTTTTTAGTCACTCAAAAATGGCAAAAACAGGGTCTATATATTAATATTTATTAATTCTATAATTTAAATTTGAGACAAATTTGTATTTTAAAAAATATGCCGAATTAGCGAAAACTTTCTATATATGAAATGTTCCTCTCTTCTAATGAAGCAACTTTTATATTTTGAAATTTTTGAAATTCAAAATATTTCACAAACTACAGAGGGTCAAAGTTTCCAGTTCAATTGGAATAGAGGTGGGACCCACCTGGCCCCACTTGTCAGCCTCTCTCCTCCTCCCTTGTCTCCTTCCTCCCGCTACCGTGCGCCAGAGCGTGCAGCGCAGCGCCGCTACCGCCACTGCAGCGCCTCACTGCCGCCCTGCCCGCTCGCTGCTCCAAACGCCCGCATGCGCATGCCTCCACGGCTGCCCGGTCGCAGCTTGCACGCCGCTCCGCCCGACGGACCGAAGCGCTGCACTGCGCGCTCTGCCATAGCTGTGCCGTGCGCCTTGCTCCGCTCCAAATGCTACACGACACCGCAACTCAAGCACGCGAGCGCACACTTGAGTGCTCACGCTCGCCCCTCGGTTCCCTGCTGCGTCACTGTCGTCGCTGCGCCTAGCGCCACTGGTGCTGTCCCGTCGCCCTCGCCGCTCGGGCCAGCCGAGCACGCCACGGCTCGAATTGAAGAGCCTGAGCCACCTTTTATCTACCCCTCCACCTACCTCACTCCTTCCTCCACTCCATTTTCCCCTACTTTTCCCCTCGCCAGCCACCGCGGCCACGGAGCTCGCCAGGGTCGCCATCGAGTCCACCGCCGTCGCCTAACTCCTTTTCCAGCCCACCATTTTCCAAGCCAAGAGCACCAACCTGTTCGCCATCACCTCCTCCATCTTCGTGATATCATCTCGTGCCCGATTGCTCAAGGTACAGGCCGAATTTTGCCATCTCCTTTTCCCCGCATGCCACGGCCGCTGGACCAGTTCGCCGTGGCCGTGCTCCCTTCGTCCCTCTCCGCTCTGTTTTTCTTGCATTCTAGGGTCGCTAGGGTCACCAGATACCCGAATCAAAGTTAATGACACAGTTCATGGTCTCGTTTCGCCGGAGCACCGGCCGCCATCGCATGCAGCGCCGCTGCTCGCCGGCAGCCCTCACGGTCGGTAGCCCGATGAAAGGTCCCTATGTGATTTTGGCAATTGAGTGACAACATTAGGTTGGACTAATGTGGATTATGTGAGATACACATGAAATTAGTCCATAGGTGAATGTGCAATGGAGGAGTTTAATTGCATATGTGACATGACATGGAGTCATGTGACCGAGATGGAGAAGATCAAGATGAGGTTTGGCTCGATGGACCGGTGGATGTGTGAAGGACAAGTCAAGGCTTTGAAGCGATGGACCATGAGACGATGAAGCTTGAGAAAGACTTGGTGCCAATGGACCATGAGACGATGAAGAGCAAGTGAGGTCAAGATCGATGAACCAAGAAGGTTGCATGATGATATCAAGTGGACCATACCATTTGGTGATCGTGTCGGTGCATGTGTTGCATTGGCACATTGGAGGAAGGCGGTGAAAATGGAAATACGCAAGGCAAAGGTATAACCTAGGGAATTTCATTTCACCGGTCATGAGGAGAGTAGAGAAGTTGATGACCGAGTTTAGGATTGATAGCCGTACTATCAAGAGGGGCAAACTTGTTTGCATATCGGTCATCTAGTGCCACTTGAGCGATCTAACTTTGCGACGTGTTAGGATCGAGTGGCATTGCAAGTGCAAGAGATAATGCCATGAAAATTGATTGAGAAAATGCTAACACACATGCATATGGTGATGAACACTTGGTGGTGTTGGCACATTTGCAAAGGAGAAGTTTTTGGAGAAGGTTCGACGAACTCTTGAGTTGGAAAAGAGAGATGATGGTTCTTGGATTGGAAACATGCTTTGATCCTTTGTGATATTGATCAAGAGGATATGTGGGTTGTGTAGTCCTCTGAGTAAGCTTTTCAACGAGTCCAAGATTATCGAAAACAGAGTTCGGAGCTAAGAGATATGCTCATTTTAGTGCGGGGCAGTCGGGCGAAGCGTCGTACGCGCGGTGGCCGCGTCTAGAGGTGTGCGTAGGACGCGTCCTGAGGTGTAACGGCTAGTTTTCTTTGGTCTCATGAAATGAACACGCTGGACACTGCATAGTAACTCGCGAGCGTCTAAAGAAGGGAGCAGGACGCGTCCACAGCCCAAGTTTGAATTGGCTTGTCTCCCCCGCGGAATTTACACGCGCAAGACGCGTCCTGCGGTGAGCCCAGGACGTGTCCGTTGAGTGCGTTTTCTGCAGACCCGAGGCATAACGGTTGGATTTCGTGGGCAACAGCTAGTTTTGCCCCTTGGGCTCATAAATAGCCCCTTGGCCGGTGCTTAGCACCTTGTGGACTTGGTGTCCACCTTGGAGAGTGCTTGGAGAGCCCTCTACTCACTCTAACTTGATAGTGTTCATCCGATCGAGTGAGAGAGCGAGTCTAGTGCGTTGCATTGAGAGATTTGCATCGAATGGCACTAGGTGTTCGTGTTGCAAGCTGGTGGGCTTGTTACTCTTGGAGGTTGCCACCTCCTAGATGGCTTGGTGGCAAGAGACTACGTTGAAGCATGCAAGGAGATTATGCGGTGCTCCGGAGAAGAGATTGTGATGGGTTCTTGAGCCTTCCCCGCGGAAGACGTGAATTGGCTATTCTAGTTGAGCTCGTGGCTTAGAGGATCCCCATCTTGTGTTGGTTCATCGCACCTGAGGCTGTGGGTTTGGCTAGGTGATGCCATTTAGCGAGTGAATCTCCAAGTGGGTGTATTGCCACAACAGGACGCAGCTTGGTGGCAACCAAGTGAACCTGGTGAAAAATCATCGTGTCATCTTGTTCCACACTTCGCGGTAGTTTGTGTAGCTAAGTATTTTGAGCTCTTGGGTTCGGCTTGTGTAGCCTTGTCTTTGAGCATCTAGTGAGCTTAGGTTGGCTTTGTGCTTTTTGCTTATTAGAATCGTGTAGGTGCTCCCTTGTTTGTTAAAGTACTAGTTGCTTAGTTTATGTGACCTTGCAAGCTAGAATTGTTTAGGAGAGCACTAGCTAGATTGGCACCTTGCTTTCTTATTTAGGATCTTTTACAAGGTGCATCTAGAGTCATAGTTAGAGGGTGAAGTCTTGGCGAGACCGATAGTTTTAATTCCACATTTGTTTCGATAAGCCGGTGCGATAAGTTTTAGAAAGGACTATTCACCCCCTCTAGTCCGCCATCTCGACCTTTCACGTGGTATCAGAGCCGGGTCTCTCATTTGTGGTCTTCACCAACCTGAGAGGATGGCGACTAAGGGGTTTAGTGATGTTTGTCTATGTGACATATATTTTTGATGGCACTCACTTTGCACGGTGGAAACACCATATGCTTGATCATTTACATGCCATGGGACCTAAGGCTTGGTGGATTGTCACCAATGGTCTCACCCATGTGTTGGATGATAAGAACCTTACCGAAGCCCAAGAAGCTCTCTATGCACTTGATGCAAATGCATTTTATTATCTAATGGATGCTTTGAGCTATGATGTGTATGAAAAGGTATATCTCGAGGGAACCGCACGTATGTTGTGAGAATCCATCAAGGACGCCTTCGATGATATCTCTACACGGGATGACGGTAAGTACGAGGAGTATGTGCCCACACAGGTGGTGCATGAGGATGTTGAGCATGACCACAACAAGGTTGTTGTGGAGGATTGCTCCACCTCATGGTCAAGTGATGATGATGAACGACCTACCTCAAGTTCACTTGACAAAGATGATGATGATGGTTCATGCTTGGATGGTGATCACAATGCTACTACAAGCTCATCCACTACATCACGTTGCTTCATGTCACAAGGTGACACAAAGGTATCAAGTTGCAATGTGATTGATCATGCTTCATATGATGAGATTGTTAGTAGACTTGCTAGCATGACCATATCTTTAGAAAATGAGAAAGCTAAAACAAAGGAATTAGAAAATGAAAACTCTTTTTTAAAGAAATCAAATGAACAACAAAAGCATCTACTTCATGTTTCTTCTTGTTCATTTGATAAGCTAAAATTGAATCATGAAAAAGTTTTGGAAAAATTCAATTCTCTCATTAAAGCTTTTGAAAAGAAACTTAAAAAGGATGAGAGCTCATCACATGGGTCAAATGATTAATCACATTCTCTTGTTAACCCTTGTGATGTAGGAAAGAAGCACGTATCCATCTCTTGTGATGATTTACTTGATATGCCATGTTCTTCTCAATTAGATGCTTGTTCTACTTCCATGTCTTGTGAGACTAACCTTTTGAAGGAGAATAATGAGCTCAAAAATGAAGTGAAGATTTGAGCAACAAACTAGAGAGGTGTTACAACTCTCAAGTCACCTTTGAGCACATGATGAAGAACAAAAAAAGCTATGGTGACAAGAGTGGCATTGGCTTCAAAAAGAGCAAGGGCAAGATAAAGAAGAAGCAAGAAAAGAAGCTAGCTCATTTCATGTGCTACCAGTGCCATGAAATGGGACACCTTGCTAAGTGTTTCCCAACCAAGAAGCCTCAAGTTGAGCCAAAAGCAAAACCCCAAGTTTTTCAAGTCAAGATCAATCATGAAGCTAAAGTTGATGACTTGAAGAAGAAGAAGAAAACAAAAAGGGGTGAAAGATCAAGGCATCCAACTTGTATCTAAGATGCCAACATGATGATGAGCAAGATCCAAGAGAAGAAAGATTTGGCTCACATTAAGTGCTTCAAGTGTGGTGACATGGAACACTTTGCCTTGAAGTGTTCCAACAAGCTTGAGAAGAAGGCTCAAGCAACTCTTGAGAGGCAAGGCAATGAAGAGCATCACAAGAGCAATGAAGATAAGGCTCTACCAAAGAGAAGATGCTAGTCATGCCGGGAAAGGAGACACATGGCCGATTCATGTCCCCTAGGTAAAACTTCTAAGCCTATTTCAATTGATGCAAATGATATGCTTAGAAAGGATGGTAATGGTATCTCTATTGTTGCTATTGCAAAACATCCTGCTACTCATACTAAGGTTTTGCATAAGTATGTTGCACCTAACTTGAGAGGACCAAAACTAGTTTGGGTACCATCAAAAAGTGGATGATTGTGTGTAGGTACCATGGCATTAGAGGCTTGATTCAATTGATTTCATATTGTTCATCATATGATTGACTCAAGTATTGAAGCTTAGTGATATTCTCATCCCAATGCCAAATCATAACAAGTGAAGTCCAAGTGCTAAAACATACAAGTGCAAAATTCAAGTTGTGGTGAACTATTGGTTATATTTGATGGCTTGCAAATATTTTGAGTTGAAACTTGCTAGTTGAATGATAATGAGCTACCAAGTTATATCTTTAGTTGATCTAGTTCATTTGGGTGCATAAAAGTTGATTGAATTGGATATATATGCATATGTTGTTCGCTATGAGTTGTTTGAATGGACTAAATGCTTAGTAGTCAAATTTGGATTGGTTTGGTTGGATATGATCACAAGAAGACCTTTATTAAGTGGTTTGAATGGATATATGTCTTGTGCTGGTATTCAAACAAGTTGATATCAAGTTTGATTCACTTTTGAAGAAGCATAGCTTAATTACTTAAATCTGTCTAATATTCAAAATCTGAGCTAGCTGAGAAGACATCCATGTGTGATGAATCAAATCTATTTGGATTGGCTTAAAATTTGGCATACATGCTCTACACTTATGATGCAAAGTGCTAAAAAATTTCATGAGTATTGGATAAGAATTGCTACGGTTTTGGAGTAGTTCTTGTCAGCTATAGTGCAACAGTTTTCAACATATAGCAGTGTGGGAAGATGTGAAATCTGGTAGTAATCTAGAAGGCCAATGAAGCTCAAATTTTTATAGCTACTATAAGACTTAGTGTCTCACATATCCACAAAATTTCATGGCATTTGGATCTGTACGTTGGGAGATTTGAAATTTTATTTGAGAGGTACAGAATCTGCCAGAAAAGTTACTAACATTGAAAATATCAAGAGTCCACCTCGGAGAGTGCTTGGAGAGCCATCTACTCACTATAACTTATAGTGTTCATCCGATCGAGTGAGAGCGACTCTAGTGTGTTGCATTGAGAAATTTACATCGAGTGGCACTAGGTGTTCGTGTTGCAAGCCGGTGTTGCATTGAGAAGTTTTTGGAGAAGGTTCGACGAACTCTTGAGTTGGAAAAGAGAGATGATGGATTTTGGATTGGAAACCTGCTTTGATCCTTTGTGATATTGATCAAGAGGATATGTGGGTTGTGTAGTCCTCTGAGTAAGCTTTCCAACGAGTCCAAGATTATCGAAAATGAAGTTCGGAGCTAAGAGACATGCTCGTTTTAGTGCAGGGTAATCTGCTGCTCTGCAAAGCGCAGGACGCTGAGTGCTGGATGCGTCCATAGAGGAGCGCAGGACGTGTCTTACGCGTTGAAAGGAGCGTCGGACATGTCTAGACACCCCTGGACGCGACTTAGAGAGATCAGGCAGTCGGGCGGAGCGTCGGACGAGCGGTGGCCGCGTCCGCAGGTGTGCGTAGGACGCGTCCTGAGGTGGCCTCGTCCAGAGAAGGGCGCAGGACGCGTCCATAGCCCAAGTTTGAATTGGCTTGTCTCCCGCGCGGAATTTACATGCGCAAGACGCGTCCTGCGGTGAGCCCAGGACGCGTCCGGTGAGTGCGTTTTCTGCAGACCCGAGGCATAACGGTTGGATTTCGTGGGCAACAGCTATTTTTGCCCCTTGGGCTCATAAATAGCCCCTTGGCCGGCCTTGGCCGGTGCTTAGCAGCTTGGGGACTTGGTGTCCACCTTGGAGAGTGCTTGGAGAGCCCTCTACTCACTCTAACTTGATAGTGTTCATCCGATCGAGTGAGAGAGCAAGTCTAGTGCGTTGCATTGAGAGATTTGCATCGAGTGGCACTAGATGTTTGTGTTGCAAGCCGATGGCAAGATGTCGATCCAGTGGCAAGATGTTGATCCGGCAGCTCAATGACTACCAAAGTTCTTTAGCAAATCGTACCCAAAGATTGCCATTTCTTTGTTGATTCTTGACTTGCTCTATTCCTCGTCTCCGTAGGATGTGTTCGTTCTTGTGACTACTGTTCTATTTCCGTGGTCAGAGCACAGGGAAGAGATCGAGAGGGAGGACTTGAGGATGTCGCCAAAGGCCAGGAGCAGTGGCAAGATGTCAGACAGGTAGCACCACGACTACTCCAACTTCTTTTACAAAAGGTACCCAAATATTGTTGTTTCTTTGTTAGATTTCTTAATTCTTGACTTGCTCTATAAAAGAAACCTATTCCCGGTAAACGCGGTAAATTAAGGTTTTGTAATAGAAATTTCTTGAGCTGCCTGTTCGACATTTTTGTAAAGTGTGGATTTCCAACTTCCATATCTCTATTCCCGGTAAGAGAGGATTTCTAAATTCTTTTAAAAAAGTTCACGTAACTCAAGAGTATCAACGACAGATGCAGTAAGCGCGCCTTGGAAGCCATCCAAAAATAGATTCCTCCAATAAGGGGGCGAAGCTAGGGTTGATCCGGGACATGAAGCACAACATCGCCAAGCTCCTGATTGGCTTCGACACCGACGCCTTCGGAAAGGTATGTTTCTTCAGTCAGACTCTCTGTTGTTCAATCTTCGCATATGCATCGCTCTAGATGCTCAAACAATGAACACATTTGTATTGTGTTTTTCCTTTCCAAACAGGGAATCTCCCCCAAAATCCAGGGAAGCTGTGTCAACCTTGATATTTGCTGCTTCTCGATATCCTGAGTTGCGTGAACTTGATGGCCTAACAGACTTATTCACAAAGAGATATGGAAATATTTCTAAGCATTGTGTTAGCCGGGAGGTATGCAAGATGATGCTAATCTGTTGTTATTAAGTTGTATTATGCTTTTGTGGTCCTCTGCATTACATATTCACAGTATTATAATTCAATTCTTCTGTCTGCAGTTCATTTGAAGACTTGAGAGTACAAAGTTCAGCAATGAGGAAAGGTTCCAAGTCATGAAAAGTGTTGCTGAACAATTTTTCATTAGTTTTGATGCCAAGGAAATAGAAGTCTATAGCGCCGCTGTAGCTGAAAAAAGGGCTCGCCACTAAGCTATTAGCATTTCTTTTATAGCACCGCTATTTCTTCGTATTTCATTTGCTACTAATTTGGTATTTCAGAAAAATAAACTTTCATAGATCACATTGTCATTTCATATTGGTTACACAAATTTCCTACCACCATTGTCCGTGCCAAGTGTGTATGAAATGCGGAGTGGTAAGAATCTTCCTTATCTTCTTCAGTCATATGGAGTCACTTTATGTTGTTGACATGCATGCTTATCAATCCAACTTGTTTCCATTTGCATTGTGGCATCAAAATCATCTTAGTCTCCACTATTGTTACCAATTCTCCATTTAGCTTACTAGTAGTTTGATTCATTACATATATGGCTGCATTTTACATGCTCTTTGTAAAATCTAATGAAACAAGGGAATGCTATTATTTTTATTCACTAAGTTGCTCAAAATTTAGTATTTTATTCTGCCACACATAGTTTTCACGGTAATATTCAGCTTTAGCACTTCTGACATTCTTTAGCATATTGTTTATGGGCGACGGTGTGTATCTGCAAACTATCACAAACGAAACAAGATTGAATGGTGATATCATATTCATAATTTCTTTTACGGACATATGGAGTGTTTAGTTGTACTAGCGGATAGGCACGTGCGTCACACACATGGAGAAAAAATAATTGTGTTAGGAAATACAAAATTTTAGAGTGATAAAAATAACCAAGACAATAATATGATGCAACAGCCATATCATTATAAGAGAATAATGCGTCTTGCTGGTGCATATACTAAACTCGGTCTCAAAAATACTATAATAATAATAAAGCTCTCATATGTTTGCTATTGTGGACTCACATAATAGTTTCAAGGTACCAGTTATCTTTGTACACAAAGATTAATGTTGAAGAGATATTTGGTGAGGAAAGAGGTCAATTGGTTTGGGCTGCAATTATACATGTGTCACTGAGTTGTTTGAAGAATACAAGAACATATATGCTCCAAGTGAAGAAACTACTCAAGTAGTTGATGTTGATAAATCTAAGAGAGTAGCAGGAGGAATGCTTAAAGACAAAAATTGCCAAGAAGATGAAATTAAACAATTGTTCTACCAGCACCAACAAATCTGAACTTGAGAAATATCTTGCTGAAGAAACAAAAGACCTAGAATCGAAAAATGGGCATTCTTGCTTGGTGGAAGGTCAATTCAAATAGGTTTCGGGTTTTGGGTCACAAGGGTCGTGATGTGCTTGCAACGGTAGCGTTGGAGTCCGCTTTTAGCATAGGTGGACATATTTTGGATGATTTCAATACCTCTTTTACTCGATTCATGTTATAGGCTTTAGCATGCACGTAGGATTGGCTATACAGTGTAACACCCGATTTTAAGGACAAAATTGAATGCACATCATATGTGAGCACTAGAAGTAAAATATAACATATAGCCACAAATAAAGGGATAGTATCAAATCATAATGCTTAAATATAATGTACTTGGTATGAAAGAAATTACCTTAGATAGCAAACAACAAAATGATCTTCTGACGGAAGCTCCAGACCGCAAGGACAAACTGAGTAGTTGACCACAACTTCTCCTGAGGTGTGGGGAAAAAGCATGGGTGAGTTCATGTTGAACTCAGCAAATATAACACGGAGTTATGAAGCTTAAAATGTTGACACTAGTTTACTGCAGTAAGCATTTTTAATGGGTCAAACTTTAGCATTAATCTAAGCATATAATTATGCTTAAAGCCCAAGTAAAACCACATGATCATTAATGTGAGTAATAACTGTTATCATTGTATTATCAATGTCATCATCATCAGCATCCTCATCATCCAAATTCTCATCATTTATATTCTCATGAGCCAATGAACAACTATTCCATCAGTTTCCTAGGCCACCCATGTCCGTAGGCACAACTGTTATAGCAATTTATTAAACTTTGCACAAAGGTGTTCCCATATCCACGGGGGCATGACTCCCAAAACATACGAAGTGAGCAGGCAAGGTTTCACTATGAAACCTTTCGAGAGTTCATCTAACATGTTAGGGCCGCTAGGTTTTGGTGGTGAGTAGGTGTAGAATCTCCCTTCCCAAATGGCACAATTATGTGCAGCCTATAGTCCATACACATAGGTATAAGAGCCACGCTATACCCGAGTCGATAGACCCCTTTTGCACCATAAAGGTAACCTCTAGCATGCAAAAAAAGGTCTCCATACTTGACTAAAGCCAGAGCCATATGGCCCTCCTTATGGAGGGCCAAGAGCATCGCGATAAAAAAGAAGCTCTCTCACCCTAAGTCCAGTTGCTAAAAAACAAGTTTTACAATTGTTGTGTATAACCATTAATCATAGTTTAGATGATATATAATTAATTTAAGCACTAGCAAGCAACCAATATGGGAGATTAACCCATCGGTAACAAGGTACAGGATAACAAAACTAGGAAGTCCTTACATTTATCAAATTGACACATGCATATGGTTATTAATTAAAAGGTGAATAGGACATCAGGGGAAATCACCTATTATACTTGCCTTTTGTAGTTGCGCATACTTCCTCAAACATTATCATATGGCAAACACCTGGTCTTCGGCGCTTACGGACAGTCTTGCTTGTACTCGCAGATCACAGCAACCAAGCACATCAGCAAACAAATAAATAGAAACAACTAAGAACAATACACCGATGAGGCAAAACAATGTACTAAAAGAAACTCGTTACTACGGCTACGAGAGCGCAATAACGGTTAAATATAGAGCTATCGTTAAAAAGAATGCGACTATCAAGAGTTTATATATAAAATAAAAAATAAAAACATACATGCTCGATTTATTTCACTTTATCAAAAACAAGGTGATAGTCATTACGTTGAAATATCATAAAGTTGATCTAAGCCAAAATACATTTAATTACAAAGTCAGATAGACCTTAGTCATATTTTAATTATAAAAAGATTGTATATTTAAGTTTGCATTAATCAAGTTAACTTTTAATTGTAAAGAACAGGATGTAAAACCATAAATTACTTTTAATTAGAAACATGGTTGCATAAGTATTCATCAAATTAATATTTATAACTTTATAAATTCAAAGGTGTGAAGCATGTTAAACGAGGCTGCTAACACGTTGCTTCCATCGGCATGATCGTAACACAGCAACAAGAACGGACTTGACCCTAGGTTGCTTTAAGTTGTTAAATAATTATTAATCTAGTATTTATTAAATCAATAAATTCATAAGTGGATAACATGATAAACACCACCACTGCAGCGTAGAGCGCGACGTTACGGAATTAACACAACAAGAATGACTCGGACTTAAAACGATTAAATGACAGGGATTAACAACTGGATGGCAGAATCGTAAATAACTGCATCTTCTACCTTTGGCCTTCATCTTCCTCACGATATGGCCATGGAAGCCATGGGGCTGCTGCTGCTCGTCGTGGAGAGAGAGGCCTCGGCCGGCCGGCCAGCAGCGGCACGCTGCCCCGCGGCGGCGCGCTGAGCCCGCCTGGACGTACGGGGCGCCCGGCCCCCATGGGCGGCCATGGCCTCCCTAGACGCTGGCGGCGGCAGCCCGTCGCGCGCGCTGGGGCGCGGGGCGGGCATTGCGGGGCCGAGGAGTGGAGCCAAGGTGGAGTCGAGGCGGATGGAGAGGCGCAGGACGACGGGGGGTAGCCGAAGAAGACGAAGAAGAAGGTGCAGTCATGGTGGAGTTCGCCGGAGATGAAAAGAAGAGATGGGGAAACAGTTAAACGGTGACGGATTCGTGAACATAAAGACATCAAGGCGTAGAGGACGAAGAGGGAAACCTCTTGGTGGTCGAGTAATTCTTCGGAACGCCAAGGTTTGGCCGAAAAAGCTCGCAAGATAGTTCGCCGGAAACCTAGACGAGCGGAACTTCGGCGATAGATTTGGGATGCTAGGAGCGGCGGCTCGCGAAAGAGTTTTCATATCTGGATCCAGCACATTCAGGACAACACCGGCATATATATAGCACTTAGGGTTACGAGAAAATTCGTATTTTCTTTATTTCGGGATTTATTTTATCATAAAATAATTCAAGAAAAATCCTGAAATCATATTAGAGCCCCTAAAAATAATCCGAGATCTTAGAAATTTTGGAGGAAAATTTTCGAAGACATTTTAGAACATGATACACCCAAATAATGTATTTGAAGATTATGAAAAGATAATTTGGTGCACCTAAAAATTAAATTATGCTCAAAGACAAATGGTAATAAGCTTTAGAAAAAGCCAGAAAAATTCTCTGAGAAGTTTCTGTGGATTGGTTGGTGGTTAAGAAACACAAATAAGTGATTTGGAGTAGGAACAAAAGGTTTGGGAAACTCCATCGAAAGGATTGAGATAGATAAAAGCAAGAATTTGATCGTGGAAAAGATGGAGACACGACGGATCGTATTTTGAAAACTTTACACTTCTAAAGCACACGGTCAAGCAATAATCATACATCACATCATAGAAAAGAAAATCCCATCAAATTGATTTAGAAAAATTTAAAAACCCACACTTTTCTATAACTATGTGCCTTTGTCCATGTGCATGTCCTATTCGTAGACACCGATTTATTGCACGCAGCTCTGTCCTAGCACATCTCCCACCCGCACGTGGAACTAGCCTAGCATCACAGCCCCCGCGTGTGCCCATGCCGGCAGTAGCATGACAAGAAAATCTTAATTCTGAGTGGTGTGTTAAGTTTCTAAAGAGGTGTCACACTCCAAAGATTTTTATTTTAGGTAAATTACACTAAATAAAAATAATGATTCTAGAACTTTTCTAAAATTTATAAGACTTAATAGACTTTTATCGATTTAAACAATTAGAAGAATTTCTCGTGCGTTGCTGCAAGAATGTTAAGGTCTGTCGTAATATTCTCATGGAGCACCGAGTATTATACATTCAAACATCAGTTTGACGGTTGGATCAATTTCACTACTACAGCTTATAAGATAATCAATCGGAATCACTTACCTTCCCCCTATAGATCACTTACCTTAACCACCCCGCCCCCCTCTTATTTGCGTTGCGTACTTCAACATAATCAGAGTTAGCATCACCAATTCACTATCCCTCTTCGTGGTGGCAGGGCGGCGCCTGGTGGTGCCCACTGGCCAGCACTGATTCCCAGTGCTGGCAACGACTCAGACACCAAGGCGAATGAGCAGTCTTGCGATGTCACATAGACGTAGATCGTGCTATGGACGACGCCGCTCGGGCACTGAAAATTGTTTCGACACACTGGAAAGGGAAAATCCCTGCTAAAGCCTAATAAAGAGTAAAAAATGCTTCCGCTTCCATTGGGCTTTTTTTGTGCACAACACAATAGGCCTAGCAGGAGTTCAGTAGTTTATTTGAGCGCAGAGTATTCCACCGTCGTCTATCTTCCGACCTCCATCCGTCGCGTGAAAGAACAGAAGTCGAGAGATGCAAGGCACAGAGAGAGTTCACAGGGTTTCTTACCGGAGCCGAGGTCTGACGCTATGTCTCGCCATATTCTCCACTGTTGTGTGCCAGTCTCCTGCTCGATCGCACGTCTCCTCCGCACGTACGCCTGTGGGGGCCACCTAGCAGTGTGCAGCAACAGCGGGGCTATGTTTAGATCCCTCCAAAAATTATAATTTTTTCACTCTCTCTCCATCACATTTAATATTTAGCTGCTTGCATGAAGCATTAAATATAGGTAAAAAATAACTAATTACACAGTTTAGTTGAAAATCATGAGATGAATCTTTTGAGCCTAGTTGATCCACGATCGGACAATATTTATTAAATAAGATGAAAATAATACTATTTATCGGATTCATTTTTTTTCACGATCTAAACAAGGCCCGGGTCAAGAGCGAGGAGGTCATGAGAGCTCGTGCCGGAGATCGCAGTGTACGTCTTCTTGGGCCATGGGTCATGGTGGAGAGATTCGGTCTTGATGGTGGTGGATGACGGAGGGGAGAATTGTAGGCCGTCACAAGGCTGCTCACCTGGTGATGTTGTATGCGCTCGTCTATGCAGGCTGTGCCTTCTTCTTATCAAAGCAATGCGCATTCATTCGACCAGGATGGGAAAATTAGTGGTACACTCTAATGGCTGGGTATTTCAGACGTGATTAATTGTTGTCGTTTCTCTTAGAGATGACGGGGAGGCCTATGAAATGAGAGAATTACTTAGTGGGGGTAATTAAAATTGCACTGATGTGGCTTAAGAAGGATGTAGAGAAATACCTTAGTGGGATTTATCTATATAGGAAATATAGATGTCAAATAAAAATTTTAACTAATCATTTTTATTTAATGGTGTTGCATCCACGCATTTAGTATTTGTGTAGAATCTCAAAATATGTTAGGGCGACGTTTCTCTCTTTAGGAATTTTTTCCAATCTTTTTGGGAATTAAATTATTTTTTAATTTATTGATCTTAATCTTTTTCCTTGATCTTTGCATGAGCTAAAACTGACTTAGTTGAGTTCATCATTCCTCGGTGTCCAGGGTTTTTTTTTTCTTAGCTTCGAGCTACTTCTCTTGACTTAAACGAAAGCTGGGAGAAAAGATCGGCAAAGTTCTCTTCGTCGACACCAACTCACACGGAGACATCTGCGAAAAGTTCTTCCGTTCGAGAGTTCTTCTGCCGCTGAACAGAGCCCTCCAAACAACAATCTCGTTGATCGATGAGGCAACAGACGAGAAAGTAGTGACAACCATTCGGTACGAGCGCCTCCCAAATTTCTGTTTATTTTGTGGACTAACTGGGCATGGTGAGCTTCAGTGCAATGCAACAGAGAAAGAAAGAAAGAAAGAAAGAGCATGTACACAGCAGACTTGGGGGTGCCCCCCTTCATCCAAGGAGATCCTCGTAGCTGGCTGCTGCCTGAAGGTCGAGGGAATGTCAGTCAACACACTGCCCTTGGCCACCCAGGAAGCAGCGGCAAGCTGGCCCCCCCTCTGCAGCAGGAGGCTGTGGAGGCGGTGGCCAATGGAGTGGCCAACCTGATCGTGAATGGAGGCAACACCACCTTCAGCAAGACGGTACCCATCAGCGACACATCCGCGAGCCCAAAGAACCAGCACGCTCGTGTCCAGATACAACCAGAAGCAAGAAACCCGAAGTCTGCATCAGGAACATGGACCAGGCGCAGTCCCAAGAACATGCTGGAGCCCCACAACAGGCTCCCATCCCCTACACCACCACGGGAAGATAACACAGGCAGAGCAGCAAAAGGTTCAGAACTCCATCGCTAGTTGATTGCTTTGGTGAAGAGGGCGTCAAGAGGCTTCGTGAAATGGAGTTGCATGGGAGAGGAGAGGAGAACCCAAACCAAATTTCCCTAAATGTAAACCTGAATGAAAGAAACCATGACCCTACTGTAATCTATCCTGTACAACCTGAAACTTATATGCAGGGGGCTGCCAACAACACAGAGAAGAGAACTGATGGGGAAGACCAGGAAGGAAGGGGAGATGTCTTGGAAGCTACCGGCCCTGGGGTCAACTGACAGGCGCAAACGACAGCGCCTGTCAGGAGCCATGAGTATCCTGAGCTGGAACTGCCGGGGACTCGGCCGGCCCCGGACAGTTCAAGAACATGTCTGCTTGGTGCAGACCCACAGGCCAAGTGTCGTCTTCATCTCCGAAACAAGATTGTTGTGAAAGGGCTCCGCTATCGCCTTGGGCTAAATAATGTAATGGTGATGTCTAGTGATGGAAAGGGTGGTGGACTCGCTTTGTACTGGGATGACAATGTAACAGTAGAGCTAAAGAGGCTACACCCCCACTTCATCGATGTAAACATTGTATTCCCTACCCTACCAATAAAATGGAGATGCACCTTTGTTTATGGGGAGGCTAGAGTCCAAGATCGGCACATCATGTGGGATCTATTGAGAAGAATAAAACCTATGGGTTTTGGCCCGTGGCTCCTGATTGGTGACTTCAATGAAACAACGTGGCAGCATGAACACTTCTCCTCATCTCGTAGAGGCGAAAAACAAATGAGATGTTTTAGATAGGTCCTGACAGAGTGCGATCTCCATGATTTGGGTTTTACAGGACTGCCTTGGACATATGACAACAAACAAGATGGCTCAAAAAATGTTAAAAGTCGGATTGATAGGGTTGTTGCTTGCCTAGCATGGTCTTTGGCTCTCCCAGATGCTTCTCTGAAACACATTCCAAGTTTTCGGTCAGATCATCTCCCTCTTCTACTCAATCTGTTCAAACCTCAGGCTCACAGAAATTTTAATCAGAGTTTTAGATATGAGGCTTTTTGGGAAAGAGAACCTTCTCTTGATGACACTATTAAAGAAGCTTGGCTAAAAAGGGGTGGAAATGAGAATCTTGGCCAGATTGCATCTTCTCTGCAAGGGGTTATGTCGGACCTTAAATCCTGGAGTAAGAAGACAATTAGTTTAGTTCAAAAAAACTGGACACTTGCAGAAAAAGACTAGAAATCGTAGCAACAAAAAATGACGCCATTAGCCAAAGAGAAAGAAAAAAGCTCCTTGCTGAAATGGAGGAATTGCTGCACAAAGAAGAAATCCTATGGCGTCAACACTCTAGAGTCTTATGGCTGAAGGAAGGGGACAGAAACACCAAGTTTTTTTCACAGTAAGGCTTCGTGGAGGGCCAAGAAAAATAGGATATCCAGTCTGCGAGACAACAATGGTCACTTGGTGACAGATGAAAAACAAATGGGTAAGCTGACAAAGGATTTCTTTACAAATCTATACACGAAAGATCACTCAGTGTTATCTGACTTAATTACTGATCACCTTCAGCTGAGAGTAAATGCGGTCATGAACACAAAACTCTGCAGGGACTTCTCCAATGAGGAGATAAGTGATGCCCTGTTCCAGATAGGACCTCTAAAGGCCCCATGACCCGACGGCTTTCCAGCTATATTTTTCCAAAGAAATTGGGATATCCAAAAAGATGATGTGATCAAAGGGGTTAAACTTTTCTTCTCTTCTTCTCGGATGCCAGATGGTGTAAATGATACAACAATAGCGCTAATTCCAAAAAGCAAGGATGCAAAGGAACTCAAGGACTATAGACCAATAAGCCTATGCAATGTAATATACAAGGTGGTCTCAAAATGTTTAGTAAACAGACTTCGTCCCATTCTAAAAGAAGTTATCGCACCAACACAATGTGCCTTTATTCCTGGACGCATGATCACAGACAATGCTATCATAGCCTTTGAATGCCTCCATGTCATCCAACACTGCAATGACAAAAGAGGTGAATTTTGTGCCTATAAATTGGATTTGGCTAAAGCCTACGACCGTGTTGACTCGAACTACATCGAGAAGGCAATGGAAAAATTGGGTTTTGATAGGAAATGGATTTGCTGGGTGATGGAATGTGTAAAAACAGTCAAGCTGTCAGTCCGCCTCAATGGTCAAATGCTCGATGCCTTCACGCCTTCTCGTGGTCTTAGACAAAGAGATCCTTTGTCCCCGTATATTTTTTTGCTGGTCGCAGATGGATTATCTACTATATTAAATAAGGAAATTTCTGCTGGTCAGCTAAAGGAATTACATATTTCAAGGAATGCACCAGGGATCTCTCACTTGTTATTTGCCGATGATAGCCTTCTTTTTGTTCAAGCCAACGAAGAGCAAGCTCTACTAGTGAAAAACATCTTGAACACGTACGAAAAGAGCACAGGTCAGTTGATCAGCAAAAACAAATGCAGTGTTCTATTTGGGTGAAACTGCTCCGAGGGCAACATAGAGACAGTCAAACAATGTTGGGAAACACAAATTAGAAATGCGGATGAAAAATATCTTGGTCTCCCAGTTCCAGAAGGAAGAATGGTCAAAGGAAAATTTCGAAGTATTAAAGAAAGGTTCAGCAAGCGTGCAAACGACTGGTCAGAGAAATACCTCTCAAGTGGGGCAAAAGAGGTTCTTATCAAATCTGTCCTACAGAGCCTCCCTACATATGCTATGAGTGTCTTTAAATTCTCTGCAGGTCTTTGTGATGAACTCGAACAATTGATAAGTAACTTTTGGTGGGGAGATGAGCATGAAAGAAGGAAAATTCATTGGCTTGCATGGGACAAAATTACTAAACCAAAATATTTCCCTCATGGAAATCTACTTGACACTAGCTTTCCATCAAATTCCTCACCGACTTGGAAAGGCATTGAACATGGACTTGAGCTGCTAAAAAAAAGGAACCATTTGGAGAGTAAATAATGGGCAAAACATCCAAATCTGGAGGGACAATTGGATTCCACGGTCGAACTCCCTAAAAATCTCGCAACCAGCAAGATCTACTAGAATACGCAGTGTGTCCGACTTGATCCTCAAAAATCCAAGACGCTGGAATGAATCCCTCATAGAGCAAATATTTTTCAGCATGAAGCAGAAGAAATTCTCAGCATCAGGATTCTAGAAAATGAGGGTGATGATACTCTTGCTTGGCACTTCGAAAAAAATGGCTTGTTCACAGTTAGAAGCGCATACAAACTGGAATCAGAGATAAATACCAATGAGTGCAGCACTAGCATATCTGCTGATAGAAGAAATTTTGAGGCAATCTGGACATCACCGGTGCCACAGAAGATAAAATTCTTCACTTGGAAGTTGGCCCGAGTTAGCCTTGCAGTGCAAACAAATCGATTGAAACGCCACCTAATTCCTGATGCCACGTGCTCAATCTGTGGTTTGGAACCAGAATCCGATCACCATGCCATGGTCCGATGCACAAAAGCTGCTGCTCTTCGACAAGCCCTCAGACAAGTTTGGGAGCTGCCTGGTGAGTCATCTTTTTATTACATAGGTCCGGATTGGTTGCTAGTCTTGCTCAATAGTGTCAATAAAGAAACAAGGGCCAATCTGAGGCTGCTTTTCTGGAGGGTTTGGCATCTCAGAAATGATATTATATTTGGCAAAGGAGAAAGCCTCATATCTTCCTCGGTGTTGTTTCTTCAAAACTACCTCACTCCCATGAACCCAAATATTAAGTTGGTTGCCAAAGGAAAAGGGAAAGCAGTCTGTCACCCTGAGCATGTAGAATCCCCCCTTGCTGTACAGTGATAAAAAAGAAAAAGATCCTTGGTTGCCACCTCCCCCGAACCAGATAAAACTAAATATGGATGCAGGTTTTGATCCCCATTCTGGACATGCCGGATTTGGTTTCATTGCAAGAAACCATGCCGGGGTGTTGTTCTCGGGATGGTCTTCTGACAAGCGATGCAGATCGGCTGAAGAAGCAGAATGCCTTGCTGCTTGGGTGGGTCTAAAACACCCTCACCTCCTGGAATGGGCGCCTTTGGCTGGAGTCAGATTGCTTTGCGACGGCATGCTATCTAAATGACCCGTGCAAAAATCGTTCTGTAAGTTGCCATGTCATCGAAGAAGCGAAGAGTTTCCTTCAACAATTCCAAGAGTTCAAGGTATCCAAATGCCACCGAAGTACGGATGAGGTAGCGCATGAGCTATGCCAGTTTGGTAGGAGAGAGCTTTCTGATGGTTTTTTGCTAATGGCATCCCGACCTATGTGTAGGTTGCATTAGCTCCTTTTTGTAATAACATTGTGTTAGTATGGTTAAGCTCACCCTTTTCAAAAAAAAAATAATTCTAGATTTTTTTGGAATATTTTACTCACGAAATTCAATAATTCTGAAAAAAAAATACAAATCCTAACCGTAACAAGTTATAGATGCAATAATATATGGCCATAGCCAATTTGTCCAACTTGCCAAGGTAGGTGCTCTAGCATAAAGTACAAGGAAAGCATGAGACTAGCTAGTTTCTAGCATTGAGATTGTTTAAAAAAGCAACCATATAAAAACAAAAGTCAACATTAACCAATGGTCGCAATGTCAGAAAGAACAAGATATACTTACTATTACTAATTAAACAGTGCATCACACAACGAAACCAGTAGTAGACGGCTTGCAAAGATAAGGCCGGCCGGCCAGCTGACAGCTTGCAAAGCTAAGGCCGGTCTCAACGTTACAAAATGACATGATGCATTACACAAATTAAACACAAGACGGAAAAGCACTACTGTAGTTGCGGTCCTTGACTAGCTAGAACACACATGTTGTTATTACCAGTGATGCTGGCGATTAGGCCCAATAGATACCCATCAGATCGTCTGGTAGGGACGCCTCGTTTTTGTTGCTGAAAACAAGGTCATACGCAATCTCAAGCTTTGAACGAGCAACCTCCGCTGCCTGCACAACAACATCGGGTCATCATCCGTTGACCGCATATCATGTCATGGAGCTAACAACCACATTGATAGAATCCTAGTAGTAGAATCCTACTCAAATCACAATATTATAGTATAATTAACTAACCTGCAGTCGATGAACGCTTATTTCTTCACCGTCGAACCATCTGGCGAAGTTGAGTGCGTAGATGAGGGAACGGTGCCTGCAAATTTTCAGTATATATTTCCCAGTTAAATTTGCCTTGGTGCATGGCTATGTCAGTTCAATTTTCTTTGGTGGCCACATTGATAGCTACTCACGTTGGGCTTGGGGATGACGATGAAGGATGATTGCACAGCAGACGCGGCTCCCAATTCTCGAGCGCTTCTGCTTCGTGCTGTCTCTCCATGCATGCACAGGCACTCAGAATGACCGGCTCATTGAATGGGTTGGGATCGTATACTGTCAGACTTCTTGACTCAAAGTTGAAAGCGTAGCATGACCACGCTCCCTGCGCCATCATCATCGGGCAGACGACCTGCACATACCATTTCACAGTACTCTCGTTATTATTACCAATACAGTGCCCGTGCTAACGCCAACAATATTTCTTTTCATAGTTTAAATTTTACATAATTATATTTGAGCATGTATACAATCCAAAAAATATTTTATGCAAAGCATAATGCATTATCTCTATCATTAACCATCTAACTTATATTCTGCCTAAGTTCTTAGACATAGTGCAGTGAGCACTACTTATCCAAGTTACATTGGATAGTATACAGTTTTCTTAAAATAAATAAAAAGGTGAAAAAATAATAAACTTCTCTTCTTCTTATTACGCATTGAACTAAATATTTGAAGTGCACATCACACTGCAGGCCCTCGTAGTCACACGGAAGTCATTGGAAGGGCCCTCGCCATCCTCACAGGCAGGGAAGCCAGCAAGCTCCTCTATCGTTTGCCACGTTGCCGCAACATCGTGGCCTTCGGCCGCGCTGATGAACTGAGAAATGTGAATCATAGCCTTTGATCTCTATAAATAGCTTGAGATACAAAGTTTAATACGTTACACCACTCTGAAAGGTGAACTGCACGCACCTACAATAAATGGAAGAATAGAAACCTGACGACTTTGAGGTAGGAACTTTGATATTTTGAAAGGATCGTGGCTGTTGATGTATTCAGAAATTATGACTGCAACAACATGAGCAAATTAGCACGGTTTGTACAGACACTGAAATATTTTTTAATGCACACTTAATAGCGCACAACATTTAGAGAAAAGGTTGGATTATTGAGCACACTGAAACTGAATGTAGGTTTGATAGGCTGACAGTAGAAGCCTGGACGGGGACGGGCTCGGAGTCACAGGCGGACAACGGTGAACGGGGCGCTGCCGCCGCGCTACTTCCCTTCGTCGAGCAGTTCCTTGCGCCGTTCATCGTCGCAGCTAGCCGGCCGACCATCTCCTAACGTCAGGCAACCTACAGTTTCTGCCAGCAGCACATCATGCCAGACGACAGCAGCACCTACAGGTTCGGCAACAACAGAAAACACAATCTTCTCTGTCCCATCCAATGAACAGGAGCATGCACGTAGTAGATGCAGTTGCCTTCCACGATTCACACGATCGACGGCACAAGCTTGGTATATATCTGCTTTAATCTCTAATTAATTCAGTTTTGATCTGGCAGAAGAACTAATGGAAATACGGTATCGTCGTCGTGTGTCATCTCTGATCTGGACGAGGTGTGACTCCGTGGGGGCGTGCTGCACAAATCAGGAGATCAGAGCCATGGAATCACGACGCGACAGCAAACATGGCGATCTTCTCGACGCCACGTCATGCATCCTCCAGGCATCCCAGGGGCGTGCCGGCGTGGCACAGCTAGCGCACGGCACCGCAATCACGGGCGAGCGTGCCGTCCTCGGGGCGGCCGTACCCACCCAGGACACGGCATCTCGGATGGATCCTCAGGCCGGTCGTCGATCCGTCTCCTCCTCGTTCGATCGATCCACGGAGATTGGAGGGCATTCCTTCAATCAAATCGTCGGCCGACGCCGTGTGCTGTGTGCAGGTCGGCGGGCGTCGCTGACGATGGCGGAGAGGTCGGCTGATGAGAACAGAAGGCCAGCGGCGGGGAAGCCCGCGTCAGGCGTCCGAGGTGGGTGCTCGCGACCTATCGCCTCCGCGCCTGCTGGTGTGACCTTGCGGCCATGGAGAGGCTCCGCCACCACCACGTACTGCACGCCATGGAGGCAGGAGGCGCGGCCTTGGGGCTTCGCCGCCGGTTGGGGCAACGTGGTTTCGGCCAGCTGCCGCACCTCGAGCTGCCGTGCCGTGCCCACCGCCAAACCCTAGGCTCGGAACCGCCGCCGTCGTACTTGCGGGGCACGGGTTTTTTGTTGTGTTTATTTTTTCTCTAAAATATCGTGATGGAGAAGGTGGGATTCGATCCCTCGCTGGCTCGCCGCGGAGCGAGAGCGAGCGGCGGGGCGGGTGGGTGAGGAGTGAGCAAGGTGCTGTATCGTACTTTTAATTTGGATGGTTGTATCCGTAGGAGGTGTGTTTTGAGTTATTGATCTTGATGAAAGGATTTGTCTGAAAAAATTTTTAATTATAGTGGAGATTATTATAATACCTACTTATATATACATACATAGGTCAATATAATTGTGCTAATAAGAACAAAAAAAAAAACGGAAACCCGGCCATGTAAATATATGAAATATGAAATGAAACGTACCAGCTTGCATTCAGATAGTTTGAGGGGAGCCGAAGGTGCACCGAAAGCAGCTTTCAGCAGGCTGCCCCCTACACCACATGACGCAGCAAACTTATTAAAACAACACGCACAAAGTTAATTCATTCATTCATTTTTTTCACCAAATACAACTACTCAATGATAATGGTGGATCGGAGCGCAAGCTTGCGAAACTGAATTGAACTTACTGCCCATAAAGGAGTGGCGTAGTGTCTGACAAGGTGATTTGCTGATCGATTTAATCTCCCCGGCTCTAGCTCGCGTAGGAGGCAAAGGATGGCAGCCCATATCTCGGAATCTGACGACCAGGTCTCGCTAAGCACGACTTCGGAGATGGCCCGCACATCCAACTTGATATGATATGATAAAACTATATATGCAGTTTAGTTTTGTTAACAAAAAAGAAAAGAGGAGGACGACGATAACTGTAAGTATACACTTACGTATTGCTTGGATGGTTTACTATCCACTGGCACAGAGCTTCACACTTGTCAGCGATGACAGCCGGTCGTTTCTGTGCTTTTCCCTGGGCGCCCAAACTACCCATCATCTTCCGCTTGCTGCCACTACCACTGAATGGTTGGTTACCATTTGCATTTTCTTGCAGAATTTCAGCAGATAACGCTTGCACGCCGACCCCTGCATCCGTGTGTGCGTGCTGGAAGGTATGCCCATCATCTTCCTTCCAATCGCCGCTGTCCTTGAGTGCTACCAGGGCTCTCATCTTCTGGTTGAGCTCCTGAAGCCCACCTAGCTCTTTAAGGAGGTCGAGCAGAAGTGCAGAACGAGCGTTCAATTGTAACAGTCGACCCCTGCTTGAAATGAACTACAGACTAAGACGTCACATTTTTACTACTGTATGTAAAATTGGGAATGGGAACGAATGCAACTTGGAAGGAAAAACAAGGCACAGGCAAGCAAGGCACTGTATTGTATTGTATTGCATGTAGAAGTCAATTAATGTACGCGTACTCTTGTTGTATAATCTGCTGTCAACTTCCTTATATAGTAGTGGTAGTCAATTTAGATTTGACTATTGACTGTTAACAGCAGATAGAAGTAGGCAAGTTTGGTTTTGCTAGTGTAGAGCTGTTACGCAGCTGTAGGAGGCAGCAAGTTGGTTTACAAACCGACCTTACTTGTCTATATATATGTACCATATGCAATTGAGAAAAAGTAGTTCAGTAGGCCAAAACATTCTGGGAGGCTTGGGTTTCAGGAACTGAAGCCGTGAGCAGAGTGTGTGTACGTTTGCTATGCTCAGCTCTTCTCCACTCGAGGGCCTCGAGAGGAGTCGAGGGGGAGGTCGAGCAGGTGCTGCTCGCCTCGAACCTGGTCGGCAGCCAACGCTGCTGGTCAGTGCCACTGGTCGGCACCTTCTCAAGTGATCGACGGTGGTCGGTGCTAGGTCTTAGCACCAACACGTGGTATCAAAGCCATACACTTCACAGGGCTTAACAGCCAGCGATGTCGGACACCGGAGGAGCGACGCCGAGCAAAAGCGGAGGGGATGGAGACAAGCAGCTCACTCTGGTGGTTCAGCCACAGCTGGAGGTGCGCACGGTGTGGGAATTCGGCGGAGCCAACTCCTGGCCGATGCTCACCCGCACCAACAACGGCGAGTGGGCTGTCCACATGAAGTGGAATCTCCGCGCGCAGAGATGGTGGGCGGCTGTGGAGACCGGGAACGCCGGCGAGGAGGCAGAGGTGGGCGTCATGAAGGTGCTCATGGCATCCACGCCGAGCGAATACCATGAGGCGATTGGCCGGAAGGACGCGGCCAAGGAGGCATGGGAGATGCTCGCATCCTTTCGCACCGGCTCGGATCGAGCCAAGAAGGCGAAGGCGCAGCAGCTGCGAAGGGAATTCGAGAATCTCCGGTTCAAGTCCGGGGAGACGGTGGAGGACTTCGTGTTGCGCCTCCTGTCGTTGGCGGGTCAGCTTGCCACATATGGCAAGCCGATCGACGATGAGGACGTCGTGGCCAAGCTGCTACACGTCGTGCCGGCCAAGTATGCCAAGCTCGCCTTGTCCATCGAGACCATGCTGGACTTGTCCACGCTTTCCCTGGAGGATGTGACGGGGCGGCTGCGCGCAGTGGAGGATGCGCACCAGTGGAGAAGACCAAGCCTCAGGTACTGTTGACGGAGGAAGAGTGGACAGCGCGGATGAAGGAGAAGCGCAGGTCCGGGGAAGGCTCCAGTCGCGTTAGCAGGAACGGCGATGGTGGGAAGAAGGCTGGCAAGGCGCCGGCGGACAAAAAGAAGAAGAGGTACACCAACCCGAACGCGTGCCGGCATTGCGGGAAGGTGGGACACTGGGCGCGGGAGTGCCCAGAGAAGAAGCCGGAGAAGAAGGAGGAGGCGCACCTGGCTCAGGACGACAGCGACGATGAGCACGCGCTCTTGATGGGTGAGTACTGCACGCTGTAGGATGTCGAAGCAGAAGAGGCGGAGGTGGAGCAGAGGAGAGCGCCGCAGGCCGTGCACCTCGACGAGCCGCACACACAGGTCCACCTTGGCGCTGTCCGGGATAAGCTGGAGCAGAGGTGGTACCTCGACTCAGGGGCCAGCAACCACATGACGAGGAGCAGGGCCGTCTTCTCCGACCTCGACGAGAGCAAGACCGGGACGGTCAAGTTCGGGGATGGCTCACGGGTCCACATCCACGGCCAAGGCACCGTCGTCTTCCAGTGCCAGAATGGTGAGCACAGGGCGCTCACCGACGTCTACTTCATCCCGTAGCTGCGCTCAAGCATTGTGAGCTTGGGCAGCTCGACGAGCGTGGGGCAGAGGTGCTGATCTGCGATGGCGTGCTGCAGATCAAGGACAGGGAGTGGCGTCTTCTCGCCAAGGTATCATGCTCCTGTAATCATCTCTACCTACTGGATTTGAAGCTGGAGCAGCCCGTGTGCCTGGCGGCGGCGTGCACAGAGGAGCCATGGCTGTGGCACGGCCGATTCGGCCACCTTTGCGGGCTGATCACGCCGGCAACGCACGGTGGCCAGAGGTACTTCCTCCTGCTCATGGACCACTGTAGCCGCTACATGTGGCTGTAGCTCCTGACGAGCAAAAGTGACGCAGTGGACGCAATCAAGGCTTTCAAAGCGTGGGCGGAGGCGGGGAAGCGACTCCGGGTGCTGCGGACAGACCGTGGCGGTGAGTTCACGGCGGTGGAGTTCGTCGAGTACTGCGCCGAGGAGGGTGTAGGTCGACACTTCACAGCGCCCTACTCACCGCAGTAGAACGGCGTGGTGAAGCGCCGAAATCAAACCATCATGGGCATGGCAAGGTCCATGATGAAGGCGAAGATGATGCCAGCGGCGTTCTGGGGAGAGGCGGTCACCACTGCCGTGTTTATCCTCAACCATTCACCGACCAAGGCTCTGAAGGGGATGATGCCATACAAGGCGTGGCACGGGCGCAAGCCTAATGTCTCGTACCTGCGTACCTTCGGCTCCATCGGCCACGTAAAGGCCACCAAGCTGGGCCTCGGCAAGCTGGAAGATAGGAGCACGCGGATGGTGTTCCTCGGCTACGAGGAGGGGTCGAAGGCCTATCGGCTATGCGACCCAGACGGCGGCAAGGTGGTTGTGTCCCGGGATGTGGTCTTCGACGAGACGGCGTCGTGGACTTGGGACAGGCCGAGAGAAGGGGGCCTCGAGCAAGGCAGCGGTGGGATCTACGACTCATTTGTCGTGGAGTGGCTGGTTATCCATGGCCAAGCGAGGCTGTGGAGGCGTCGGGGACCGGGGAAGCCAATGGGGTGGAATCCGCGGCGGGAGAAGCAGAGGCGCCGGCGGTGGCAGGGGTGGAGGAGTCACCTAGCCCACCCGGAGCAAGGTCCCCTGGCCTCGACCGCTCACTGATTCACTGGACACCCCCTCGACGGTGGGCCTTGATCACGGGCTAGGAGGCCTCGAGCGAAGGACCAAGGGCCTCGACAGAAGACCAGGGGCTCGACCCAGGCACAGGGGGCCTCGACTGCGCAAGGGGCCTCGACCGCAGGTCTGGGGGCCTTGACTGACGGAACTACTCCGTAGCGAACGATCCCACCTCGAGGAACACCAGCGGCAGTGGCAAGCGTGGAGTACACGACCCCACCGTCCAACGTCTCAGAGTTCGTGGACGCCTACCACGAAGGAGAGGAGGTGCGGTTCCGCCGAATGGACAACATCGTCGGCGACATAGAGGCGCCTCGTCTGGCGGCGTGGAACCTCGAGACGACCCGACTCTGCTCTTGATGAGCGCAGAGGAGCCGGCCACATTTGCCATTGCAGAGCGCGACGCGACATGGTGGAAGGCGATGCTAGAGGAGATGAATGCGATCGAGGAGAACAAGACTTGGGAATTGGTTGATCCGCCGACAGGTTGCCGGCCGATCGAACTCAAATGGGTCTTCAAGGTGAAGCACGACGAGCGAGGGGCTGTGGTGAAGCACAAGGCATGCCTCGTTGCTCGAGGGTTCGTGCAGCATGAAGGGATCGACTTCAAGGAGGTCTTTGCCCCCGTCGCGCGCATGGAGTCAGTGCGACTCTTTCTCGCCCTCGCCGCTGCCAAGGAGTGGCAGGTTCACCACCTCGATGTCAAGTCAGTGTTCCTCAACAGGGACCTGGCGGAGACGGTCTTCGTCAAGCAGGCACCGGGTTTCGTCATCAAGGGCGCAGAAAGGAAGGTGTTGCGGCTGTGGGAGGCGCTCTACGGGCTGCGCTAGGCGCCGCGGGCGTGGAACGCCAAGCTCGATGCCACCATGGCGGAGCTTGGGTTCAAGAGATGCGCCACGGAGCATGCCCTGTACACCCGCCGACGGGGGAAGGAGCATCTCATCGTCGGGGTGTACGTGGACGACCTCATCATCACCACCACACAGGCTCAGCACATCGCCTTCAAGGAGGAGATGGCCGCGCGATTCCGGATGAACGATCTGGGCACCTTGTCTTATTATCTCGGGATCGAGGTGAAGCAAGGGGCGGATGCCATCAGGCTTGGGCAGCGCGCCTACGCGCAAAAGCTGCTCGAGCCGGCAGGCATGGCAGGCTGCAAGGCGGTGGCCACACCCATGGAGGAGCGCATCAAGATCTCGAAGGAGAGCACCGCAGCAAAGGTGGACGCTACGCTCTACCGGAGCATCGACGGCGGGCTGCGTTGGCTGACTCACACGCGGCCGGACATCTCGTTCGCGGTGGGCTACGTGAGCAGTTCATGGAGGATCCACAGGAGGATCACTGGACAGCGGTCAAGCGGCTGCTCCGCTACGTCCAGGGCACGGTGGAGTTGGGGATCGTCTTCCCCAAGCGCGATAGGCTTCAGCTGTCGGTGTTCGGCGAGGCGCCACCGGAGACCAAGGAGGGTGTGCCGGTGCTCACGGCATTCAGTGACGCAGACATGGCAGGTGATGTGGACTGGCGGCGGAGCACCTTAGGCGTGCTCGTCTTCCTCGGCAGAGCGCCGATCGCCTGGTAGTCGCTCAAACAGAAGATGGTGGCCTTGTCCACGTGCGAGGCGGAATACGTGGCTGCGGCTACTGCGGCGTGCGAGGTGGTCTGGCTGCGTCGACTACTGACAGAGCTCACCGGAGTTAAAGCTCAGCCGCCGGTGCTCAGGGTGGATAATCAGCCAGCGATCGTGCTGGCTAAAAACCCCGTCCTCCACGACAGGAGCAAGCACATCGATGTGAAGTTCCACTTCATTTGTAACTACGTCGACAGAGGACAGATCGTCATCGAGTTCGTTGACACCAGGCGGCAGCTCGCTGACATTCTTACCAAGTCGCTCGGACGCCTTCGGTTCCAGGAGCTGAGTGAGATTATCGACATGATAAAGGCTTAAGAAGTGGCGGCAGAATTTGGGGAAGATACTCTACTGCTCACCCCTGGTGCCGCTGGTGTGAGTTTCGGGCAACATGTTGAATTGGATCGTCCCTGACCACAACCCCGCATACTCCTGAAAATGCAGAGAAAAACGGGGCCAAAGCTTTTTAGTCGTTCTATTTGGCAATTTATTAGTGACTAAAATGGGGGCCAAAACCAGAATCAATGAAAAACGGCCACAAATTCAATACACCAAATTTTGGCGTGACCGTAGATGTTATTATAGCTTTATTTATAGCCCAGCTGGAAGAGTACTCAGGACACACAGACAGATGAACTGATGCACCATTATTCTAGCTCAAATGAACTAATTTTAGTATGAAATTTGAGCCGTTTGACGAGTCAACAAGAACTGACATCCAGTCAACTAAAAAAAACCTCACCACGGGCACCTCGGCCTCGACCGTCGCTGCCGCCGCTGGCTCCGCAGCCTCTGCCTCCGCTGCTCCTGCCTCGGGCTCAGCCGCCACCTCCGGCTCCGCCTCCTTCTCCTTGGTCTCCGCCTCTGCTTCCTTGGTCTCTGTCGCGGTCGGCGCGGCCACGGCCTCGACCTCGACCTCCTTGGTCTCAGTTTCGGCAGTGGCAGCCTCCGCCTGCTTAGCGACGACCTCAGTCTCCGCCACCGGAGCAGCTGGCTCGTCGGCGGCCGGGGTCTCTGGGACGACCTGAGCGGCAGCCTCCTCCTCCCTGGGCATCTGGATCTCCTCAACGACGGCGGCGGCCGGCCCCGGCTGGACAACAGCAGCCTCCACCACTGGAGCTGGAGCTGGAGCCTCCTCGACGGGCGCGGCAGTCGGGACCTGGACCTGCACAAGAAGATTGAACCATCTAGATGCATGGGTATGGGTAACATCCCTAGATTAGACGCACAAGAAGATTCTTCTCTATGTTATCTAACTCGAGCTCAGACGGATCAAGACACTTTTTATTAAAAAAACACGATTGATTCATCAACGACTCGGAAGAGAAAGGGCGAAGGGCCAATGTGCAAGGTTAATAAAAGGGCAGGCATAGAGAGTTGATCGCATATACTACCTGCTTATTTGCCGCTCCACTGCTATGTGACATCTCGTTCATACTCGCACTAGGCTTTGTTAATTCATGGCTAATTTCAGAATTTAACACTACGTAAAAAAAAAATTTTCGTTATATTAAAATACTGATAAATATTTAGAGTATTAAATATAGATAAAATAAAAATAATTTTACGATTTAGTTATATTTTACGAGACGAATATTTTAAATATAATTAATTAATATTTAAATAATAATTTATAAATATAAATAAAATGCTAGGATATGTCAATCGAGGGAACTAAATGAGACCGTAGTTGACGGTGGAGCACTGGGAGTAGCGGTCATCCGCTCATCGCTCGCCGGCTCTTTTCAGACTTGAGACGATAGAGGTCCTATTCGACAGGTTGTTTAATCCGCCGAAACCTATCAGATTTTTCGAACTGCCGAACTGGCCCGAGCATGTGCACCGGACCCGGCGAATGACTGAACGCTGACATGACCGGGCGAATGACTGAACGCTGACATCGGGTTAAAGGTTAAGGACACGGCTCCTCGCCTGACGTGCGGCAAGACACGGCGCGCACGGCAAGTGCATCTCATGAAGCTGATTCTTATCGAAGCTCGCTATAAACTTATAACTGTTTTATCTTCTCTCTTCTTTTCTCTCTTTTAGCTTAACATTCAATCCGTTTATAGTCTGTTATTATTATACGTCAAACTTGTCTGAGATGAAGTGTGGTAAGAATGAAGCATCCACCTCCGTTTAGCATGACGAAGTGAGACGTGCAACCAAATACAGTCGGCTTGTTGACCGTACCGTTATTTGTCGCTTTCTTTTAACCCATCTAAATAGTTAGCTTTTTATTATTAATGTATTGTATTTATGTACTCTTCTTTTAATCTAGGTTTTGTTTAGTTCACCTTAAAAGTTTAAATGTTTTCACCCTCTTTCATCACGTCAACATCGTATCAATCTTTCCATACATGCACAAAGTACTAAATGGATAAAAATTAACTAACTATATAGACTAGTTATAAATCATAAGATAAATCTTTTAAGTCTAATTAATATACGATTAAACAATAATTACTAAAATACACGAAAGTGCTATAGTTGTTAATTTTTTTAGCTTTTTATTATTAACACATAGTCCACCTTTTAATATCCAAGTTAGTTGTAAATTTATAGTTAATACCCTTAATTTTTTTTCTCTCTACTTTCTTCTTTCTCCCATCCTACGATTTAGATAACTTACATTAAATTATTATACGTGCTCTTAATTGTGGACCAAAAGTACATGCACTTGTCATCCCTTCTCTCAAACATACAACATCGTCATTGCATCTAGGGCCTTGTTTAGATTAAAAAGGTTAAAAAAATTTACAACTATAGTATTTTATTAGTATTTGATAATTAATGTCTAATTATGAACTAACTAGATTTAAACGATTCGTCTCATGATTTATAACTAAACTATATAATTAGTTATTTTTTTATTTATATTTAGTACTTTATACGAGAATAAAAAGATTAATATAAGGAAGAGAAGTTGAAAAAATTTAACTTTTAGGGTGAACTTGTACAAGCAGGCGTCAGCACGGCATCGGTATCACCCTGAAACAGGCATGCAGTCCGATTTGATAGCACAGGCAGAATCTTAATTAAGAAACCACATCGGGCGAGCGAGTCTAGTCAAACTTCACTTTCTTCTCCTCAGTGTTCCAGCGCAGCAGCCTGTGCGGTGATCCAGCGCTGCCGCGAGCCACTGATCGATGGAGACTGCCAGCGACCTGTGCTCCGACGATGAACCACGCCTAGGCGAGCTTGGAGTACTGGTTCTGTGTCAGATTAAATAAACTATATATATTGTGAAGGCACAAATGATGATCGAAGGTTTTCCTTTTGGATTACTAATTTGTAATTATTATTATTAGCGATTCTTCCATTCGCTCAATTTGAGCATATATATAGTACATGGCTGTACTCTAAGTTTTCCAAGTTTCTACTACGTGGTGTGGCCAAACTTGAAAATTTTCTTCAAACTTATATATGTCATTCTCCAAATATTACACCCTAAACTCTATGTTTTTAGTTACTCAACATTTACCTCCATGTATTTTTATTTGAAAGTATATTTTTAGCTGACTTTGACAACTGTCAACTAGTATCCAGCTGCATGTACCTTCTTCCCTGCTGCCTCTATATCCCGTTATCCCTCTTCTCCATCTTCCGCCTTGTTTAGATACCAAAATTAGTATCTAAAATTTATTATGCAGAATTCTTATTTCCCGTCATATCAAAATGCCAGTACATATATGGAGTACTAAATATAGATGAAATAAAAAACTAATTGCACAGTTTTATTGTACTTTACGAGACGAATATTTTAAGCCTAATTAATCAATATTTAGACAATTATTACCAAATAAAAATAAAATTGCTACAGTATGACGAGACACTTACTATGCAAATTTTACCCACCAAATTTGGTAACTAAACGAGGCCTTAGCCATATAATGAGAGTAAATCTAAATGATGTTTTTCTTTCTCAACACTCATCTCTCTCATTCTTCTCTATTTTGGCCTCTTCCTCTCTTCTTCCCGAACTTGAGTGGACTTACAATAATTGGCTCAGGGAATGCAGAGTGTCCATGTTGTGGGAGGTGACACTAGGAAGCAGTATTAGGGTTCCGGCGCCACTGGTGGAAGCCTGGCCAGATCGAGGCCGGGGCACGCATCGCCCTGACAGTGGGGTGGCATAAGGAGAAAAAGATACAAAGAGAAAAATGATGTCGATTGGGCCCAAAAACAACAAGTATGTTTTTTTAATAATGGGCAGTTTTTTAATAAAACATTGATGCATACACTTGATTATTGGCATAATTGTATACTGAGTCTTGACAACATCTAAGTAATATTTTCAAATTCTAACATATTGTAGATTAATGCTATAATACCCCCTCCGTTTTAAGATGTATGACACTGTCGACCTTTTTGATTCGTTTGGTATTTGTCTTCTCTATAGACATTTGTACAAACTTACAATGCATACTTAAAAGTACATTGCATGAGACCTTGTAATATTTATTTCATTCTACCTATTGAATAAATATCGTTGATTAAAGTTTGAGCATAAATTCAATTGTGCCATATATATTTTAAAAGGGTTGGAGTGTATTTCAGAGTACAAATTCAAAACTTTAAGCATCCATATATTGCTATTTGTTTCCTCGTTTCACCATCATATAATTTGATCTAATTCTATTATTTTTTAATTTGTATTGCCCAATTTTAATAAGAATAGATATAAGAACATGTAGGTTTAACTCGTACAAGCAATGGTTTCATTTCAATGAATGTCCTGCAGCAACACGCCTAGTATGTTTCTAGTTTTCTCGAATCAGTGCGAAGCATCATAAAGAGAAATTTTATTTTTTTAACTAATATTTACCTAGGCAATATTAGTCTTACGAGACGATCAATATAATCTTTTTTTAAAAAAAATCCTTTTTAAATAATCATTGACCCTATTTGGATCCCATGTGCTAGAGATAGTTCAGATTAGTTTACACCAAACTAACTCAAAAGTTATCAAATAGGAGAGTTAGATCTAGTTTTTTTAATTAACTCATCTCAAAAGAATTATTTACTCAAACAAGTGATTATTTGGGCTAGTTTAACTGAGTCCCACGTAGAAACCAATTAGTCTCGTCGTTTTCCACCGCACGAGATCCGGTCTTTCTTCTCCCCCGTCGCGTTGCTTCGCGACTCGCCCGATGGCGCCGCCGCCGCCGCGCCGTCCAGCGGCAGGAGCCGAGGTATGCCGCCGCCCGCTCGTCCTCCACCGCATGATGCAGCTCCGGCATGGCCCTCGAGTGGGAGTGGCTGCAGCTGCCGGCGGCGCTGCTCATCGTCCCCACAGTCGTCTCCCCGGCGAACCTACTAGCCTCCCGTGCCGCGATAGCAGGACCACGACAAGAGAAGGGGCGAAGACGGCGGCGGCCAGTGCGGCGGACGTGGTGAGGGAGTTCTACTCCTATGACGGCGTGAACCGGCGGGACCTGCGGCGGTGGCGCTGCTCATCGCGAAGGGCTGCATGTACGAGGACCTGGTGTTCCGCGGCCCTTCGTGGGGCGGGAGCGGATCATCGGCTTCTTCGGCGAGGTGAGCACCATCAGCCCCGACCTCCAGTTCTTCATCGACGACATCTCTGCCGACGACTCCGCCGCCGTCGGGGTCACCTGGCACCAGCTGGGTACGTCGTGAACTTCGTCTCTCACTGTCATGCGATGCAATGCAATGCTGGTGGTGGTGCAGTGGATCAATGTATGGTTTCATGCGTCTAATTTGATGGGAATGGACGGTGCAGAGTGGAGGGAGAGGCCGTTTCCCTTTAGCAGGGGATGCAACTTCTACCGCCTGCTCGCCTCGGAGTCGGAGCAGCAGCCACTGCAGATTGTGTACGAACAACACAAATGCTTGCTACAGCAAATGGTTTCAATGAATCAAATGATTAAAAAATATATATATTATTAATCTAATCATTACATCCAAATATCTGTGCTAGAGTTAGTTTAGGGTTAGAGTTAGAAACTAATTCTAGCTCTAGCCGAGCTAAATGGATCCCAACAAAGCCATTATGGTGATGTCATTCCATGGTAGCTAGAATCAATATGAATTTTATTCACGTTTGTGGATCCAAATTAATTTATCATCACAAAAATATGTTTCATAATTTATCTAATGATATCTATTTGGTATTATGAATATTGATATTATTTGTCTATAATTGATGAAAGTTAGGACATACTAAACCATGACATTGTGCTAAATTGTATTTTCTTTCCTAAACGGAGTTAAGGAGTAAATAAAAAGCAACCACATAAAAGAAATGGCCAAAAATATTAATGGATGGTCGCGATGGCAGGAAGAGCAAGTAGCTAAACTTTAACCGCCGTAACCAAACACCCTCTTGTTACTCCCGTGCACCGCCTATACTAGTGATGATGTTGGTGACCAGGCCCAGAAGTTCAGATCGTCTGGCAGGGACGCCTCGGTTTTGTTGCTGAGAACAAGGTCGTGCGCAATCTTAAGCTTTGAACGATCATCCTCCGGTGGCTGCAGATGCACAACATCGGGCGGACGGCCATGGTAAATAGAACATCATCATACAATGCTACTAGTAGAAAACCTACTCACATCAGAATGAAAGCAATTTCTCTCTAAAATGTAATTAACTAACCTGCAGTTGCTGAATGCTTGTTTCTTCATCGTTTGGATAGTTTACTATACACTTGTCAGCGACGTCGACAGAAGCCGGGCGTTTCTTTGGTCTTCCCTCGGCGCCCAAACTACAAGCACCCTTCCGCTTGCTGCTACTGAATGGTTGATCAACCACGCCATCGTTTGCATTTTCTTGCAGAATTTCAGCAGGCTTAGCAGCTTGTACGCCGCCGAACCCTGCTGCGTATGCGTGGAAGAAGCTCGGCCCAAGGGATAGCAGAGGCCAACTGCCCTCTTTTGGCATTGGCACGGCGGCCGGGCAGCCAGGCACGGCCATCGTTGCTACAATGTCTCTCTTCATGTTGTCATGGATCTCCTCGAGCTCACCTAGTCTGGCCCTGAACTTGTCGAGTCGTTCAAGGATGCCGAGCAGAAACGAGCGTGGAACTAAAACCGACGGCTCCTCCTGCTTGAAATCCAAGTACCAGTCGGAGTGGGAAAGCATGCGACTTGGAAAAACAAGCTAGGCAAGCTGGCCCCAAATACTCCTGATGGACTGGATTATTACTGCACGGCATTTGGAGCATGTTGTCAGATGATGATCCGCTTGACACCACCACCTGAAAATGAAAATGCAGAGAAGATAAAGGAACAGGACTCAAATTCAATACAGCTAGCTAGTACTAGCATTTTGGCATGACCGTAGATGCATGTTTCTAGCCCAGCTGATGAATATCTTAAATCTTAAACTCCTATAAAGTAAAGATCCACTAGCCATTTCTCTAGCATATCCTTGAGCCATATCATCCATCCTTCCACGTCATCATTCATCCACCTCCTCATCAAGTAAATGCATGGTGCCCTCCACAGCTCCACTAATATGTCACGTCTTCCGGCCACTAGCCGGCCTCATAGCCAAAAAGAATTATCGTGATCCCTGACGTTTCCGCTTCGTATATATCCCACCACCATCGTATTAATAGCTACCCTATATGGCTATATATATTGTCCACCACCATCGTATTAATAGTGTGTATTGTACTCATCAAGCATGGTTCTTGTAAGTGTGATGAGTGTCCGATTCTTCCTCTCTACTATGCCATTTTGTAATGCTATGCATCCAACCGGTTATATCTTCACAAGTTCCTTTGCAAGACCCCCTATGAGTTACTAAATGGAAAGAAGCCGGACGTCTCATACTCTCGGGTGTTTGGTTGCAAATGTTACATCTACAAGAAAAGGCAACACCTAGGGAAGTTTCAAAGACGTTGTGACATTGGTTTTCTTGTTGGCTACTCATCAAAATCCAAAGCATATCGTGTATTCAACCATGCCACCGGCTTGGTAGAAGAAACATATGATGTGGAGTTTGATGAATCTAACGGCTCCCAAGGAGCAATTGAGAATCTTGATGATATAGGTGATGAACCATTGAGGGAAGCCATGAAGAACATTCCCGTGGGAGACATCAAGCCTAAAGAGGATGATGAAGATGATGTGCAAGTCATTCACAAGCCCTCTTCCTCATCAAATGTGTCTCAAGATGAAGATAAAGATGGGAGACACGAACATGAAGATACTCATGTCTCCCATGAACAAAGAGAGACACAAGCTCAAGATGTTGATGCTCTCCGATCATCCCCTCAAGTGGTTGAAAGAAGAAGTGCTCAACTTCAAGCTCATCCTCAAGACCTCATCATAGGGAGTCCTTCAAGGGGTGTAATGACAAGATCACAAAGAAGGGCTAACTTTATTGAACATTACTCTTTTGTTTCTTGTGTTGAACCTAAAAGTGTAGATGAAGCTCTCAAGGATCCAGATTGGGTGAATGCCATGCATGAAGAATTGAACAACTTCACCTGCAATCAAGTTTGGACACTTGAAGAGCGCTCCAAGGACACAAGAATCATTGGAACCAAGTGGGTGTTTCATAACAAGCAAGATGACCAAGGCAATGTAGTAAGAAACAAGGCAAGGCTTGTGGCCAATTTTCTCTCAAGTTGAAGGCTTAGATTTTGGAGAAACTTTTGCGCCGGTTGCAAGACTTGAAGCCATCCGTATCCTCCTTGCATATGCTTCACACCATGAGATGAAACTATTTCAAATGGATGTGAAGAGTGCATTCTTAAATGGTTTCATAAATGAGCTTGTCTATGTTGATCAACCTCCCGGGTTTGAGGACCCTAGATATCCTAATCATGTTTATAGGTTGTCAAAGGCACTATATGGACTTAAGCAAGCCCCAAGAGCTTGGTATGAGCGCCTTCGGGACTTCCTAATTGAGATGGTGTTCATCATCGGGAAGGTTGACACCACACTATTCACCAAGAAGCACAATGGAGAAATCTTCATTTGTCAAGTGTACGTTGATGATATCATCTTTGGCTCAACAAATGAAGAAGAATGCAAGAGATTTGGTGACATGATGTCAAAAGAGTTCGAGATGTCTATGATTGGTGAGCTCACCTTCTTCCTTGGCTTTCAAATCAAGCAATTGAGAGAAGGAACCTTCATATCTCAAGAGAAATACACCAAGGACCTTCTAAAGAGGTTTGATATGAAGGATTGCAAGCCAATCAACACACCCATGGCATCAAATGGGCATCTCGATCTTGATGAGGGAGGCAATTCGGTTGATCAAACTCTTTACCATTCTATGATCGGTAGTTTATTGTACCTTACCGCATCTAGGCCCGACATCATGTTTAGTGTATGTATGTGTGCTCGCTTTCAAGCCGATCCTAAGGAAGCTCATTTAAGTGCCGTAAAAAGAATCCTTAGGTATCTTAAGCTAACCCCAAGCATTGGCCCATGGTATCCCAAAGGAGCAAGATTCCAACTTGTTGGCTATTCCGATTCGGATTATGCCGGTTGCAAAATTGATAGAAAAAGCACATCCGGAGGGTGCCATTTGCTTGGGAGGTCACTTGTCTCTTGGTCATCTAAGAAGCAAAATAGTGTTTCTTTGTCCACCGCCGAGGCGGAATACATTGCCGCGGGGGCT
Organism: Bothriochloa decipiens; assembly: GCA_023333625.1. NCBI lineage: Eukaryota > Viridiplantae > Streptophyta > Magnoliopsida > Poales > Poaceae > Bothriochloa > Bothriochloa decipiens. The sequence continues at coordinate 43,420,112 of CM041632.1, forward strand.
TGTTGTGCACAAATTTTATATATGAAGCAAACCCTCCTTGACTATGGATTCAACCTCGGTCAAGTAACACTATTGTGCGACAATGAAAGTGCCATTAAAATTGCTAATAATCCGGTTCAACACTCACGTACTAAGCACATAGATATCCGCCACCACTTTCTTAGAGATCATGTCTCTAAAAGGGATATATCTCTAGTTGGTGTGAGAACGGAAGATCAACTAGCGGATATCTTCACTAAGCCCTTGGATGAATCAACCTTTTGTAGGTTGAGAAATGAGCTAAATATTCTTGATCTAAGCAATTTCATTAAAAGATAAATGTGTCGTCAATTGCATTGCATTGTGATATAGTGCATATTTAAATACTTGTAATGCACATAGGACTTGTCTAACATGGTTAAGATAACCCTCTTTAGAGGTGTGAAGAAGCTTACCCTTGGTTCAAACTTGACAAGTCGACTAGATTCAAATTCTTATCGCATTGCATATGCATGATTGTTATTTGTCGTTTGGTTCCTCGGAGCGACGAAGAATCAGCCCTTAGAGAGCGCTTGATCCTTGCGCGGATCAAGGGGGAGCAATATCCTTGCGCGGGTGCTCCAACGAGGACTAGTGGGGAGTGACGACTCTCCGATACCTCGAGAAAACATCACCGAGATCCTTTCTCTTTACATTTCGCATTTACTTTCTAGCATTTATATTCTTACAATTTACATTCATAGAATTGCCATGCTAGAATAGGATTGGAACTAGGGTGCTAAACTTTAAGATAGATTTTACAAAGCTCTTATAGGCACAAAGGGTGAAGTTGGGCTTATAGAGTTTAATTTCGCAAGAAAATTTAGAATTAGCCCAATTCACCCCCTCTTGAGCATCTTGATCCTTTCAAATAGCTACCCTATATGTCTATATATATTGTCCAGATGTTATAACGATGCTTCCTTGGGCATCATAGCTTCCAATCCATCCACCAAATCATCATGTCAAATTGTGGATTTTTAGTTCCTTCCGATTATTTCTTTCAGGTAATGTAAGCAGGGTGTACCTTGATTCTTTAGATTCATTTGTTCCTATATCTTGCTGATACGTTTCTATACCTTTAGCAAATGCAAGCTAATAAGCGAAAAGCGGCTGTTGCATGCATCCGAGATGGGCATGGATGCACAACAAAGCCGGGTTCCATCATCTCCTCACTCTAAAATCAAAATAGTCCGGCCATCCCTGTGTGTGTGGCTGTAGCCATCCGACGTTGATGGAAGCACTGGCCGACTGTGTCTTCTCATATTCCAGCAACAAACAACCAATTCCCTGTGTCGGTGTCCTGACCCGGGGGCCAAGCATCAATGAGTGAATTTGTGCTACGTGCTCCCTAATCCGGATGGTGATGCAAGAAGAACACTAGATTTTTATCTTGGTTCGGGCAAGAGAAGGCCCTACCTCCAACGGAGGGAGAGAGATTGTATTATCTTACACCGAAGTGCTTGTAAGGGGGATACAAGCGAGCGAGTAGGAACGGGGGTGCCGAGCAATGCCTAAGCCTGGAAGCGCTAAGCCTATGCCATGCCACTGGAGAGCTTGGATTTCTCTAAGTGGTGTCTGATGCTTGTTCGAATGAATGAAATTAGCCCTAGCGTCCCCTTTTATATGCCAAGGGGAGGCTCAGGTGTACAGGAACCCTAGGGCCGTCGTGGGTGGTGATGTCGATGAGATGATGCCGAACGTGTCACGGTTGCTGTAGAGGTTGCACCGGGCATGGCTTGTCCTGTAGCGACGTGCTTAGAGACGATGGTTGTCCTTCATGTGTGTCATGATGACACCCGTAGGTGGTCGGTGAAAGACCCGTGCCCATGTGGGGGCGTGCGAATCCCTGTAGACGTCGTGTCGGGAGTTGTTGGAGTGCTGACCGGAGACTTCGAGGTCCAAGTCGAGGGGTGGTCGAGGGGATCAAGGCCTAAATGGATAAGGACGAACCCCGAGAAATATGGTACGAGTGTTGACAATCGTGTCTCGAGGGGGTGCTTGACAGGGCATAGTGTCCGGCATGGAGTAACAGTGTAGTATGATCCGTCGATTCTCCGGGTATGGGCGGTAAAACGAGGATTTGACCATCGTACCTGGTCACTGTAACCCTGTTGTAGCCATGAGGTTAGGCAGGAGTTGGCGGGAGCATTAAATGCCCTAGTATCATACAAGGAGCAGGTGTGTCATAGGGGGGTGCGGCAGTCGATGGGGGATCTTCCGCCCTTGCAAAGTTTCGCCTTTCGACGGGGGGTCGACCGCCTCGTGTTGCGATCCGCCAATCGAGGGTCCCGTCATGGGAGGACGTGTACAGATTGACGCGCCCCGTTCGTGGGCCGGCCCAGTCTGGTTTGGTCCAGGGGTATTGGGCCTTGTTTCGTAGAAGAGTCGTTGGCTTGATTCATGGGGAGCTTTCTCGGGGTATTTACGCTAATTGTTCAGGGATTATTTCTCCTGGGTCGAGGTTTAGGGTACCCCATTATTTGGGTACCCGGCAGTAGCCCCTGAGTCTCAGTGTGAGTGCTGGCACTCACACAGAGGCTCATGAACTAGAGTCGTAGCGCTTGCCGTTTTTCGAAGGGTGCGCGCAAGCGTACCCTTCGGGGGTAGCCCCCGAGGCCTCGAAGGAGTAGGATACTCATCTGAGGGCATTATGCGCTTCTTGTCAAGGGGCGCTCGAGTGGTCGAGCCCTGGGTGTATTCAACCCTCTTTCGTCGAGGGGTGCCGAGCGTAGTCGAGCCCCCAGGGGTATGTGACCCTCTTTCGTCGAGGGGTGCCGAGCGTAGTCGAGCCCCGGGCGTATTCGACCCTCTTTCGTCAAGGGGTGCCGAGCGTAGTCAAGCCCCTGGGCATATTCGACCCTCTTATGTCGAGGGGTGCCAAGCGTAGTCGAGCCCCCGGGCATACTCAACCCTCTTTCGTCGAGGGGTACCGAGCGAGGTCGAGCCCCCGGGCGTCGTGTGGCCAGGGCTTTGCAAGCTTTCGGTGTCCGTCCCATGAGCCCTTTCGATCAGGTATGGGGTGAGGAGCGTCACACTACCCTCGATGGGCGAGTCTCGTCATCCTCTGTTGAGCTGTTATCAGGAAATTCAAGCAAGAGCTCGTGCCCATTAGATGGGGGTCGACTAGTGGCCACAGACTCGCTCTTATTGAAGCAAACCAATTGGAACCATGGATGCCGATCCCTTTTGATTGGGTTCGGTGGCTCGATGCCTCCCTCCGTGGGGATTCTGGAGTGGACCCTTAGTTTTGCCTTGAATATGTCTGGGGGGCCTTGAGAGTTCGTTCTCGAGCCGGGACCTCGCGTCGGCTCCTCCCTGGTCATCCCTGACTCAGGCACCCGAGGGCGGTTGTTGAACCCTGACCGAGGGCCAACGTTCGCTCCCTCGAGATTTTTTCGTGGGGTCGAGGCCTACTTTCCTTCTTGTGGAAGATATCATCTCGCATGACTCCTCCAGTCCGTTGGGCGCGTCTTTTTAGGTAGGACATGGAGCGGCGCAGTGGTGGCGAAGGTGGGCAATGGCTAGAGACCGAGCGCGTGACGCGTGTCCCTGTACCCGAGAATCGAGGGAGTGGTTAGGTATGAGCATTGAATGCGGAGATTTACCTGCTCCTCGGCCGGATCTGCCCGTTGCTTCTCGGCCTGCCTATAAATTCGGGGGGGTAGGGTTTCATCCGTCCCCATCTCGTCTTCTTGCTTCCGCCGCCGCCGCCACCAGAGATCAACGCGAGTTAATCTGTTAGCGCGGGGAAGAGCGGGGAGAGTGAGAAATTGAGAGAGAGATTGGGAATCTTTCCTCCCGTCCGTCCGTCGAGCAGATCCAATTCTCCGCCGTGGGTGTGGAGCTTCTTCACGCGGTTGACTGGCTTCCATCAACTGTGACGGCGCAGGAGTTGTGGAAGCTGGTCGACGATGGGCTCCTCCGCCCAATCACCTTGGACGACCGACCGGAGTGGATGGTGCCACCGAGGGACCATCGGGAGCCAGACCCGTCGGCGGGCTGTGTTGTGAGCTTCGTCGGCTATGTTATGAGCTTCGTCGTCTTCCACAAGATGGTGCTCGGGGCGTCGCCGAGCCGATTCATGCGCGTTCTGACCAACCACTACGAGGTCGAGCTCCAACACTTCTCCCCCCAATGCCATCTCCAACGCGGCAATCTATGTTGCCGTCTACGAGGGGTACCTGGGGATGGAGCCACACTGGGAGTTGTGGCTCCATCTCTTTAAGGGGGAGTTCTTCTCCAAGCCGGTGTCATCGGGGAAGAGATGCATTGTCCACGCCGATTGCTGCAACTTGGCGTTGAAGCGGGGGGATCAATACATCCCGCCGGGGCTGATTTCCAACCACGGCGGGTGGCACACCCGGTGGTTCTATCTCTGAAACGATGATGGCCTGCTGCCGCACTACACCGGGCGTACCATCATGGAGCGCCCGTATATTGGCCGTATGGCGTGGCGGGGGAGAATCAGGCGAGGCTGGACCCCTCCTCGACGCGCTGAGGACTTTGCGCAACCAGGGCCTGACCACCAGGATTGTCGTCTTGGCTTTCCACAGCCGAAAGGTCCTTCCGCTGATGCGGTGCTCGCTGCGCCTGGACCAGATGGGGCCTGGGACGCCCCTCAAGGGGTGCCGAATGTCGGCCGAGGACCTTCCTGTCAAGGAGGTTGTACAGTGCGTGAAGGGGGACGGTCGCCAGCTCCTTCACGCCGAAAAAGGTGAACAACATCCCAATGCTATCAGACAACGGCCACATACAATTGATGAGTGTCTTGATCCACTATTCTTGGGTTCTTCTTTTCTTTGCCTCATCCTCATGTTCTTTGGTCGCGAGTTTATGTGCAGGGGGTCATAGATTTTGGGAGGTCAATGCCCTCGGTCAAGGAGGACGATCCCGATCGTCAGGTGAGATGCTTCACTGCCCAACAACAAAAGAAGAATAATGAGAAGAAAAAGAAGGAGAGGAGGAAGAAGAGCCTCGAACGCTTGGCGCGTGACCAACGTCGCGCGAAGCAGAGGCGTGAGGGGCTTCCCGAGGATGAGTCTCCCTCGAAAGAAGAAGAAGGGGAGGAAGATGAGGGCGACGATGATGAAGGGGTGCAGGCGCATCTTGACGCCTTGCTACCCGATCCCCCCTGAACTGACGTCCGCTTTACGCAGGAGATGGTCGAGGCGGGGTCGACTTCTTAGGTGTCGAGGGGGCCCCGACGTCTATCAATGGTCAAGACGTGAGGACCTCAGAGCAGCCTCGGCAGAGGAGGACGACCGACCCCTCAGCTTAGGGGGTCGACGTTGTGGCGCACGCGCGGGGGGACTCCGCCGTCTTTGTCACGTGGCAAGTCAAGCACACCGCCGCCCCGTACCAGAACTTTGACACTCGACGCGCAGACGCGGGATCGGACAACTTCAAAGGAGCAGAGGATGCCACGAGCGTCGCCGACCGCGGCCCCAGGCGGCTCTGGATCCAGCAAGGAATCATCGAAGAGGGGGACTCAGAAGCCCCCGAGCGGTTAGAGGGTTCCCGGGAGGGTGCACCTTATTCCTGTGGGGTATGTTTTCGCCCTTCGTGGTTTTGTTTTAACTTTTTGCCATTTATAGGATGTTTAACGTCCTCTGCTCATGTGTGTTCAGGCTAAAGCGTCCGACGGAGGAGGAGACTCCCTCTCTCGCCAAGCGGCTCAAGATTGATGCCGCCGCGAGGGTGGCGGCAGCGTCAGGAGCTACTTCGGGGTCTCGGTCGACGGCGGTGGCCGCTTGGCTTGTGAAGGCCCGCATTGCTATGGCTCGGGGTAGGCTAACGGGCGCCACTTCCATTGCAGGCTCGAGCGCCTCGAAAACCGTGGCGGGCGGTGACGCCGCCCAGCACCGGGAGCGGACCGAGATGCCTCTCGGCACCGCTGAGCTTCAGGGCGTTGCCTGCGGTCAGGTGCCAGGGTTGACAGAGGAGGCCCCGATCACCATCGATGACGAGGGGGTGGATTCCTCTGCTCATGATACGGAGGGGATGGTGGAGCGCCCACACGAGGCAAGGGTGGAACTCCCTCAACAGCAGCAGCCGTGGTCGCCGTGGCCATTAGGGTTGCACGAGTGGGAGGACCGGCATAAGCGGGAGTAGCTGTAGAAGCAGCAAGAGGTCGAGCGACAGCCCTCGGGCCAGCTGTAGCAGCAACAGCAATAGTCCTAACCGTAGCAACATCACTGGCAGGAGGAGCTGATATCTTTGAGCCTGCCGCAGCAACCATAGCCGGAAGAGACAGCCTTGGACCTGCCGTAGCCAGAGGAGACGGCCCTGCTGGACGTGGGGCAGGATGACGGACGGCCGGAGCCACTGGCTTCGAGCAAACTGGAAGAGGCTCCGCTGAATGCGGGCCAAGAGGACAAGGGGTCGGGGTCGCCGGCCTCGAGCCGTCCGTGGGAGCTGGCAATTGAGGACGTCCCAGTGTAGGGGAGGGCCGGAGGACCGATCGCACAGGCGGTCCCGGCGGAGGCGTCAGAGACTGAGGTGATTGTGATGGCTCTGATGCCTCGCCCGCCGTCGGCTGGGGTGTCCGCCAGCTGGGAATCCTTATACGGCCCTGACTTGTATGCTCCTGGCCTCCTTGCCAAAGGGAAGCAAAAGGCAGGGAGGCTGGGTCGTCAAGGGTTGAGGAAGAGGCCGGATCGCCATTCCCCACACTGGCTGACCGAGTGCTTCGTCATGGTGGTTTAGTTGAGATGGGGGATGACATCATGGTAGCCGTGCAGGAGCGGATCGAGAAGGATCTTCCTTACTGGGGCCGGGAGGTTCTTCAACTCCGAGACCCGATGAATCCCGACGTGCCCATGTTCGAGATGAACGGTCCGACGGAGGTCGAGCACTGGGAGCACGTCGTGGAGTTCTGGGTCTAGATGCAGCATGCCCTGCGGCTGGCGGTCGACGTCGCCACTTAGGACTTGGCAAGAGCCTTCAAGGTATGTGATTTCTCTCTGTGATACGAGGGGCGACTTGCTTTCTTATCTAATGCCCTTTCTCACGCTTTTTGTTTCCAGGATCTGAGGGGACGCTCCCAGACCAAGTCTCAATTCATCTACCTGACAAGGGGTGAATGGGAGCAAGTCCCTGTGTTGTAAATAGCAGTCAAGGCTGCCCAGGCCGAGGCGATGAAGGCGAAGGAGGACGCGGCCAAGGCCAAGGAGGAGGCGACGAAGGCCGAGGAGGACGTCGTCGCGGCTCGAGGGGACGTGACCCAAGCCAAGGAAGAGGAGGCTAAGGCTAAGGCTCTCAAGGACCTCACCCTGACGGGAGAGCGCGTCAAGACGCTCGAGGGGGAGCTCGGGTGGTCCGCAGCGCGCATCAAGGAACTCGAGCAGAGCCTTGCCCTAACTTCCCGTGACCGCGATGCGCTAAGTGTCTCGGTCGGGGAGGAGAGGCGCCGCGTCCAGACCCTGGCCGACGAGGTCTCGACGCTAAAGGGAGCCCTCCATGAGAAGGAGAGGGCCTTCGAGGGCACCGGCAAGGTGATCGAAGAGCTGAGGGCAGAGAAGAAAGATGTGGTCGACGCCTTGGCAGAGGCCAACAGGACCATCGCCGCTCAGCTGGACGAGTACACAGCCCTCGAGACCCACGTCAATGGTGAGCTTTTACCTTTGGCTTTAGTTCCTTTGCTTTGAGCACTTTACTTGTCGTGGCTGACTCGGTTTCATCTTCCAGACCTCAAGGAACAGAAGCTTGAGGTCGATCAGAATGCTAAGACGCTCCAGAACCTCTACAGGGCTGAGGCACAATTGAATGAGAGGCTCCATGGCTCTATTACCTCATATTACGACAGCTTGGAGGTCGAGCCCGAGGCTGAGGTCAAGGATGACGTGCCCGGGACATCTTACCTTCGACGGATGTACGCCCTTAGTCATGTTGTCCAGGAAGGAGTTTGTGGCGCGCCCCATCATGGCGTGAAAAGGGCGATGGCCGTCGTCTGCTCTGGCTTCACGTATGACAAGGCAGTCGTCTCCCACGGCTTCGTCTTCGACCCCAACAAGACTGAGGACGAGAATCGTGAAACGCATCTGGCCTTGATCGAGGCGGCGGAGGTGCCAGGCAGCGAGTTGGCGAAACTTTTTAAGCCCGAGGTCGTACCTCCCGACGTTGATAAGGAAGAGGGCTTGTGAGATAAATCTGGGCAAGAGGCCCATGTAATAGTTAAATCTTTATGAATGTGACGGTGTGGCCCTGGGGGCCTTGAAAACATTATGCATGTATATATTTTACTTTGTGCATGTTTTATATTCAATAATCTATTTCTTGCTTTGCCTGAGTTGGCCATTCACAAAGTTTTTGGTGCATACGCTTGCCCCTCGAGGGGGGAATGAGTGGAGTTACCGTATCCCGGGGTCATGGGCGGTCTCGCGGTGAAACGCTCCTCGACCCCTCGGGGCGTTGCGTGGCATTTTTGACTGAGTGACAGCAAGCATCGAGGCATAGAAAGAAGAGGACGTTTGAGTTTCCAAAAATCGTACCAGTTATTTAGGACCTAGGGGGTTCCCCCCTTATAGTCCCCAAGGAAGGCTCGGCTCTGATGGAACCGAGTTGAGGCTACCTCATGCATATGAACAAAAAAGTTGAACTGTAAACGAAAGTACTTCTTATTTATTCATGATTTGGAAAATGTACAAAGCCTCGAGGCCCTAGGGGTAAAAGCAACATAGCTATTCAATGTTCCATGCATTGGTAAACGTCTCCCCTTCTCGTCGGATAGCTTATAGGTTTCGGGCTTCAACACCTCTGTAACGATCAAGGGGCCTTCCCATGGTGGAGTTAGCTTGTGGCGGCCTTTGTTGCTCTGCCGTCGACGGAGGAAGAGGTCGTCGACTTGGAGATCCCTCTTGCGGGGTCGTGGTAGCGTCAGAGCTTCTGCTGGTATCTCGCGAAATTGAGGAGAGCCACGTCTCGAGCCTCCTCGAGTTGGTCGACAGCGTTTGCGAGTGCTTCCTTGTTCGTTTGTTCGTTGTAGGCCTTCAGTCGAGGGAACCCATACTCGAGGTCGGTGGGGAGGACGGCCTTAGACCCGTACACCATAAAGAACGGGGTGAACCCCATGGCTCGACTTGGCATCGTCCTTAAGCTCCATAGGATCGAAAGCAGCTCGGCAGCCCACTTCTTGCCATGCTTGTTTAGCCGATTGAAGATCCGAGGCTTGAGACCGTGTAGAATCATGCCGTTGGCGCGCTCGACCTGGCCGTTAGTTCTAGGATGAATGAAGGCGCACCAGTTCACACGGATGTGATGGTGGTCGCAGAAATCCAGGAACTTCTTGCTGGTGAACTACGTGCCATTGTCAGTGAGGATGACGTTGGGGACCCTAAAGTGATGGATGATGTCGGTGAAGAACAACACTGCCTTCTCGGACTGGATGTTGGTGATGGGTCGAGCCTCGATCCACTTGGAGAACTTGTCGATGGCTATAAGTAGATGATTGTAGCCCCCGGTTGTCTTCTTCTAGGGCCCTACGAGGTCGACCCCCAAACGGCGAACGGCCACGTAATGGGATCATCTGTAGAGCATGAGCTAGGAGGTGGTCTGCTTGGCGTAGAATTGGCACCCTTCGCATGAGCGACAAGGTTGATGGCGTTGGAGACTGCGATCGGCCAGTAGAAGCCTTGCCAAAAAGCGTTTTCGACAAGGGTCCTTGGAGCAGCGTGGTGGCCGTAAGCCCCCCAGTGTAGATCCTTGAGAAGCTTTCTTCCCTCCTCAATGGTGATGCAGAGCTGGAGGACTCCGGTGGGGCTGCGTCGATAGAGCTCCTTGTCGTCATCGTAGAGGACATAGGTTTTAACCCGTCAAGCGATGCGGCGGGCCTCAGTCCGATCCTCTGGCAGCCCTCCTCGAATAAGGCAGTCGAGGAAGGGAGTGTGGCAGTCTGGCTCGGGGGTTGGTGGAGGAGGCGACCCCTCGATTTCCATGACTTCGGCCCCGGTCGAGGGGGTCTCGGTCGAGGGAGGGGGGTCGACCACCTCCGTTGCGACTCCTTCCCTTTCACCAAGATCGACAGAGGGCTCGTACAGGTCCTTCAAGAAAACATCAGGTGGGATAGTATCTCGAGTCGATGCGATCTTGGCTAATTCGTCTGCGGCCTCATTGTATTTGCGGGCGATGTGGTTGAGCTCGAGGCCGTAGAACTTGTCCTTCAACTTGCGAACCTCCTTGCAGTAGGCCTCCATCTTGGGGTCGTGGTAGCTCGAGGCCATCAGGACTTGGTCGATCACGAGCTGCGAGTCACCGCGAACATCGAGGCATCGAACCCCGACCTCGATGGTGATGCGCAAGCCGTTGACGAGGGCCCCATACTCTGTGACGTTGTTAGAGGCGGCGAAGTGTAGTCGGATCACGTAGTGCATGTGGACGCCTTATGGTGAGATGAAGATTAGGCCTGCGCCTGCCCCCGTCTTCATCAGAGACCCGTCGAAGAACATTGTCCACAGCTCTGCTTGGATCTGTGTTGGTGGGAGTTGAGTGTCGGTCCACTCAGCGATGAAATCTGCCAGCACCTGGGACTTGATGGCCTTGCGCGGGGCATAGGAGAGGGTTTTGCCCATGAGTTCGACTACCCATTTAGCTATCCTTCCCGTAGCTTCCCAATTCTGGACTATCTCCCCAAGGGGGAAAGACGAGACCACAATCACCGGGTGGCTAAGGAAGTAGTGCTGGAGCTTGTGTCGCGTGATTACGATGGCGTAGAGCAGCTTCTAAATCTGCAGATAGCGAACCTTGGTCTCCGAGAGTACCTCACTGATGAAATAGACAGGCCGCTGCACAGGCAAGGTGTGTCCCTCTTCTCCCCTCTCGACAACTATGGCCGCGCTGACCACCTGGGTGGTTGTGGCGACATAGAGCAAGAGTGGCTCGGCTGGATTCGACGGTACGAGAATCGGAGAAGTCACCATAGCTTTGAGTTTAGCGAGGGCTTCCTCGGCCTCGAGGGTCCACGTAAAGCGTTCTGACTTCTTCAAGTGGCGGTACAAAGGCAGTGCTTTTTCTTCGAGACGTGAAATAAAGTGGCTGAGGGCTGTGAGGCAGCCCGTGACCTTCTAAATGCCCTTAAGATCTTGGATCGAGCCCATCCTGGTGATGACTGAGACCTTTTTGGGGTTGGCCACGATGCCGCGCTGAGAAACGATATACCCCAAGAGCATGCCGTGATGGACGCCAAAGACGCACTTCTCAGGGTTGAGCTTGATGTTCCTTGCCCGGAGGCATTCGAATGCGATTGAGGTCATCGATGAGGTTGTCGACCATTATGGATTTGACTATGATATAGTCAACGTAGGCTTTGACTATTTCCCCGATGTATTTGCCAAAGACATGGAGCATGCACCGCTGGTACGTCACCCCGGCGTTTCGAAGGCCGAAGGGCATGGTTATGTAGCAATACATGTCAAAAGGTGTGATAAAGGAGGTCACGAGCTGGTTGGACTCCTTCATCTTTATTTGGTGGTAACTGGAATAGGCATCGAGAAAAGAGAGAGTTTTACATCCCGCGGTAGAGTCAACGATTTGATCAATGCGTGGTAAAGGGAAAGGAACTTTTGGACATGCTTTATTCAAATTGGTGTAATCTACACACATCCTATATTTCCCACTTTTTTTCTTAACTAATACAAGATTAGCTAACCACTCGGGATGACGAACCTCTTTGACGAATCCGGCCTCCAAAAGCTTGTGGACCACCTCCTCGATGATCTTGCGCTTCTCCTCGTCGAAGCGGCTCAAGCGTTGCTTCACCGGCTTGGACCCAGCTCGGATCTCCAAGGCATGCTCGGAGACTTCCCTCGGTATGCCCGGCATGTCCGAGGGACTCCACGCAAACATGTCAGTGTTCACGCGAAGGAAGTCGATGAGCACTGCTTCCTATTTGTCATTGAGAGTGGCGCTGATGGTCAGCGCCCTCCCGTCGGAGCTGCTGGGGTCGAGAAAGATGGGGTTCGTGTCTTCAGCGGGTTCGAAGTTGCCAACATGAAGCTTGGGGTCGGGGACCTCGGCCGCGAAGCCTTCGAGGGTCTCCGACACCATCGTCGACTCTTCGACCGCCTCCCCGTTCTCGACACACTAGACGTCGTAGTTGTAGGCGTGCTCGTGGGAGGGCCAACTGTGATAACGCCCTTGGGTCCCCGCATCTTGAGCTTGAGGTAGACGTAGTTGGGGATCGCCATGAACTTGGCGTAGCCAGGCCGACTGATAATGGCATGGTATGTGCCGTGGAAACCGACCACCTCCAAGGTGAGCGTCTCCTTCCTGAAGTTCGCGGAGGTGCCGAAGCAAACGTGGAGGTCGATGCGGCCGATGGGAAAAGCCTTCTTCCCCGGCACAACTCTGTGGAAGCCTCCGCCGCTAGATTGGAGCTTTGACCTCTGGATCCCAGGAGGTCGAGGGTCTCAGCGTAGATGACGTTGAGGTTGCTGCCTCCATCCATGAGCACCTTGGCAAGGCGGGTATTGACAATGATGGGGTCGACGATGAGCGGGTAAGCTCCTGGCCTGGGAACGTGGTCTGGGTGGTCATCACAGTCGAACATGATGGCCGTATCGGACCAGTCGAGGTAGTGAGGGGTCCCAACCCACAAGGAGAAGACCTCTCGACGCTCCCTCTTGCGTTGGTGCGGTGTGAGGTGAGCCGAGGGGCCCCCGCAGATCATGTAACAGTCGAGGACGTCGGGGAAGTCATCTTCCTTGTCGCCGCCCTTGTCCTTAGGATCCTCCTTCTTGTCGTCCTTCTTGAGACACAGGCTGTCAAAGTACTTCTTGAGCATCCGGCAGTCCTCGAGGTTGTGACTTGCCCCTCCCTTGTGGTAAGGGCAAGGCTCCTTCAGCATCTTGTCGAAGATGCCCCCTCGGGAGGGGCCTCGAGGCTTCTTGCGCTCGACAACAGCGACAAGATCATCGACCGCCGCCTCGTGCTTGCCCTGCTGGTTCTTTTTCTTCTTATTATTGTTGTTCTTCTTGGTGCCCTTGCTGGAGCTCTCAGGGTTGCCCTCCTGCGCCTTTCCTTTGTCTTGGCCGTCGCCAAAGAAAGCACCCACCGCCTCCTTGCTGGCCGCATAATTGGCGACGATGTCCATTAGCTTGTCGGCGGTCTTGGGGGGATTACGCGCCAGCCCTCGAACCAGCTCCTTGAGTTGGTGCTCGAGACGAATGCCAAGATGACATCATGGTCGCAGATATAGGGAAGCTCGGTGCATTGCTAGAAGAAGCGTTGGGCGAAGTCACGAAGAGACTCCCTGGGCTTCTGATTGCAGTTGCGGAGGTCCTAGGAGTTGCCGGGGTGTACGTAGGTTCCCTTGAAGTTCCCCTCGAACACCCTAACGAGGTCGGTCCAGTTGTGGATCTGGTCGGGGGGGAGCTCCTCGAGCCACCATCGGGCGGTGTCCGATAGGAACAGGGGCAGCTGACGGATGATGGCGTGGTCGTTGCGTGCTCCGCCGAACTAGCATGCCAACCTGAAGTCGGCTAGCCATAGCTCGAGCTTTGTCTAACCATTGTATTTGACGATGCTCGTGGGTGGACAGAAGGGATTCGGCAGCGGCGTTCTCCGAATCGTCCTGCTGAAGACTCGAGGGCCTGGTGGCTCGGGGGACCGGTGTCGATCCTCATTGCTATCATAACGTCCGCCCCTGTGCACGCTGTAGCCTCACACCTTGGCGTCCCCGCTCTTGCGTCTACGGTTCTCGTCAATGTCATGGCGTGCGTCCCGAGGCTCGTGGTTGTCGATGATTCGATTTCGAACAGGGGTTGCCTTCTTCGGTGGTGGGGCGGCCTCCTGATGAACCGAGCCCTCCTTCTCGTGTCAAGAAGGCTCGGCGGGTCACTCCGAGGCGGCCCCTCGGCTTCTCGAAGCTGAGCTCTCAGCCTGCTGCGCGGCCACGACCTCGAGGAGGTCCTGGACCTCTTGCCGGACTCGGCGGGCCCCAGGATTCGAGGGGGCCGGCATGTTGCGGAGAAGCATGGTAGCAGCAACGATGTTTTGGCTCGCACGGTTGAATATGGGGCGCACGTTCGCCCCTTCCTCGATGATCTACCTGTTGACATCCCGAGCCCTGGCTCGAGCTCCTACGCCTCGGTCGCGCCCGCGCTCCTGCTCGAGGGTCCACTCGAGCTGGCACAGGCGCTCCCGATCTTCGTCGAGCTTGGCCCGCATCTCTCGAACTTGCGCGAGTTGGGCGTCCTGGGGTACCTGCACATCGTTTGGCGCTACTGGAGGCACCTCCCGATCAGGTATAGGATCGACCCCGTGTGCTGCTGCAGCCGCTTCCACGGCGTTATCGGTTTCATCGCTCGACTCGACGGCCCCGTCGATATGGAAGCATTCCCGTGTAGGGTTGTAGCTGTCGTCAGCAGAGTCAGAGTCCGGTAGCCGAAGTAGTTGTTGAGGAAGTACCCTTTGCTGCGCCATTGCTCCTCCAGCTGGCGTCGGAGTGTACCGAGCTTGTAGTGCTTGGGACCAGGAGTTCCTGGAGACTCTGGGTACTCGGAGGCCAGCGTAGAAGTCACCAAGTCCATGGTGGCGAGGAGGAGGTGCCCCAGGAGGTCCTCATACACGGTCATGTTGGTGCTCACCGAGGAGGAGTACGGCTTCGCGGCGTTGTTGAGACCGAACGAGAACGGTCGACGAGTCGAACAGCCCGTGCGGGAGCAGGTTGGGTGGTACTGAGGTGGCGCCCGTCGGAGAGATGGCACCTGGTCCCTTCGGCGAACGTATGGCGAAGCTGAAGTCCGGGTCATCGTGGGATCTTCCTGGATCACCCTTTGCACCCAAAGACAGGTCAGACAGGCCCCCAACGAGGAGTCCCGCATCACTAGTCGGAGGTGCGGTGGCCATGGTGGATGCCACTTTACCCGCGAGCAGGCGACGGTGCTTGCGCCGATCACGCCGTCTCTTAGCCGCACACACGTGGGGACAACAGCGGGACCGACATGCTATCCTCCCACTCCTGGGAGGCTCGCTGTCGTTGTCCTCCGGATCTCTGGGCGGAAACAGGATCATCTCCCAGCCGCGGTCGAGCGACATGAACTCCAGGCTCCCGAACCAGATCACCGTGGCAAATGGAGGTGGCGAAAAAGGGTCTGCCATCCGGGAGAATGGCGGGAAACGGTCGTCACATGCAGATCCCCCTACCTGGCGCGCCAACTATCGGTGTCCTGACCCGGGGGCCAAGCACCAACGAGTGAATTTGTGCTGCGTGCTTCCTAATCCGGATGGTGATGCAAGAAGAATACTACATTTTTATCCTGATTCGGGCAAGAGAAGGCCCTATGTCCAGCGGGAGGAGAGAGATTGTATTATCTTGCACTGAAGTGCTTGTACAGAGGGGACACAACGAGCGAGTAGGAACGGGGGTGCAGAGCAATGCCTAAGCCTTAAAGCGCTAAGCCTATGCCTTGCCACTGGAGAGCTCGGATTTCTCTAAGTGTTGTCCGATACTTGTTCGAATGAATGAAACTAGCCCCTGGCGTCCCCTTTTATAGGCCAAGGAGAGGCTCAGGTGTACAGGAACCCTAGGGCCGTGGTGGGTGGTGATGTCGATGGGATGATAGCGATCGTGTCACGGTTGCTATAAAGGCGTGCACCGGGCATGGCTTGTCCTGTAGCGACGTGCTTGGAGATGATGGTTGTCCTTCATGTGTGTCACGATGACGCCCGTAGGTGGTCGATGAAAGACCCATGCCCTGTGGGGGCGTGCGAATCCTTGTAGACGTCGTGTCGGGAGTTGTTGGAGTGCTGACCGGAGGCATCGAGATCCAAGTCGAGGGGTGGTCGCAGGGATTGAGGCCTAAACTGATAAGGCCGAGCCCCGAAAAATATGGTACCAGTGTTGACAATCGCGTCTCGAGAGGGTGTCTGACGGGGCACAGTGTCCGGCATGGAGTAACAGTGCGGTATGATCCGCCGATTCTCTGGGTATGGGCGGTAAAAGGAGGATTTGACCGTCGTATCTGGTCACTGTAACCCTGCTGTAGCCATAAGGTTAGGCAGGAGTTGGTGGGAGCATTAAATCCCTAGTCTCGTACGAGGAGCAGGTGTGTCGTAGGGGGTTGCGGCAGTCAACGGGGGGTCGTTCGCCCTTGCGGAGTTCCGCCTCTCGACGGGGGGTCGACCGCCTCGTGTTGTGATCCGCCGATCGAGGGTCCCGTCGAGGGAGGACATGTACGGATTGACGCGCCCCCTTTGTGGGCCGGCCCAGTGCGGCTCGGTCTAGGGGTATTGGGCCTTGTTTCGTAGAAGAGTCGTTGGCTTGATCCATAGGGAGCTTTCTGAGGGTTTTTACATTAATTGTTCGGAGATTATTTCTCCTGAATCGAGGTTTAGGGTACCCTTTATTCGGGTAACCGACGCCCTGCTATCACCATCAGCCCTGATCTGCGAGCAACTCGACTTATATCACCATGGTACGTTGTGTTCATATGCATGAGCTGTGTACCACCTGTATGGTATGCCCATGTGAATGATGTGTCCTGCTGAGTATACTCACATCGGAACTTGGCAGCACTGTTGTATTCCTTCCTATGTACTATGGCAAATTCAATGTTGGCAACACATTACTACTCGTACGTGCTCTTAAATAAGTTGATTATTAATTTTCTACTTTGGCAAATACAATACATGTCAAATTGCTTCTTTAAAAAAGTACTATAGGATAATGCTGCACTACCCTTCTGTTGGTACTACAAGCATCCGGGAGAGAGCCAAACCAAGCAAGAGTTGTGGATATGATAGCTCTTTGTATTTTTAAAGCATATGCATTTCACTAAAGAAACACTTCTATGCATTTTGCGTTCCTTCCAATGTGATTTCAGTTTTGGCATACGTTCTACACGTTCTTTAACGAAATAAGCCCATTCTCTTGCTTTTGTAAAGCCATTCCTTTAATTTTTGTAACCATATTGGTCTCTATTTCTTGCATTTCATGTAAAAACCAACATATATTTTTTAGAAATTTCTGCAGCAACAGGAGGGAACCACCTGGTTACTATAATTATAAAATCTAATTAATAAAAACTCACCATGTCCACGGGCATGGCCACCTCGGCCTCGACCGCCCACTCCTTGTTCTCAACCGGGGAGCAGTCCTAGCCGCCACAGCCTCTTCCTCCGCTGCTGCCTCGTGATCAGCAGTCACCTCCTACTCCTTGGTCTCCGCCTCTGCTGCCGACGCGACCTCGGCCGCCTCTGCTGCTTCCTTGGTCTCTGCATCGGCCGGCGCAGCCACGGCCTCGACCTCGACCTCCTTGGTCTCAGCCTCTGCCTCTAGCTCCGGGTCCTTAGCGGTCTCCACCACCGAGCTGCTGGCTCGCTGGCGGACAAGGTCTCTGGGACGACCGGAGCGGCGGCAGCCGCCGCCTCCTCCTTGGAGATCCGGATCTCCTCAACGACGGCGGTGGCCGGCTACACAGCAGCCTCCACCACTGGAGCTGGAGCTGCAGCCTCCTCATCCTCGACGACGGCCGCGGTGGTCGGGACTTGGACCTGCGCGTACAGGAGTTTAGTACTAGTCCCTCGCACACGGTGGCGATCGGTGGGGACGCAAGCTCCGCGGCGGCTGCGGCTATGGCATCTGCGCGGGAACTAGGGAACCGGGCGGCGCAGCTCGGCTAGGGTTCCAAAGGGCGGCTCGGCGCAAGCTGGCAGGCGGGGCCCGCCTGGCGGTGACTCGATGGTACGGGCGCGGAGGCCGCTACGCTGCGCTGCTGCTGCGGCTGGTGGGCTGCGGCGCTGGGCCAAGGCCCAAGCGGGAGGGCGTGTAGGAGAGAAGCAGACCGTGGAGCTGGGCCGGGAGCCTGCTCGCGCGCGCGCTGGGGAATGGAGGAGTGCGGCAGCCCAAGCTGGGCTGGAACCGAGCGCGGGCAAAAAGCGAGGGAGGAAAGTGAGAGAGAGAAAGGCTTTTTTAATATGGAAAGGATTTTTAAACCATTTTCCAAAACAATTTTGAGACCAGAATTTAAGAGGCTTTTGAGACTCTCATTTTAAAGCATCTTGAGATTTAAACACATTTAGAAATACTTTTGAAACTTAAACTTTGATCTTATTTAGAAATATGGCTTTTTGAAGGTTTTGTTATTTTTAAAATTGAAAAGAACCTACTAAGGGTTGGATCGAGTTTCTCATACAAAGCAACAAAAGCAACAGACTCTATAAAAGTTTTACAAACTCACCACGACGGGCACGGCCATCTCAGCCTCGACCGCCGCCGCTGCTGCCTCGGGCTCGGCCGCTACCTCCGGCTCTGCCTCCTTCTCCTTAGTCTCCGTCTCTGCTGCCGGCACGGCCTCCGCCTCTGCTTCCTTGGTCTCTGTGCCTCGGTCGGCGCGGCCACGGCCTCGACCTCGACTTTCATGGCCAGGGTCTCAGTTTCAGGCTCCGTAGCGACAACCTCGATCTCCGCCATCGGAGCTGGCTCGACAGCGGCAGGGGTCTCTGGGACAGGGACCACCGGAGCAGCAGGCTCCTCCTCCTCCTTCGTGATCTCCTCGGCGGCCGCCTGGACAGCAGCGCCAGCCTCCTCGACGGGCGCGGCAGTCGGGACTTGGACCTGCACCTGCGTTCGCGCACACAGAAGGAAGGGGTCAGCATGCTAAGTTTAGTACACGATCACGTATTGGATCCAGTCCCTACTCCATCGCATCAGCAACTTACAGATCTCTCAAAACTACGCAAGCGAAGTGAATCATCTATGATCAAGGATGAACCACCAATGCAAGCAATAACTGACACGAACCCAAGGATGCAGCAGGAGCCCACCGTACCGCGCGGAGAATAGAAAGGCCAATGGGCACGGTTAGAGTTCATTGCGTACCTGGATTGCCGCTCACTGCCATGTGCGTCGTCCATGTCCGGGGCCCTCTAAAAAGCGTTCTTCGTCTGTTGCTAGAAGGCTTTGTTTAGATGCCTTCTAAATTTGAAGTTTTTTCGTTCTCTCGGCATCACATCAATGTTTAGCCACTTATATAAATTATTAAATATAGATAAAAATAATTAATTACATATTTTAATTGTAAATTACGAGATAAAAATCTTTTAAACCTAGTTAGTCTATAATTAAATAATAATTATTAAATACAAATAAAAATATTATAACAACAAATTTAAAAAGATTTTAGCATCTAAACGACGGCCAATGGTTCGATGGCGCAAGTACTGTATTACCGCTATATAGAGCGGTCATCGTTCGCCGGCTTTACTACTCTACTAGTGGCCTTGTTTAGTTGTGCCGATTTATTGTCACCAGGAACATGTACTGTAATATTTTATTTTTATTTGATAATAATTGTTTAAACATTGACTAATTAGGTTTAAAATATTCGTCTAACAAAGTATAACCAAACTTTACGTATGTGTCGGTATTTTGATGTGATGGAAAATCATCTTTTTACATCGTGAAATTTGAAGAAAAATTTAAGAACTAAACAAGGCCTAGTATCCATCCATGCTCCGGAAGGTGAAGCCTAATGTAGTTCCTTTCAGACTTGAAACGGTTTGATAAGAGGCTTGTTTAGTTCTCTTCTAATTTTAAAATTTAGCACTCTATAAAATGAAAATTTTCCATCACACTAAAATATTAACACATATATAAATTACTAAATACAGATAAAATTAAAAACTAATTATATAGTTTAGTTGTATTTTACAAAACAAACGTTTTAAGGCTAGTTAATCAATATTTAAATAATAATTTACAGATACAAATAAAATACTAGGATGAGATATATGAATTTTTACTCGCCCCGGTTCACTACTAAACAAGGCCAAGATTCCGTTCAGAGTTGAGGCGAACCGGGCTCTAGCTGGTTGCCGTACTAGAAGCATGAGTACGTGACGTAGTACGTCATGCAACATCATTGCATCCGTAGAAAGCTGATTTTCCTTCACGATTTGATGGCTCAGGCATGGTCAGTCAACATTCACTGTTCGTCTTTTCAGTGTTGCGTCTTGTCAATGCAGTGAAGCCGGCCTGATGATCCAACGCTGCCGCGAGCCACGTGATCGATGAAGACTTGCCGCAAGCCCGAGTTTGCGTGGTGCTAGGAGGGGCTAAGACTAACCGTACTTAGGTTATTTTATTTTTTTATACGTCTTAGTCATCAAAATTTTCTCCTTTATACATAATTTTTTGGTATTTATCTATCCTTTATATCTTTCTTCGTACTGAAAATAAGACCCACACATCAGGCTTTTTTCTTTTTATTCCACCCGACTCCCTTCCCGGGCTCCATCTCTCTCGACCAGTACCAGTACTACTTCGCGGTGGAGGAGTTCGAGCGCGAGGGCCGCCATGGCCGGCAGCTCTGCATCCTCCAAGCGAACCTCTGAGCCAGCGTGGAGCAGCGGCGGTCGCAGCCCCGGCCATGGTGTTCGTGCGGAGACGAGGGAGTCGGGGAAGGAGCTTTCATGGCGACCATGGCTCCTCGCGGGTGGACCTTCCCCAGCTCTCCATGGCCGCTCTGCCCCTCACCGCCCCACCCCGCACCGACGGCCGCGACGTTCCTCCATCCACATCGACGCCGGCGACGCTCACTCCGTCATAGACCACGACACTAGCTGCTACCCCTCCAGCCGCAGTGGCACGCCCGTCCCGGCTCCTGTTCACACGGCGCCGTGGCGCGGCGCGACCCCGAGCCGGCGCCGGTGCCAGCGGTCGAGGAGGGGAGGTGCATGTGCTCTCTCCCTCCCCAATCAGCCGGGCCCCGCCGCCGTCCCCTCCCTTTCCTCCTTCGCAGCGGCAGCCCTCGACGACATCAGCCTAGTGCAGAGGCGGCGGCACGGGCAAGCTCTGTCCCGGCCCCGGCGTGCCGTGGGCAAGCTCTGCCCCAGCCACGGCGTAGCATATGGCCTCCGCCGACGTCCTATGGCCTCCGGCGGCGCCTCCCATGGCTACAAGCCATCGCCGGCGTGGCGGACCCCCTCCTCCCTCTTCGGCACTACGGCAACCTTCCTCCGCGGCTGTGAGCGTCAGCGCCAGATCCTGCCCGCTTCCTCCACCGACGTGCGCTCTCTCTCCTCTAACGTCGTTGTCATGGGCCCACAGTGTCCTGTAAAGGACCTCCCGTACTCCGGTAGCAATACCGAAGTCTTACAGGACCCGCTACGTTGATTTTTTCCGGTACCTGCTCCCGCAGAAAGTGGATCAGGACCCGGTGTGGATGATCTAAGCGGTTTATAAGCAGCTTTTATGTCAGTGAGCTATAGTTATCGTTGTCTGTATGACGCAACATTTGCAAATTGACCCTTAGCGCACAACAGCCGAGGTAAGGCCGTCGTCTCGTGAGTAGACGGCTTCGGCCCGTGCTCCGAGAAATCCACCTACCTGCGTTGAACCCGTGTGGATTACTGGTATTAGCTTCTTCCCTTATTTGAAGAATGTGCAAATCGGTTGAACCTTATAAAATCCATTTAAAATTGAAATAAAATCCAAAAAAATGGTTCAAATTCATTTGGGTCCCTTTTGAGTAGAACTATATCCTAGAAGTGATAAAACATATATTTGACATTATATAGAAAATTGTTTGTTACTCGTATCATTGTGACTTTTTATATAAATATATTAATATAATATAATATAATATTTATATTGATTATTTGTTAATACGTATTTATGTTTGATCATGTTGCTAGAACTACTAGTCTAAAAAATATCTCAATCATATTTAACTTAATTATGCTTGATTTGTTTTGTATCAACTAGCAACACACTAGTGTATAAGAATCATATTCATACTTGATCATGACTTATATGCAATCATTAAACAGTTAAATAGGCAATCATTGTATGAGCTGTCTATTTAGCTATCTATACATAGATCTCAGAAATTTATAGACAGCAGGCTGTCTATGGACTGTACATGCTCTAATTTTCAGCCAATAAAAATTTTGTAAGGACAGCTCCACCTTTTGAGACTATCCGCAACGGGATTTGTAAATTCTCGCTTAGGCGGTGGGGCAGCGTTGGGAAGAACAAGATACGAAGGAAAAAAAAATCAGGTGCTGGGAGCCTGGGACAGACAGACAGACCATAATTCTCACTTCCACTTCTCGTACCGTAGTGGAATCACACTCGCTAACTTGTTTTTCTGCTTCCCAATGGATGCATCGACATGCATGTGTTCACTGGATTAATAACCTGGTCATATCGGCCCACCCATATATAGGAACTAAATTCAGTTTGTGCATACCATAAAATAGTAGCAGCCACTTGATGATGCAACAGGACAAATCTCCGAAGCAGCAAACACAGCATATGCATTCACCGAAATCTGAAGAAATTTCAAATAAGTGAACGCTAGGTCCATGACTCTATGGTTTTACTCCAGTCTGATCCATCTGGTACCAAAGTACTAACGGACACAACGTGATCTCTACAAATTGATTGAGGAGGAGACGAGCTATGGCTTGGGCCGCTGTGCGCCTGTGCCAATGGTGAGAGACACCACAACATGAGGTTAAAAGGAAGAATATCATGGAAAAGGTGATGGCTAAAAACTAGACTAAAAAGTAGTGTTCGTTAATCTGTTGTGAGAAAAAAAATACTTCATTAATTTGTCATGAGAAAAAAAAATTATACCATAGCTGATAAACCAGGTTGATAGTTTACGCGAACAAGGCCCATTTTGATTACTAGCTTAGGCCTAGATTTGATGAGAATGGTCATTGTATTTTTGACTAGGAAACTAGGCATGTTTCCTTTCGTGAAAGTGGAGCCAACAAAGAGATGGAGCCCAAATAGAGATGGAAGTGCAAACTGATTAAGTGTCAACATGTTTGATAATTTGTCTACACTTCTTTCGGCAATGACTCATGTAACCTAACCATGACACAAATGATCTAATGTTGAGGCATGTTTGATAATTTGTTTACACATCTAGATTTGATGAGCATCGCTATCTGATGACGCAGCCATGCTGCTTTGAATATTGAAAGCCAGTTATCACGTGATTTAGATTTTTATATGCCCATGGACAAAGTATGATCAGATATCTATATATGACTACCTCTATCAGGAGAACGCATATTGGAAGTAATCTAGCTACGGCAAATGACTATAGTGCAGAACGAGTTCGATCAGTATCTGTACAACGGTTCGGATGACAATGGTAGCTGTTTGCTTTTTTTTTTTTTTTTTTTGAGAAATATGGTAGTAGCCGTTTGCTGCTAGTACGTCTAAACGCCATTTTAGAATGATGATGAAGACGGCCTGCTACTTAGCCGGGCGGCATGACAAGGCCACAACGGCACTGCCGCACTGGGCTAGGAAGGGCCTGCGTGATTGGTGCATGCAGCAAACAGTCATATATGGGCCTACTATTCTAAATTACTCAACTGATTCATATTTGAATCCCTTTCCATTGGCCCAAACAAAATTAATGATGACTATATGCACGGGAATGTATCTTTATACGAAAAAAATCATAAGACAAGACACGATAATGTTGCAACTGAGGAAGGCATAGTATGTAAAGCTAATGGTCATACTGATATTTGACGACAAAAAAGAACGTTGATGGAGCCATTAATTAATAATATAGCAATATGTTAAGTGAATTGTAAAACAAAATAAGAGTCATTGTATAAGGGCCCATATATGATTTATAGTCACGCACGAGTCACGGCGTTCACTAAGAAGATGTAGGGCGCTCATGGTGGAGCGAATGAGACGATGATGTGAAAAAAAAAAAAGGATCCATTGGCAGGCTTGATGGAAGCTATGCATACCGAAGAGTAAGGGAGGAATGAGGCTTTAGAGATTTTCACAGTTTCAATTTATCAATGCTTGCAAAACAGGTCTGGAGGCTGCTGAGTGATCCCGACTCACTTTGTGCAAACGTGTTAAGAGCGAAATATTATCCTGATGGGAATTTACTCCATGCGAAAATGGAGATATGCTAGCAGGTTTGGAATGTTTTAAACGTGGTTATACATGGAGAGTTGGGGATGGCACACATATTAATATCTGGAATGATAATTGGATTCCCAGTAGTCACACTTTGAAGGTTTTAACACCGCGTGGGAATGTTTTAATTTCAACAGTGGATGAGTTGGTCAACCCGGTTGCTGGAAGATGGGAGGTGCAATTGATCCGATCCATTTTTTGGTCTGTTGATGCTCAGAGAATTCTCCCAATCCCAATTTTTTATGGACTTGAGGATGTGGTGGTCTGGCATCATAACCGGAATGGCCTATTTTCAGTAAGATCAGCTTATCATGTCCAGTGGAATTACAGTATAAGTTTGGAAATCAAAATTACAACGAAGTAGCAGGTGGTATAGGGTTATGCTCAGTATGGCGTCAATTGTGGAAGCTCTCAGTTCCAAGTAAGATTAAAATTTTTGTATGGCGAGCTCTCCATTGATGTATACCGTGCCATGTAATTTTGGCAAATAAGCATATCTCCAACACAGGCAATTGTCCTAGGTGTTTAACAGGTGCTGAAGATATCAAACATTCCTTGTTCTCTTGTAGCCAAACTAGAGATGTTTGGCTCTCTCTTGGTTTGTGGGAACAAATTCAGAATTTGTTGCTGGTGGACAGATCAAGATCAGTACTGATCCAGGAGATAATTCGACAAGGTGGCTTAGCCAAGGATTTTAAAAATGTGGCCTTGGCTGAAATCATACTGATAGGTAGCTGCTGGTTCATTTGGTGGCAACGTAGATATGTAGTACACAGGGAAGAAATTCAGAATCCAGCAAGAGCAGCTATGTCAATTGCAGCAATCTCAACAAATTATGCTTTTGCACCGAGGAAATCAATTATGATGAGATCTTGGGGGTAGGGAACACTGGTGCTGTCATCAGAGATGCCGTTTTATTGCAACATCTTATAGCTACATCTCTCGTGTGTTGGACGCAACTGTGGCGAAAGCCTCAACATTAAGAGACGAACTCCTACTGGCTCAGCAAATTGGTACCAGTCGAGTGCAAATCCGAGATGATTGTATATAGGTTGTTGATACAATGCTTGGCGGAGGTTTCTCAGTTACGGCATCAGCGACAACCTACAATGAAATTTGTCTACTCTAGGAGGATTTAGATGCAATATCTATTAGCTATTGTAATAGGGGGTGTAATTCTGTAGCTCATGAGCTGGCTAGACGAGCAATGTTAGACAAAAGTTCTCATGTTTGGATAGATGAACCCCCTTCATCTATTCGTCACTTAGTTGTAAACGATGTAACTATTTTTATGAATCAATAAAGCTTGTCGAAGGGCTTAAACTGAAAAAAAAACTATTTCTTGTTGCAATAAACGCTAATAAGGCCATTGCCTTTAGAGTATGACGTGTGAGTAAAAACAAAGCCTAACGGAAACGCATAAAAATCGAAAGATATAGTAGCCATGCAATGCTCGTGGGTCTCCTTGCTAGTTTAACTGTAAATAGTCGAAGAAGTGTCATTGTAAATGAAAACGTGACACCCTGGCAATTTGCTAACTCTTTTGCTAGATGTCAAACAAATGGATAGTTTTTGTTTGCATGTGTCACTGGTGCAGAGTTGTAGATTCGAGACTAAGTTGTATTAGTGACGGCTATGAGTCGCGTCTCGAAATTTACGTCTCAAATAAGACCATCATTGTGACGCGTGAATACCCTTCTCAAAATAACATGAACACAGACGGGCAGAGTCCACTCACCGTCTCTGAAAAATAACGGACTTCACATATAGAGCCCGTCTCGGATCTTCTTGAAACGGGGAAACAACCATCTCTAGTTGTTTCTCTCAGCGACGGGTGATACCGCCCGTCTTAAGTTCTATCGTCTCAGTTTCGCTTCATATTTTGCGACGGATGAAATCGCCCGTCTCAAGCAGACAGAAATTCAGACGGCTAAATACCCGTCTCAGACATGAATTCTAGACATTTGCTGAGTCTACTCAGGGACAACTGTATACTCGTCTCTAAGTATCCTTATTGAGACAGCTAAACAACCGTTTAATGTTTTAAACAATAGTGACGGAAGCCCGTCTCAAATACAACACACCCGTCTCAAAGTCAAAACACCCATCTCAAGAACACCGTCTCAGATATATAAATTGGTACATAAAAGTTGGCTCCAAGAATTAAAGCCTGACCAACCTTTCGATCTGCAGACTGGACTAGCAAAATCAGTGGAAAATGACTTTCAAAGAATTATATATATAGGCCAGGAAAATTTTTGAGCCATCAAGCTGTGGAATAATTTGACTAGCAGAGAGGTAATTCTACACACATTTCTGACAAGATTCCTGCAAGATGTGGGTTCTTTTTTTCACCTCTCTCCTGTGTCCTCTCAGCTACAAAATTTGAATGGACAAAATCATTTAATTTGCCTCGATCAGGTGCATCCTCCCTGCTGGATATGGATACGGTAGTTTGTCACTTTCTGTACCCAACGCCATTTCAACCACTGAGACGGGCTCTGCCCGTATCACATATAGAGCTCTGCATTTTAAATAAGCATTTTCTGTAGTCTATCTGAGACGTTTTTATGCGGCACCCGTATCTAATATCTAGCCAATACAGACGAGTGTCACGTAGATTACAGTAGCGAAGACGATTATGATATCAACCCGTCTCAATTCATGTGTTTACGACGATCGGTGATACCCATCTCCTAGCATTATTTTTGTTTAACTCTGCGCTGGCTTATTTTGGTGTGGTGTGCTGATGTCTCACGGCCAGCCCCCGCCGCGCAATCCACTTGGCGCTGATTAATCCGCCCCCCGAGGAGAGGACGTAGTGTGCTGAACCTTTGCAGTCGAGTCGGAGCGAGATGCTTAGAGAACACCTGCACGGCCACGTTCTGTCTCGCAGCTCGCGGCTCGCCCACACGCACATGCTCGCGCTGCGCTGCCATTGCCATTGCTGCTGACCTGCTGCTGTGTTGTCTTCGAGACCGCGATCGAGTGCTATTCGGGTCCCGCCGTTCGGCGTTGCCCCGTGACCACCGTGAGCTCACGCCACCACCTCGGTCGTCGCTCGTCAGAGAGTACTCCTACTGCGTAGGTAGCACAGCTGCACTGCTGGCTTCTGGCTGCTGGCATCAAGCACCATGCTGTAAGATATTCCTCAAAAGGATAGATAGACTCTGAGCCAATCGCTATGCACACTGGATCGGAGTTGGGATATCGGATATGATATGATATGGCGGCCACGAAAACACGTCACATGACTCGAGACTGAAATGATGTTAAAAGTGTGCTGTTACTGTATATTCCTGATTTGCCAGGCACCCGTACATCTCACAGTGAAGAAATTAGTAGTAAAACAGGAGCACGTGATCAGGACCAGTAGTAGGCCAAACCAAAGCGTTGCCTCCTTGCCAAAAACGACATGAACGCGGAGGCCCGGACCAAGATAGCGAAAGGTCGCTACGTGGTTTTGGTAATTAAGTGATAATTTTAAATTAGATTAATATGTTAAATTAAGTATACACATGAGATTAGTCCACTTGTGATTATATGTAATGAAGGAGCTCATTGAATATGTGACATGACATGGAGTCATGTGACTAAGACGGAGAAGATCGAGATGATGCTTGTCTCGATGAACCAGTGGATGTGTGAAGGACAAGTCAATGCTTTGAAGCGATGGACCATGAGACGGTGAAGCTTGAGCAAAACTTGGTGCCGATGGACCATGAGACGGTGAAGAACAAGTGAGGTCAGGATCGATGGACCAAGCTATGGTAGTGTCCATCAAAATAAAGATTCAAGAACATCAACATCTATCCAAATCCAACTCTTTGCATCAAAGGACTCACCATACACGTGATACAAGAGGCTAATCTTCACGTGCTATCACATTTACATGGCATCAAGCGACACATCCTTGTGATATCTTCATGTGGTATGGGCTATCATACCTTTATGGTGATTGACGATAAAGGGGGAGAGAAATGTGCAAAGATATGCAAGAGGCATATTACAAGGGAGAATTTGGACAAAGATGAGAGAAGACATAGACATGGACCAAGAGGAAGCAACATTGAGGAATGAAAGAGGATAAAAAATTCTTGGACAAGAGATGCACACAAGTGGGGGGGCAAGCTCATGAACTTGGTTGATTGCATTTGATGTGTGCATATTCATGTGCTTGCTTGCATTTGCATAAGTTTTTAAATTCAATATGCAATGCTTGTGTGGTGTATGCTAGTCATAGAACTTGATTGATGATTTGATAACTAGCATGCATAGGATGGTTTAGCTAGTCACATGTGTTCTTTCTCATGATACTAGAGCCTTGTTTATAATGTTGATCTCATGAGGTATCTAGTTGTTTTATATGTGGTATCTAGCTAACTATGATGCTAAGGATGAATTCAATGGTGCAACTCCGATTGGTATCACGCTTCAAAGGTTTATCCTATACACCTTAGCATCACTTAGTAGTGCTAACTCTCCTAAAATTTTCATATTTTTTGCATGTGTGCAAGCTTGAATTCAAACCAATTGAGCACACATGTAGGGGAAGCTATCACTATTAAGTTGATTTTGTGGCACTTATTCAAATCTTGACATTCAACTTAAATGTTGGATAAGTGGCATAGAGTCCAAAAATTATTGATTTACATATCTTTGTAGAGTTGTCA
>CM041632.1:43468707-43498910 GCA_023333625.1 Bothriochloa decipiens
TGCTTAAGAATGCAATGATTATGCTTGCTTAACACCAGAGTGTTACACTAGTTGCTTAGGTTTGTGTGACCTTACAAGCTAGACTGATGAGGAGAGCACTCGCTAGTTTAACACCTTAATTTCTTGTGTAGGATCGTTTAGAATGTACGTCTAAAGTCATAGTTAGAGGAGTAAAATCTTACCTAGACCGATAGTTTTAATTCCGCTCTTATTTTAATTAGCCGATACGTTAAGTTTTTAGAAAGAACTATTCAACCATCTCTGATCCGTCACGTCGACCTCTAAGACTGGCCTCGAGAGGTACCGTTGCACCATCCATCTCGGATCGGAACAAAAACACGTATTGATAGCTCGGTCTGAACCCATGGTCTGTCGGTAGTAAACGAGGACTCAGGAGTGCAACACAATCGGAGGCGCCATTTGGCATCGTGACGTAAATGGTACCCCAGTGTCCAGTACAGTGCTCTACGTAACGTACCTGGACCGCTTTGATTGATTGCTCGAGCTCGGACCACCGTGTGGTGTGGTGGTCAAACATGCATGTGTGCGAAACCCATGAGAGAGTCGTCATTGCATGTCCAGAGGCAGCAGATCCATCAATCCATGCAGCATGATCGGTCTGTCTCGGGCCCTGTACTCCGTATATACCAGACGTTCAAAATCACAACAATGATTATTCAAAAAAATCACAACAATGGACACAAAGGGGAATTCCCACAAAGGACGTGTCGTGGAGGGTCGAGGACTGAGAAGTGGTGGAGCGAGGAAGAACCAGCGATCCGAACGGCCGAACCTTCTCAGACTACTACTGGTGCCGCTCGGCGCTCGCTTCGCTGCTGCTCGACTGATGACACTGCCGCTAGTCGGAGGCTAGCTCGTCGCATGTTCTGCGGCGGCCAACTGGTGCGGCGTGGCCGTTTCTGTGTGTGACTCGAAACTTGGTGCTACCCATGTGGCTTTCTCAGCACGAACAGGTAGAGTACAGTACAACGCCCCAATGGAACAGGTCTAGCGGCACCCTACAAGATGTTTTCGCGTAATAAAAGTCACAAAAAAATGTTTTTGCGTAGCGTCACCAAATGCTTGCTGATGTATGCGCCTTGGCGTTTGCTTCCTGGTAACACGAATCCTGTCCAATACATTATTGAAGCTGCAGTCATGCAGTGTGAATACTAGAAATATTGAAGCGCATTCTGGTTCATGTGTTCACATTTTATTTTCCACACGTTAAAAAATGGGGTGTGCATGGAACGAGCTCGCAGGCGGCCTCTCTGCTCTCTTGCGGTTGAGCACATGCACGCCACTCGACGGCTAGGCCCGCCTGCGCCGAGTTACGAGGAGACCAACGTGCTCCGATCCGTCGGGTCAAACACACTGCTGACCACTCTGGATATGCTCTTATGCGCACACACTCAAATTTTGGAGGGAAGGATGGCCGCCGCCATGAACATTCCTCATGATTTACCGCCCCCTTTGATTTTGGGTGGATAGACAGCCTTCGTGTAAGTTATTTATATCCCACGCCGTACTGCACGTCTGCACAAATCCCGTTCTCCTATGCGGATGAAGAGCCGCCGTGACCGGACAGGACTGACCGTGCAGCTGACGGAAAGTTTAGGATAAGTTTAATTATGCAATACACTGAGGGCCCCTCTCGTACAAATTTGGTTCATAAATACTTGTCAAAAAAAACTTTGGTTCATAAAGTAGAGTATAATTTCGGCTCCACGACAAATAACTACTTACATTTGCATTACATTACTTATGGCCTTTGTAATTGTAGATAATTGAGCAACCCCTTAAGTTTGCATATACAGACTAATTATTAACAATAAACTCATATTAACATGCCCTCAAATTTACATATAGAACTCCCAGCGAACCACGAGAGGAGCAAGGAACGATAGGAAGGAGGATCGTTGCCGAGCCTAGGCGGTGAGGGGAACTCTGTGACTACGATGGCTGGCCAAAGCCAGGCTCTAGGAAAATGTTCATCCTCCGTGTGTTTTCTAGGGTATGGCCGTATTGGTCCATCTTGTATGCTGTGCGACAAGGACAACGAGCTCATGCGAATATGCGATGACGCTAGCGTTACTGCTCACGCCCTCACTCGTCTTCGGCAACGAGGACGCGCAAGCCTGTACGATCAGTGACTCTTGTGTCTCAGTGCGTGTCACTGACAGGTCAGAAACGCTATGCACACACAGTATGTGTGACGACATGACGTGACGTCATAGTAGTACTTCAGTTCTCAACAGGGGCTCAGATTACTCCACAAGTCCTCAAAGTATAATGCAACAATAACACGAAATGGTAGCTAGGAGTAGATAGATAGAGTTGCGAGCTGCAACCGTAGTAGCAATACACTTGGTGGAGCACAGTTCGTCTCCCCGCTTACATCCGTGCGCCGCATCGGCTTCACGTACCAAATAAATCACCAAATCACGCCTAATTGATACTAGTGGCAATATATTAAGACCCACAAGCGAAGCGCCCTTGGCTTTGGCTTGCACTTGCACTGGGGTCATCAAATCGCGATGCTCTAATCACCCAACAATCAATCGACACGTTCGGCTACCTCCCATGAATGATGAATGGTGAACGTGAATGGCTGAATGCTAAGCCACCCAAAGGATCGGAGGGCAGCTAGAGCTGGCCGAAGGAGTGCGCGAGGTAGGCGAGCGCGCCGACGAGCGGCGCGTTGATGTAGGTGGCCGGCTCCGAGTGCTCGTGGTCGTTCCGCGCGTCGGGGAACCGGTCCTGCATGTCGGGACCGCCGACGACGGCGCCGACGAGCACGTTCGGGTTGGCGCCACCCGCGTACAGCGCGGTGAACCCCTGCGAGCACCCGATCCTGCCCGGGTGCGCCTCCACGGACGGCAGCGACGACGCGCGGTGGTGGATGCGGCGCGGGTACCTGGCGCCGTACCCGACCATGTACGACATCCCCGCCGGGTTGCTCCCCAGCAGGTAGTCCACCTGCCGGCGCGCGACGGCGCGCAGCCGCTGCGGCGTCACGACCTCGCCGCCGCAGCGCACCGTCGCCTTGGCGAACGCCAGGTACTTGGCGTAGGTGAGCAGGAGGAACGCGCTGGAGGTCACGTACTGCATGTTGCTGTCGCTGAGCCGGAACAGCAGCCCGCCCCGGGTGTACTGCGTGTTGTCCGTGGCCGTGCCGGGCACCATGGAGCAGATGAACCCGTCGGCGTGCGCCTTGTACTTGTGCACCGCGCCCAGGCGCTGCACCAGGAACGACTTGGCGATGAGCACCCGGGCGCCGGCGTGCTTGTTGTCCCACCCGAACGTGTTGTCCGACTCGTCGGCGCCGAGGACCTGGCCGTTGGTCTGGATGTAGCTCAGGTACGTGGGGCTCTTGGTGGCGCGGTGCAGCCACGCCGCGCCCCAGAGGAGCTCGTCCTGGTACCCGGAGTAGGAGCAGTAGAACGGGCACACGTCGGCGGCGAGGCCCGTGCTGTAGGCGCCCCGGTGCTTGTCCGCGAACTGGAACACCCGCTTGGCCCGGGCGACGAGCCGGCTGGCGTAGGCCGGGTCGGACTTGCGGAAGACGAGCGACGCGGCGGCGAGCGCGGCGGCAGTCTCGGCGGCGACGTCGGAGCCCGGGGTGCTGGCGTCCACCTTGTACACTGTTCTTGGGGTGTCCATGTCCTCCGGACGCTCCCAACACGCGTGGTCCTTGGTCGCGTCACCAACCTGTGAATGTGAATGGTGATGGTGTGAGCCGTGCAAGTACTACAGAGGATTTGTTGCTTGTGAAAAAGGAGCAGCCTTTCGAGCTGTGCTTGTTGTACCAGTGTACTAGCAAGTGAGTGTTTTCTGTTTGACCATGACTCGCTCAATGAGGAACAGGAACGCAAGACCACGACTTGCCTGGACGTAGATGGTGTCCGGGTGCGCCGTGGCCTTGAGCAGGTAGTCGGCGCCCCAGCGGACGGCGTCCCTGGCGTGCGGCAGCTCCGACTTCATGAGGCCGCCGAACTCCACCACGCTCCACGCCAGCATCGTCATGCTGAACGCCATCGGGAACCCGAACTTGACGTTGTCGCCGGCGTCGTGGTACCCGCCCACCAGGTCCACCTGCCCGTCGACAAGAACGCCGTCCGGCCGTCAACAAACAAACAGCACAATGCAGGACTGAATGAAAGCAGAGAGGGCTGGCGGCCGGTCACAACGACTTGCCTTGGCGGAGGCGCCGTCGGAGAGACCCGAGTCCCTGCGCCAGGACATGCGCTGCGACGGCGGCAGCTTGCCCGACCGCTGGCCCTCGAAGAAGAGGATGGACTTGGCCAGCGCGTCCCTGTAGTCGTGCGCGGCGGGGCCGTGGTGCCCGCGGGAGGCAATGGCGTCGCCTGGGAGGCGGAGGGCCGCCGCGAGGAGGACGTAGGCGACGAAGACGCACCGGAGATGAGCCATGGCCGGACACTGGAACATCGCCGCTCACGGTCACTGGCCACTGGCTCCTCGGCTACTACTGGCTCTCCCCCTGCCGCCTCGCTTCACACCACGCACCAATGCCCACTCGAGCGCTGCTTTTAAAGGCGCGGGACTGTTTTCCGCCGTATACTATTTATTGTCGTTCCTTTTTCGGTTTTAGAACGGCCATTACTTTTCTCCTGCCAATCTGCCATGGCCGCATGCCCCGAGAGAGCCCTGAGCTCCTTCACATGGACATGGGCATGGCCACTGCCTGGCAAGGCATGAGTGAGCGAGCGTGGGTGACAGGGCCAGCCGCTTCGTCAAGGAAATGGTATCAACATCGTCAGTGGCAGAACACAACAGAAGGCTTTTTAAATCACTATAAGCCCATTTCGGCGCATGAAAACATGAGGTAAGATAGATGCCTCTCTGGCTGGCTCCCTGCAGAATGCAAACGCGTGATGTGCTTCGGCCTTTCATGATTTCATCTCGTGTGCATTGTGGTTGCCGAGGAGGGAATTGCCATTGCCAATAAACCAAGCACGATCAGGTTTTGGTTTCTAAAAAACAGCAAATTGATTTTGTTAACGGAAGCAGAGCTCAGAAATGGGAAGAGGTAGCCGGTCGGATAGCTCAAGGGGTTTCTTGACCCGCCGCAGCAATGACTGTGCAGACGAGGGAACCGTGCAGCCATCACCGCCGGCCATTAAGCCACAAGAGGCGCACTTTTCCGCTTTTTGATTTGAGCTGCACAAGATACCCGCGCTTTCGTTGCTCAGGGACCTCGGGCGCAAGAACAAAAGGTAGGCCTTGTTGTGTGTTCGGCCTGCTGAAGAGGCTCAGCCCGGCCCAGCTTGGTATGCATACCGTCCATAAATCAGCTTTGTACAGCCTTGTTTGAAAGTTCCGATTGCTGCGGACGAGCTCTAAGCTCAGTTCGATAGCGCTTGGCAGTGGCCAGCCGCCCGCCCACGGTTCGATTCCTGGTTTGGTCAACCGTGGGTGCGGAGTTTTTCTAAAATAATTTTGTTGCCTCTTACGCGTGGAGCCATAAAAAGAATGCGACGCGTCCGGCTCCTACAGAGCTATAGATGGACCCAGTGTCAAGAAGGACGCGGATTGGTGTGAGTATGTATATGAACAGATGCTACAACTATACGCCAGATGAGGGGGCGTCAAAAAAAGTTATAAATAAATTCTAATATCAAAGAAAAAAATAGTTCATCTGAATATAACAGAAAAATAGTGGATACCAGAAAAATCCTATGGCATATATTAAAAAACAAGATAAAATTAATGAAACATAAAAAATATGAAGTAAACTTAAATAAAAAAGAAAAAGAAAAGACCATGTAATAGAGGAAAGGAAAAGAAATAAAAAATCCCAAATAACCCAAAATAGAACATAGAATATTTTTACAGGTACTATATGAATAATACTCATGGCTCCATAAAACATGCCATGGATACCGATGAACAACCCAAACTACATCAAAGACATCTTGTTAGTATTACATATTGGGGAAATGAACATAAAAATACTTTTAAAAAAAATCTAGAATACATCGTATTAATCTTCACAATACTATATGAACAGTCTAGCATACATCACAAGAGTAGGGCAAGCCTACACCGACACCGTTGTTGGGCAAGATCACAGACTGGCTGACATATATCCTAGAAAACACCCAATCTCTAGAACTTGTAATAGTCATACACTATCCTAATGTCCTAACATCCCGGGAGGTAGGGGAAGGTGCTCCTTACTCCTTAGCCATTGCATGGTTGGTATCAGGGGTAAAATTTGGAGTGTTTACAAGCCAAGACAACAAATTTTGGTGGAGCTCCCTCTTTAGTTCTTCTGGACACCATATCAATAAGTTGTTTTTACCTCATTTTAAAATGAGTTATCTAGGAGCTGCCACTATTTTTGGCTTTGCCGGCATCAGCTTCTCCACACTATAGTGAGAAGCTGGAGTCGTGTGCATGGAACCTTATTAGA
The DNA here is from genome assembly GCA_023333625.1 of Bothriochloa decipiens. NCBI lineage: Eukaryota > Viridiplantae > Streptophyta > Magnoliopsida > Poales > Poaceae > Bothriochloa > Bothriochloa decipiens. The sequence goes on from CM041632.1 coordinate 43,475,144, forward strand.
GAGACATATGAAATGAGATAATTTCAAAACGAAATTCCTTGCCTTGCTATGTTTCTCTCTTCTAGGTCGAGTCGCTTGAATCAGCACAGTTACTGCCAACGCTGGCTCTTTTGGCTCTTGCAAATCCTGCTCCTTGGGTAATTGGACAAACTCTTTGCATACGAACATGGATAAAAAGAGGTTGCAAGGATTCGAGACACGAGACACGGATGCCCAGTCGCATCCGGGTTGCATTGAGTTCGACCTGGCGCACTGTTTTCAGACACGCTCCACGCAACATGGGAGAGCCGCAGCCTTGGAGAAGGGAACGAGACGCGAGGATGACGCGGGAGCAGAGCACCCTGCATGTACCTGTACGGCCCGGGCGCGGCTCGTCAGCAGTTGGGTATGGGCGCGCACGTCGCCATGACTTTGTTCTCCGTTCATCTCGGTGGCCTCCTTCACTCCAACTGCGAGTGCGAGACGCCAAACCCGTGCGTGATCATCGGCGGAACACACACAAGCGGCGCATTATGATTCTCCCGTTCTCATCCGTGGTTCGGTGCACGCGCAAGTCAGGCTTACGAAATCATAAAAGCACCGCCGGACTTCATGTTCATCGAGTTCGTCATTGATTCGTGTCGCGCCCTCGATCGATCGGCAGGCAGAAGCAGAACCATATGCCATTATGAAAAAAGCGTCACGAAAAGCCTCTGCAAGAAGAACGACCTGGACATGTGGCAATATGACAACGCGACAAGCCGATAACGGTGAATGATACACCGAAAGACCTACCTACTACATACGCGGCAATGCCCCCGTGACTGCACTTCCATTGCCACTTGGGATTGACAACACACACAAACCTTGCGGTGCAGGCTTGCATTGCGTTGCATACTCCGTGTTCAACTCTACTTTTGTAATAATAAACAAGAAATACAGAACCATCCATCGTCACGTGCCTCCCTACCATAAGGCGGGTTGCAAACTCATCAAATTTGTAATACGTTGTTAAGATCCGTATCAATATATTAACAATAATAACAATTATGTCTGTTTTTGTCCCTCGATTCTTTCCTTTATCTGTAGGTTAGTGGTTAAGAGCTTTAGTAGCACTTTAGGTTTTGGGTTCTACTCGAGCGAGCAAATATTTTAGGTTTTAATACCGTTTGAGCAAGTATTTTGGAATTTAAATTTTTGAATTGAATTATTTCAATGAACTTGGATGGGGAAATGATCAAAGCAAACTTGTAGACCTCGATAAGATATACAACTTTATAGTTGACGACTTTCATTTAAAATCATTTACGTTCTAAAAGTTCTGTTTTAAATTATGTTTTTCTAAAATTCAAGATTTTTGAATTGTTCGAATACAGTGGTGGACCCAGGATTTGAAACCAGGGTAGTCCTGGGTCAAAAATTTTGACCTCATGGCCAATTTTTTTTATGCGCAATATAGATATAAAAAAAATGCATGCGCAACTATAAATTAACACACTTGAGCTGTTTATGCTCCTCCAGAAAGTTTTAGCCACAGTCTTAATCGCTTAGAAGGGAACGAAGACATGGATTTGATTTGAGTTTCAATCCTGCCGTCCAAATGGCCTAAATGTGGCAATTTGAACAACCTGATTGATTTATCAACCTAGCAATTTCTGCTTCCAATACAAGCAGAATTGTTAGCAATATGAAAGATGGAAATCATAGAGCAAATTTTAGCCATTGGTTTCCCATCTTGCTGCCGCTGAAAGTCAATTTACTGTGTTCCACATTTTTGAAACGGTACTGCTCTGTTCCACATGGACTTTTTGAAACAATATACTGAAACCTTAGCTTGCAAGCCAGATCGGGCAACTCTGACATCTGATTTTGCAGACACTAGTACATTGCTGGTACTACAATGAACAATTGTGTTCAGAAGCACAATAGCCAAGCCAGTTTCAGGCTTTTAGAAGTAAACACAAGCACTCACCAGGGACAGGAGCAGGCCAGCAGTAGGGGCAGTCATCCAGAGCAGGACTAGGGGCGGAGGCCACCATGCGGCTGGCAAAGCCTGCTCCATCGCGCGCCCGCCGCCGGTGGATTGGCGGAGCGCTGCCACGGGGTGACGCCGCATCGGGGCTACTGCTCGGCGAGGCGAGCAGGGGGCGGGCCGTCGGGCAAAGGCGGCCGTCGGGGAGATCCGTGCCGTTCGACTTCAGGGCTCGACCGGGGCTGGGGGCGGAGCCGGCAGTCGCCGGTCCGGAGTCACGGCGCCTAGATTCCACTCGGGACCGTGGACGAGTGAATGGTGTCGTTTGGGCCAAATTTCTTATGGGCTGCGAAGTAATAAGTTTCTATTGGGCCAGATTCCATGACAGTCCCGGGCCTCCCTGGACTACCTGCTAGACCTGCCAATGTTTGAAAAATAACTAATACCAACTTGTAGAACTCAATGAGATATACAACTTTACAGTTGATAATCTTTTATTTGAAATCATTTACGGTCCTAAAATTCTATTTCACCTTCTCATATTTTATAACTTATAATTTTTTTAATTTGTTTGAATGAACTAGGATGAGAAATAACCCAAATCAATGTTGCAGATCTCCATGAGAAACAACTATCAAAACTATCTAGTTTTAGATAATTGTTGGTACCAAAGTTTAATTTACAATAAATTTGAATTTTTTGTCATAGGAAATCCAATAAAGTGTAGATATTTTTTTGTACATGCAGATATTTATCAATATTTAAATTAAATTTATTGGTTTTAAAAATCTAAAAAATCAAAGTACTTGTTTAAGTCCATTATGATCCCTAACTCTTGCCTATATCTTACTTTAGCTTCTCAACTATTAAAACTGTTCAATTTAACACTCGTGAAGTTAGTTTGACATGGCTCTAGGACTAAAATTAACCAGTTTCAACAGTTGTGGTGCTAAAGTTTTATGGTTTCGTAGTTGATTGGTTAAAATTAGACAAAGATAAGAGTCGAGGCCAAAAATAGACTTGTAATAATCCTAGTAATATTACACCGATTCATGATATGGACGTTTACATATATGGAACGATTTGTATATGATTGACCTGGGTCCCTGAACACAAAAAGAATCAACGACAGCAACACCACCGGATCGGTGCCTTTTTGGCTACGATGAAATGAACGAATTACTTGCGCCGCCAATTTAATTTATTGTCATCCCTTGCCGTGAACCCCCTCGTGTAGCACGGTTGCAGCAGTAGCACGACGATGCCGCCGTGCGCTCACAAGCCGGTGGCGAAGGGGATGGAAGTGCCGGCGAGCCAGACGTCCCCGTCGATGAAGGAGCCGACGGTGAAGGCGCTGGCCTCGGACGCGCTGGTGATCACCCGGTACCCCTTCCACTTGACCCGGCCGGACGTGCCGGCGCCGGGCCCGGTGTTCATGTACTCGCCGTAGTAGAGCGTGTCGAGCGCGAAGTTGCCGTCCCACTCGAGCCAGCCCGCGGGGTCGATGAGCGAGTCCAGCTCCGACTGCAGGTACACGGTGCGGGAGTACTGCTTCCACGGCCGGCCCAGGTAGGTCTTGGTGGAGCCGCCCGCCGCGAGGTCCGCCGCCGCCGCCACCTTGCAGCGGTGGATGGAGATGCCGGTGTTCTGGTTGGGGTCCTCGCGGCCCTGCGCCGTGAAGATGTTGCTCTGGTTGGGCAGCGGCTTGCGCGCGTACAGGTTGCAGCCCTGCAGCACGACGGCGGCGTTGCCGAAGACGAAGTCGATGGTGCCGTAGATGTCGCAGTCGCGGAAGAACTGCCGGAGGGAGTGCACGTACAGCGTGTCCTGGTACCCCACGAAGCTGCAGCGGTAGAACGCCGACAGGTCGGCGCCCACGCGGAGCGCCACCGCCTGGTGCTTGGACGGGCCGGCAGAGTTCTCGATCGTCAGGTCGCGGGCCAAGAAGTTGTTGCCCACCACAGCTGCAGCACAACAGACAAGGCGTCAGCGTTGGCGACTGGCCCAACTGTTTCCATAGGAAAAGGACCGGGCCAAAAATCATTAATGTATTATTGTCTTTAGCTTTCCATTGGTTTGGCCTGTCCAACAAATGTGGCCCAGTTTATCTAAAACTGGACCTTGGCCTGTTCTCTTTCCGCACCGAACACAAAAATTGACCGTGAAGGTACCCGTCTCATAAAAAAAATACATGTGACATTTAATTTTTCCTGGGCTTCAATGTATGTTTTTAAATATTATTTTCAATATTATATATGTTCTCTCAAATTTATGAAAATTTGCAATGTTTTTTAGTATGGATCTCTTACATGTTTCCAAAATTGATAATTAGTTTTAGTTTTTCTTTAAACAACCCACATGAGAGCTACTCATTATATCAAAAAAAGAAGAAAAAAACCCTCACAATGGAGCAACAAAGACAAAGAGCTAACAATAATCAAAATATTATTAATGTTTGTAGTGAAGATTTGACCAAATCCTACCTAGGAAACATAATTTTGTGACTAGAGGAAAATGCATTAGCAAGTACTATAGTTTTCAATATAAAATATGGATAAAATAAAATTGTTTACAACTACTAAGACTAAAATCTGAAAGCAAAATGTAGATTCACAATGTCACGGCATATACAAAGGTTTGATATACAAAATTCCATTTTATGTGTCCATCTCGTGTTTAAATGAGGTACTCGACTTTTGACTCGTTTTAGATACGAACGTATATATGTATAACATTTACATGCCCGGACTGTTAGCCTACTAGGTTTAAATATTAGTGGTTTTCAGTCGCATTCAGCAATCGGCGGCAGCCTCAGGCCACAGCACGGCGAAAGGGACGGCTCTACTAGAGCTGCATGGAAAGCTGTGCGTCCACATGCCGGCATGTCATGTTTTGAGGATGCGGACACGCACAAGGCAGGCGCGTGGTGGACTAGCGGGCAGGTGCTTGATCTACTGTAAATCTGTAATGTGTGTATCGGTGTGTCGTGTGTGTGTGTGTGTCACTGGCAGTACCGTACGTAGTACTAGTACTCTGTACTCTAAGAGGAGTCGACTACGTACATACAGGCCTGTGTCGTACGTTCGGAACAGTAGTACGTTGTTGGTGGTGCGCACATTGTTTAGATCCTGGAATTAGGGTTGGAATTCCTGTAGCATTTTGTTTGTATTTGGTAAAAATTATCTAAACTTTGACTAAATAGGCTTAAAATATTCATCTCGTAAAGTACAATAAAATTGTATAATTAGTTTTTGATTTTATCTACATTTAGTACTCCATACATGTGCCGGTATTTTGATGTTACGAGGAATAAAAATTCTACATCGTAAAATTTTATACCCAAAATTATGAGATCTAATCAAGGCCTATGTTTCGCTACTGACATGGTCATGGTACTGTGGTAAACTGTACCTGCGCACGGATGCTGTTTTCGCAAGGAATAGACGAATACATAGTCACGGGTGCCGTTCCTTTTGTCCGCGCATATATAGTTAAACGCTGAATTTTAGTGCTTGTCTGTATATACTTATATATGGTAGCAGTGTACCCGGCTGATGCATTTAATTTTGCGTTGGACAGTCATCAATTGTTCATCTAAAACATGATCTCCCTTCCCGGTTTCTTCTACTTCACCCGGCCTTGTTTTGTTTTCCTCGGCCATGGAATTTGAATTTGAAGTAAGCACTAGCACCCGATATTCCTCCTGTCTCCGCTAGCACGAACCCATTGCGCTGCTTACCCCCCGAAAATTCTCGATCACATACCTAACAGATCTAATTTATTGCAGGATTCCATCATGCATACACTGACACTTGTATGTGCTATAGTAGTTTTACAATGCCATTTATTTATTTACATTAATGGTCAGCAACTGCACCACCGTCATACTACATATTGTCCCTTGCATAGCTGGTGCAGCACACACAGTACCAATATAATAATGCCGGTGCCGGTTCATCCGGAAGAAGGATGTGATCTAGCTAGATTTCTGATCTGTGTGTCCCGCATGGACAGTGGAATAGGATCTGAAGAGCCAATAAGGTAATATGTATCGTGTACGTACGTGTATCCGACCGACGACCACCCAGTACTACAGCGTTACGTGGGAGGTACTACAGTACCACAGCGTTTAAGTTGATGGGGAGTCCCCCCTGCAACGTACCAGCACCACACACCAGCATTTATCCACTGCCAGTGACGTTACGTTGCCAACCACTTCGATTTGGAGCTAATTTATACACGCGTGTAAATGAAACGATGACAAACCCTCATTACCAAGAGCGCTGTGAAAAGTTTTGGTGAGATCTCGAGTACGAAAAGCCTTCCTTATTAAAATGTCTGCGAACTCTCGCTCTTTTATTTCCTCTCTTGGATCCACTACGCAACCCAACATCACAATGGTGCGGCCGGTGTGAGATCCTAAAGCTGCAAAGAAGAGAGGACTCGTCCATGCACGTACGTACTAAACCTCTCGGAGTAATTAACACTTCCTCCGGCTGCGTAAATTGCAGCATACTACATGATAATGATCATCGTCGTCGTCGTCCAACAGGCACCAGGCAGTGACGTTTAATTTCTTCCTTTTTATCTGCTATATATGCCGTGCAATCCACGCCGACAGCCTGAGGATGAGCCTTGCCAACCATGCATGCAAGCACGCAAGCAACACGCGCGTGTAACAGTGCAGTTACGGTCCGCCGCCGCTGGTGGCATCCGGTCCACCGATGACGCATGGACTCTGAGCGAATGATTTTTATTAGCATGCCCCGCACTGATGCCCACACCGACACCGACACCGACACCGAGACGGACGCGGATCACGGACGGCTTGCATGGACGATCTGTGCGCGCGTCAGGTCGTGCGCACCACACCACCTGCTTTCGATTTCACTTCATAAAATACAACCAAACTATATAATTAGTTTTTAATTTTATATATATTTAATTTTTTATATAATATTTTAATATGACGTTAAATCTTCTTTTTGCATAGCGCTAACTGCGAGTGAACGTGTCGATTTGGAGCTACGTTTCTTTCTAAAAAATCGACAGGGAGTGAAATACAGCTATGGGTAGGTAGTGAGTGGGTGCTGTCCACTACGTACCAGCACTGTTTGCTCTGCAGCGATGCACTGCTCTGGACACGATTGAATTGAATTTGGATGACAACACACAGACAGTACGTACCGGATCGGATCGATTAATGCACGATGTGATGGGATTGGCAGCAATGAGAATGCAATTACTTAATCATTCTATAAAAAGCAAATACTGCTGAAGAAGCTAGTGTACTTACCGACTGTGGCGGAGCGGAATGTGGTGTAGCCGTCGACCACGTTGCGGCTGGCCTTCATGACGGTCTTGCCGATGCCATCGCCGACGAACATCAGGTTCACGTGCTTCTTCCCGACCTCCACGTTCTCCATGTACGCCCCGGCCTTGATGTAGATCACCCACCGCTTCTTCGAGTTGGTCGGCGCCGCCGCCACGGCCGCCGACACCGTCGTGTACCCGCCGCTCCCGTCCTTGGCCACCACGGCGTCCGCCGCGATGGCCGTCGCCGGGGCCTGCAGCAGCCGCCGGTCCCCCGGACGCACCCACCGCGGGAACCCCTTCACCATCTGCCCGTACCCCGTGAACGGCTGCCGCGACGGCGTAGTAGGCGCGGAGGAGGCGCTGCTGCTGGCGGCGCCCGGCAGCTTCTTGGCCATGGCGAGCGAGTTGCTCACCATGCGGGAGACGTGGTGGAAGGTGGGCTCCATGTAGTGCCGCACCCGTCCGCCTTTCTGGTACGCGAAGCCGTCGAGGCAGGTGTCCTGGTTGGTGATGGCCGCGGACAGCACCGTCATCACGTGGTCCATCGTCGCGCGCCGGGCGCCCAGCGACGACGAGCCGTTGCCGCCGGACCCGGACCCCCTGACGAGGGGAGACTCGAGGTCGGCCGTGGTGGCGCGGAGCTCGTCCATGGTGGTGGACAGCAGCTCCACGCAGTCGTTGATGGCGAGGCGGTCCCGCGCCGAGAGGGACCTGTCCTGGAGGTAGTACGAGCAGTTGGCGGAGGTGGCGGCCACGACGTCCTCGGTGCGGTTCACGGCCACGGTGATGACGTCCGGGAGGGGCTTCTTGTGCAGGTCCGGGATGTCCGCGAGTGTGGACAGGCAGAGCTCCGGGTAGAGCGTGCCGTCGCAGTGCGCCGCGGCGGCGGCCTCCGCCGACGGGTAGAAGGGGACGGTGGTGCCGCCGCCGGCGTCGGAGGCGGCGCTGCTGGTGGCGGCGGCAGCGAGTGCGACAATTAGGAGGACAAGGAGCTTGGGTATGGGTGGCATTGTGTCCTTGTCTGTGGCAGCTTGCTCTCGCGTGCAGTGGAGCTGCGGGGAGCTGCAGAGTGGAGAGTGGACAGTGAAGAGTGACAGATAGAATGGGGTTTATGAGTCGTTGCTTTGCTATATAGGCAGAGGCGGTCCCATATTTAGAAATGGAAAACCCTTTCGTGTCGGTGTTGGAACCGAGATCCGAAGCAGTCGCCAAAAACAACTCGGTAGCGATTGAAACACAAGAATTTCAAAGGAACTGTTTATGGCCGCCGGCGTCCCTAAGTCCCTGCCCGGCCTGTATGGATCCTGCGACAGTGATTTCGTTTTATATGGGATCCAAATGACCGTATGCAAGCAAAGCTTCCCAAGATCAAACGGTGGAATCGCCACCAACGGGCACTTTTAAAATAAATGTAGATGCAGCCTTCATTCAGGAGACGGGTGATGCAGCAGTTGGTGTGGCGATTAGAGATTCAAAGGGTGTTTTGAAACTAATAGCTTGGCACATTATATCACATTGCAGGGACGCAGAAGAAGCTGAAGCTAGAGCTTGTTTGGAGGGCGTTCACATGGCGCAGAGGTGCCTTGGCGTCCCGATGATCCTTGAGTCCGTCAATCGATGGTGTCCAAGCTTCAAGCTCCAGGGTGCGATCGCTCGCTGTTGTGGCAGACTATCGAGGAACTACGCTCTGTTGGTGACTAGTTGTGTCAGTTGAAGGTGCTTAAGATTAGTACTGACCAAAATAATTTAACGCATGAACTAGCGTGTTTTTCTATCAGGTCTAGGGAGTGTGAGTCTTTTTTTATTGTTTTCTAGAGTGGGTTGTCTCACTCTCTTGTAAAGATGCTACTTAATTTTTAATAAAGTTTCTGTTAAAAAAATATAAACAAGCCCGTCATGCAATGCCTCGATCCATGCTTCGCACATCTATAATCTATCTAGTTACATGAACAAAATTTAAGGGAAAAATAGAGAAAAAACTATTTTAAATTCAGTTTGATGGTCAAATTGTTTCGACAGTAAAGCATATTTTTTGTTGGAAAAAACATTACTGGTTTTAAAATACAGGCTGTAAAGCACAAGAAGTAAAGGCGTATCTGAAGAGAATGGGATATACCCTAGTGATGGATATCCAGAATCCTCATTGTGCATTCATTACCAGCTTTATTAGCCGATTGTAATTATTGACCATAATACAGGCACCACTATCGGAAAACCTCTCTTTACCGAGTGTCTGGAGCTTTATCGAGTGCCTAAGTCTGGTACTTGGCAAAGGCCTCTTTGACGAGTGCCAGACTCAGACACTCGGCAAAGAGGGCCTTTGTCGAGTGCCAGACTCAGACACTCAGCAAAGACAGCTCTTTCGCCGAGTGTCACAACCCGACACTCAGCAAAGAGGTCTTTGCCGAGTGCCAGCTGAGGCACTCAGCAAAGATTCGATTTTTTTTTGAATCTTGATTTCAAACTTTTTTATAGTCCTTCTAAATTGTATTGAATCATATTTTTAAATTAGAAATTTTTATAACTTTTTGCTATATTTTTTAAAATAATTTTGGTTACTTGAATTTTTCTTGAAAAAATAAATTTAAACTGTAGGTGTATGAAATAATAAAATGTAGCTATTAAAAAATTATATTCATGTTAGAGAGTGTATTTTGAGGCCGTATCCAGGAACTCACTTAAAATTTTTAATTCTTTATTCACGAAACATGACCATCCAATTACTGAAGAAGTGTTTTTTTAATTATATAAAATACAAACGAAGTCCAAAAATCACGAAACTTGGTGAGGTGTTATCCCATCGTATGTGGAGGCTGTGTAAAAAATTAAGAATATTTTGAGTAAGTTATGACGTCGGATGGCTAAAACCTAGACATCTTCACATGTGATCACTTGTGGTCATACGTTGAGATGTTTGGGTTTTAGACATCCGATGTCACAACTTACTCGAAACATTCTAAATTTTTTGTCAGAGGCTCTTCATACGATAACATGATACCTCGATAAGTTTCGTGATTTTTGGACTTTATTTGTATTTTATATAATTAAAAAACACTTCTCCTGCAACTGAATGGTCATGTTTTATGAACAAGGCGTTCAAAATTTTGGGTGAGTTTCTGGATACGACATTAATATACACTCTCCAACATGAATATAATTTTTTGAGTGGCTACGTTTCATTATTTTATACACCTACAGTTCAAATTTGGATTATCCGAAAAAATGAAGTAAATAAAATAAATGAATGAAATATAGTAAAATATTATAAAAAAAGTCTCAAATTTGAATATGTGTTTGTAGACAATATAAACCTGCACTTCATCTTCTCATGCCTTTGAATTTAAAAAGATTTAAAATAAAAAAATAAAAAAATATTTTGTCGACTGCCCTTCTTCGGCCACTCGGCAAAGGCCCTGGCCCAATAGGCCCAACAGCCCGCTCCCCACCCCCACTCACTCTAATATATAAATAGCCGTAAACCCTAACCCCCACCCCCCGTCACTCCCCATCCTAGCCGCCGCTCACACTCCCTCCCCCTCTCTTTCTCTCTCTCTCCAGCCGGCCCTCTCTCTCTCGCCGAACCTCCTTCCTGTCTCGTGCCCACCCCGACAGCACCCAGCGAGGCGGCCCCCGACGGCGCGGTGCGGGGCGCGGCGGCCCCCCGGTGGCGGCGCCAGGCGAGGCGGCCCCCCCGGCGATGACGCGCGGCGAGACGGACCCCCGGCGGCGGCGCGAGGCGAGAACACCCCCCCCCCCCGGCGGCGCGCGTCGCGGGATGCGGCGGCGTGAGGCGAGGCGGCCCCCGGCGGCTCGGGTCGTGGCGGCCGACGTCGATGGGCTCGCCGGGCCCTGTGGATGGGCCTGGCGGGTCTCTGTCTTTTTTTTATTTTTTCAAAAAGTCTTTGCCGAATGCTTACCTGGCACTCGGCGTCTGTCGCATGACAGTCGACAAAGAGGTCTTTGCCAAGGCATTCTTTGCCGACACCTCTTTGCCGACAGCCGACGTGGAAAACACTCGGCAAAGCCTTTGTCGAGTGCCGAAAGCACTTGGTAAAGAGGACGATTTCGGTAGTGCATGTAGCTGCTGCTGTGCACGTGGAACGCGTTGCCGATGGACGCTCGTGCCTACGTACTGCATACACTATAGTCAGCATTGTGCGAGTAAGCTGGAGCAGCGAAGCCTGATCTGACTAGTAGATTACCGGGTCGATGAGACTTAATTTGTGCATGAATTGTGCACGGCCTCACTGTAGTCAAATTCCTATCTGGATTCCCCGGTACGCCCGAGTAACGCCCTTGTCGCGCGCCGCCCGGCCGGGTCCGCCGGATCGGATCCGTCCCCTCCACTGTGCCGTGCCCACTGTGAATTTGTTTGTGATGACGCCAGCTCGATCAGCCGGGGGTATTATATTATACCATTATTATTACAGTTCCACCTACGAGACGAGGCAAGGGCCTCATCGGTCATCATGTCACGCTCGATCGGCCCCGGTCCTGGCCCTCGTGCAGCCCTGTTTCGGTTTGGGGGAGCATCCACCCGCCGCACCGCACCACAGGTCGTCCAGCTCGCTGTGTCCGCGGGCGCCCCACGGGCCTGGGGGCAGGACCGCAGTCCGCAACAGCCTGCGAGGAGGTAGGACGAGTGGACGACGACGCCTCATCTCCACGACGACGTACACAGCAGACCACGGGCGCCTGCGCCTGCTGGTTCGTGTCGGGCGGGCCACGCACGACCTCGGCTCTCATCCGGCACACCGCCATCTGCGGCTGCGGGCTGCTGGTGCTGGCCATTGCATTTGCCATGGGCCTCTGGCCGGGCGAGGTGGGCTTCGGTCGTCTCGTCTGGGGGGGACTTGTAAGGTCCATGAGACCATAAGCCCAGTTCAAACAATTTTTTGAGGTCCAGCAAGCAAGTGTTGGCTAAAGGTCAGGCGAGTCCGTCGTCAGTCATGGCCTCCCTAAGCTACGCGGCCGGGTCATTTGCCTAGCCTAGCGCGAGGGACCTCAAAAACGACAGGCATGATCCAACGACGACTGGGTACTTTCAGGATGTGCTTGTTTCTGATTCTGGAGCTACTAATTCTACTGATTCTTCATTATTCCTCTCTCGCTATTCTTTACCTGATTCATCTGATTCTGAAACCGAAACAAACACACCTTCGGTGCGCCGGTACCAGATTAACCGGCGGCGTGGAACGCGCAGCGCAGATCGACTCCTCTCACTCCCTAGCTAAGCTAGCTCCGGGCACATCGTCACATTATGTTTTCTCTAATCTAAGCCCCATCGATATGTTCGGGTCAAGCACACCTCTCTCTCTGTATCCGGTCAGACGTTGGCGGCGTCTTCGGCCAGCACCATCGATCGACCGTTCGCACGTGTACCGACCGTGCCATGCATTGATGCATCGTCCCCAAGCTTGCAGAACGTGGATGGTGGATACATTCTCGGATCTGCCAAACTCTTGCCGCGTCGATCTCCTATTCCTTGGCTTGGCCCCCGGCAAGTCAGTCGCTTGCTTTGCTGTACGGACAGGCAGAATGCACAATTCCACATCGCGTACGTGTGGGTCCGCTTCAGCTGTCAATGGCGATCCCATGGTTTTATATATTGCAGCTCACGCACAAAACGGTGACTCGTTTCTCCACTTGTTTCTGAACGTTCTGACGACCCAAGTGTCTACCAGAGCATTCGTAATTGATTGATAGTACAGTAGTAGACAGAAACATTACAGAGACATCAGGGCAATTATTAAAACCTTGTTCAGTCTGCTCGCGCCATCATGCGAGAGCAATCGGAGCATTGGTGGCTCATCCACGTGTCATCACTACTTCATGTTTTATAAAAAGGCCCTCTACATTTAAAAAATTGTCATCTAACTTGTCCTCTCTAAACTTAATCGTCTTTGGGTATTTTATTACTAGAACCTTGATGTAAATTTTATTTCAACATAATGAAGGCAAAATTCTATAACTTCATCATTTTCAAGAGCCACATGGCCGGGTACATACCCCAACCTTAGCTTTGTTTCTCTATGTATTGTAGCAAGAAACCAAAACCGTTTAGAGCTATGTCAAATGGGGCTTAAGCTTCTTTGATAACTAGAAAATACCCCACGTGTTGCTGCGGAAACTTCAAAATGAATTGTTGCGCCTCTCTTCTCCTCCCTGACTGTTATGGATCAATTGTCGGACTATTATAAATATGACCTCTTGATTCTATCGAGTGAAATTGTTGGATCAGGGTATGGTTCCGACCATGCATGCTTATGGTTTTATGGAAGCAGCACATGCCACATGGTGAGGGAGATGGAGAGCTTTCCATCAGTTTCATAATGGTGAATAGTTTGTATTGTTAGTTGTAGTCTTCTTGTCCTCTAATAAGTGCATTTTGGTGCAAATGCAACTTAATATTTGTGCTTAGTGATTTAGTGGGGTCCTTGTGATGACATGGATTGCTGTGCATGGATGTAGATAGATAGATGTCTGTCTCTTCATGTCCTGGACGTTCCTTTTATCTTCTAACTAATGCCTTCAATATTACCTCGTAATCGTAATGCGTCACATTGCATTATGCGAATATTAATTTGATTTGAATTACGGATGGAAGGCCCAAAAAGGCTCATTCATGCACAACCTTGGAAACCAAATCACCATATAAAAAAGTGGAAACTAAATTAATTTATTAAACATATGGTCATCATCTTGCTTCTAGTATCATCCATAAAAGGGCTAACTAGTGAGCCTTACGCCCACTTATACATGAAACTGACTATGGAATGGCGCAACAGTACATCTATCCCAAACTTTGCACACACCCACCCCCATCTCAAAAAAAAAAAAGGAGCTACTCGTACTACTGATGTGTAGTTTCTAGCTATATATAAAAATAGAACTCTCATTAATCATTCTATATACGACGACGAGCTAGCATTGTTTATTAGCCACCGACCGGACACACAAAGCTCGTAATCTACTAAATCCACTAGCTAGTAGTCAACTACGTATTGCTTAGTGGTTGCCTAACTGTGTGGAACACTGCACAACACACAGAAACTTCGAATTTTGCTCAACGAACTCTCGTGTGGCTGTCACATCCACCGTCCGCAAGTAGATCTTGTGGCGCCATGAGCTACGTTATGTATACAGGGCAGCCGCCGGAGCGCACCTCGCGAATTAACAAAGTTACCGGGCTTGTTAGTTGCAGGCTAGCTACAGCAATTGGGATTTCAGTGGTTTTTGACGCAGGCAGATCTCAAATCCCAGCATGTTTTAAGCGTTCTACAGGTTTCCATGGTTCCGCCATCACTAACGCACACGTATTATGTTTAAAAAAATGTCCACACATCTCAGCCATGCATATGCATGGGTTAATCATGCATCCTTTTTGAGCGCTGCATGGGTGGGTTAATGCTTGACGCTTGGATGCGCACTTAACCTTTGCATAATCACATCCATGCAATTCCGTTAACCTTAGCCTCGCTCTATACATATCAGTGACACACGGTACAGCTTGGGTTTTCTAGCGAAAAGTCATGCCTATTATTTTCTAACTCGTATATACTCTTTCTAGTCCACAGAAGAACACAATTTTCATTTTTAAGTCAAACAGTAAGTTCATGATACAAAATAATTTTCATAGAGTTACAAAATACATTTTCACAATATATTTATTTGAACATCTAAAGTCTAATACTATGTATTATAAACTTAGTTAAATTTAAACTAGACCGGAATGGATCTATAGCTGCATTCTTTTGTGGATGGAGAGAGTATATAATTAACTATATAGTAAAAATATATCGCTGGACATTAATTTATCACATTCACTAAATAAGTATTTTATGAAATCAATGGCTCATTGTATTTTGGTCTTTTCACTCCATACATAAAAAAGTTTGAAATTAAATGTCTCCATGTTTGTTAGTATCATACACATGTTGTCTTTTGTACTTTTCCTCTCTTATAATAGATAAAATAAGTTTATCATGATTCATACAGTTTGGACATCTATAATTAATTGGGCGATATGTTTTGTCACTACGACATAAGAAGAAAAATGGAACTCATTCTCCTTAAAGGTGGAATTCAAATTCCACTGCTGAATTTAAAATTCGAATGCCTATTACCCTAACTAAATGAAAATGATATCGGAAGTAACCACCTGATGCCCATGACCGCCGAAGGTGCTGTGTTAGAAGTTACTAACACAAGCAGCAGCCATATATAATTTTTTTAGAGTTCTAGGGTAGGAATGCCCCGGCTTTCAATATTACTCAAAAGACCCCACAAACGGTTTACAGTTCCATAGTATAAAGCTCCCAGCAGCCATATATATCTCTATTTGCACGCTGTGTTGTTGTGGTATCAAATGAGAGAGAAAGAGAGAGAGGAACTGGCGTATTTGAACTCGACCAACCCAACCCAGACAAATGTGGCCTCCCCCATGCAATGCAAGCTCGAATTACACAGATCGGGAGTTGGACATGCGCCGCCAGTTTGTCGTCGCCACCGTCATGGCGCATACGCGCTTTCCTGGCTAGCTTAGAGACCCCGGCCTGAGTCCACGAACAGCCGCATGGACCTCGCAAGTCAACCAACGTTTGACCTGCCAACTTCTTGAAATTACCATGAAGCCCTCGGATCCACATTATAAAAGGGCGCCTTGATCCGATCCATGGGTGTCTCACCATCTTCTCAAAGCTAAAGTACATCGACACGCTCGATCAATTAACAAGCCAAGTACTCCTGCTTCATAGTTCATTCACACTAACCAACCATGGCAGCAGCAGCGGCCTTCCGCACCACCACCGCGCACTCTGCCATCCTGGCGCTGCTCTCCCTGTCCCTGCTCGTCGCCGTGGTCCGCTCCGACACGGCCGCCACGCCAGTGACGCCGTCCACGGCGTGCAACGAGACGACGGACCCCAACTTCTGCCGCACCGTGCTCCCGTCGAACGGCACCAGTAACCTCTACACCTACGGGCGCTTCTCCGTCTCCATGTCCCTCGCCAACGCCAACAAGTTCCTGGGCCTCGTGAACCGGTACCTCGCCCGCGGCGGCCTCTCCCCCGGCGCCGTCGCCGCGCTGCAGGACTGCCAGCTCCTCTCGGGACTCACCATCGACTTCCTGTCGTCCGCCGGCGCCACGCTCAACACGTCGGGCAACAGCACGCTCCTGGACCCGCAGGCGGAGGCCGTGCAGACGCTGCTGTCAGCGATCCTGACCAACCAGCAGACGTGCGCCGACGGCCTGCAGGTGGCCGCCTCCGCGTGGTCCGTGCGCAACGGGCTCGCCGTGCCCATGGTCCACAACACCAAGCTGTACAGCGTCTCGCTCTCGCTCTTCACCACGGCATGGGTGCGTTCGTCGTCCAACAAGTCCAAGAGCAAGTCCAACAAGCCGCCCTGCCACGGAGGCGGCGGCGGCCACGGGAGGGGCCTGTTCGACGCCACCAACGACTAGATGGTCCGCCGAATGGCGCTCGACGGCGTCGCGGCCGCGGTCTCGGTGGTCGGCGAGGTGACGGTGGACCAGAGCGGTGCCGGGAACTACACGACCATCGGCGACGCCGTGGCGGCGGCGCCGACCAACCTTGGCGGGAGCACCGGCTACTTCGTCATACGCGTGCCCGCGGGCGTGTACCAGGAGAATGTGGTGGTGCCCAAGAACAAGAAGTACGTCATGATGATAGGCGACGGCATCGGCCATTCCGTGGTCACCGGCAACCGGAGCGTCGTCGACGGCTGGACGACCTTCAACTCTGCAACGTTCGGTGAGCGTCCACTTTTAGTTTGTCAGTTGATGATTTGCTAGTGTCTTGATTTGGTTTGGCGCGTCGGTCGGTGACTCGGTGCCAAGAAAACTATTTTCGTATCAGAGTCAAAAAGCGAATATATTGACTCTACACAAGTCATAAGTTGAGGTTGACCTACCTGACGCCTCGGAATTATATTTCGGAATGGCATGCAGCTGTTCTTGGGACAGGGTTCGTGGCGGTGAACATGACGTTCCGGAACATGGCGGGGCCGGCGAAGCACCAGGCGGTGGCGCTGCGTTCCGGCGCGGACCTGTCGACGTTCTACCAGTGCAGCTTCGAGGCGTACCAGGACACGCTGTACACGCACTCCCTGCGCCAGTTCTACCGGGGCTGCGACATCTACGGCACCGTGGACTACGTGTTCGGCTACGCCGCCGTGGTGTTCCAGGACTGCAACCTCTACTCCCGGCTGCCGATGCAGGGGCAGAGCAACACGGTGACGGCGCAGGGGCGCACGGACCCGAACCAGAACATGGGCACCACGCTCCAGGGCTGCACGTTCGCCGCCGCGCCCGACCTCGCCGCCAACGCGGCGTTCCCCGTGTCCACCTACCTGGGCCGGCCGTGAAAGCTCTACTCCCGCACGGTGATCATGCAGTCGGAGGTGGACGCGCTCGTCGACCCCGCCGGGTGGATGCCGTGGAACGGCGACTTCGCGCTCAGCACGCTCTTCTACGCCGAGTACAACAACTCTGGCCCGGGGGCGGACACCAGCAGGAGGGTGGCCTGGCCGGGCTTCCACGTGCTCAACGGCACCGCGGACGCCGCCAACTTCACCGTCGGCAACATGGTGCTCGGGGACTTCTGGCTGCCCCAAACCGGTGTGCCGTTCACCAGTGGACTCATCAACTGATGATGCACGGAGGATAAGCGTTATCTGCTCGATCGCGCTACCTAATTTATTGGGCAAGTCGGTGCAAAAGTCGATTATTAGTGGATATGTTATAATGCTATGATAGAGTATTGTATTCGTTGCAACAGGTAGATAGGTAGGAGGCATACAGGAAAAAATTAAGCTGCGTATATAATTAACAGAAATAATAAGTGTGCTGCCACAATGTAACACCGTGCATGATCCATAGTCATGTTTAGGTTGGCATATGTTGTACCAGATCTGATTGAATTTAGTTACACGAGCCGAGCTGAATGAGTTATCCATTAATTGCGCATTGGTCTTACGTGGCCCTTCTATCAAATTCAAAATTGTGCGGGGCAGGCTGGCAGAGTGGCAGATAACTGCCATGAGAACGGATTAAAAAAAAAACTGCCATGAGAGCGTTACTTGGGCTTCTTCCTTCTCCCCAGGCCCGCGTTCTGCCGTTGAGTCGCGATCCACGATCCCTAGTCATTGCCGAGTAGCAGCCCACAGATGTGCTGCGGGCCTGCGAACATGGTTAGCGCTTATGATTTGGTATTGCTAAATTTAGTGGAAAAATGAGTATTGTGCTTGCGTGAACCTTTTTTTAAAAATTTTTTTTGCTAAAGACACTCAAAAGAGGCTTCACTTCAGACATATCTCAAGGAAAGCAAAGGTTAGTACAAACGACGGACAAAAAGACACAAAACGACCCTTACAAAAAAAAAAGCATACATCAATGACTAGACCGGTCGTGTCTTTAAACGGGATGCCCCAAGCCGGCACCACCCAAAATGCAAGATCAGCATAACCATAGGTAACACCCCCTCCCCCACCCACCCACACACAAAATGAATCTTCTGAAAGTGTCAAGACTCTTCCGCTGTCAAGACGACGACAACGACCAAGTGAAGGTGGCGTCATCTACCAATACCTATTCGTTACGGGTTAGCATAATATCGCTGTGTAAAGCTCTTCTATCGCTGTGTCGTGGGCCACCATAGGGCCAGAGTTATTGCACATGTGGGTCCACCATATCAGCTATGTCTGTAATAAGGGAAACCCGATGACGCTGGGGAGACTATTCCAAAACAGACAATAACAGTACACATCGAGAACATGGAAGATCCGTCGTGTCGTTACCGCCGACGACACCTTGTTCAATCTCTTCACATCGCGATGATCGGTGCCACGGGATGTTATAGGAGGCGGAGGGGATCTAACTAAGATGGGGTAGGAAATGCGGTGAATGGTAAGAGGCCAAGTGAGGGAAAGCGGCACATGCGGTGCGGTGTAGTGTAGGCCGTGTCTTCAGAGGCGGTTGATCATGTGGTATACGTGGCGCGGTGCATGACGCGTATCGGCCATCCAACCCCGCATGGCCGTGCCGATCGACGGTGCCTGCTCCACCAGTTGCACCAACAAGCCCTCCTGTCCTGGCTCGTTGCAGGGCCCAAGAGGCCGCGGAGGAGGATGCGCGGTGGTGTTCCTTCAGAAGAATCCTGCGGCAGGGTACGGGGAGAGGATCACCGGCGCCGGAGCAGCACCATGAGCAGGGAAGGCTGCTCGGTGCCGTAGGATAGGAAATGGACACTTCGGGAGGCAGAAATATTACTTACATCTTACCAAATGGCACATTCAAAAGACATCCTCTCAAAAAAAAATACTACCTTCATCAAATTCTTTTTACAATTCTAGATACATTCTTGTTAAAATATTTAAGCTTAATGAAGTTTATATAGAGATAAAATATTCATATTAATGACTCTAATAATTTGTACTATAAAAATTCATCTCATGACAAATCTAATCACACTGTTTGTGTTTCCTATAATTAACTTGCTAAATCAACAAGTTCGACTCTCCAACATTTTGAACTTTCCTCAAACCCTCCTCATTTTCATGTCCATGCTTCCACGTGGTTCAATTAATTTTCCATTTTTTGGCAATTTCCCACCACTATTATCGCTAGTAAATTACTAGATATTTGCTGTCAATGGCTAGCGGATTTTGCCTGAACTACCATTAAAATTGTAGATTTTTTTTGTCATATTGCCTTACAATTTTGATGTTCTTTTTATAATTATAATCCTTTCTGGGTAAAAAATGACCTGACCTGAGTTCCCGTTGTGCCCCTGAGTTCTCTGTATCACATCCACGGTCCACGCCTCTCTCCGTCTCTCCTGTCGTTCTTCAGCAGGGCCGGCTGCAGCGCCCGCCCCGCCGTCCACCCAGTCCAGCCCCAGCGGCGCCGCCGCGCCGCCCACATCCCCTGCGCCCGCCGCCCAGCCCCAGCGCCGCCTCCGGTCGTGAGCACGGAGAGGTGGGAGCGGGCCTCCGGGGCGAACGCCACGCGCAGACGGCGTTTGAGGAGCCTGAGAAAACCCCGGTCCTCCTTCAGGATCCTGATGGGTCGCGCCCGGCGCCGCGAAATTCGATGATGCCTACGCAGGTTCGTCCTAAAGATACGATTTTGTTATCCCTTTTGATCCGACGCAGATCCGTACGGTTCTCGGCTGATTCTGCAATTCCGGCGGCAGGAGGCTTGGTCTTGCTGCTTCTGGATTGGTGTCTCCTCCCATTGATCTTGCAGGTGTAGGAGGGTGTATTCCGTCTGATTAATCTGCGGAGAGCAAGCGGGTGCTGCGGCTGCGCGAGCATGGCGGGCGAGGCGGCTCCGGAGGGCAGCGGGACCAGGAGGCGCATGGATCTAAACCTGTATCTCGGCCTCCCTCCATTGCCGCGGCCTCCAGTCTGGCTGGACACAACGATGATTACCCCAACGTTGATGCCCAACTCCACTGGTGCTACGCTGGAAGCCCCAAGAACGGGCGGGCCTGAGGAATCGCTCGCCCCGGCGGCGGCGGCCTATTCACCGTCCAATGCGCTTTCCACCCCGGAGGAGCACCCAATGCTTGATCCCGTAGTTTATTCCTGGCTCAACGGCACCAGTACCGATGGTGAAGAGGACACTGATGCTCCTGAGCCAGGGCCAGTCGATGGTGCCAATGTCTCTAGGTCGCAGCTTCTGGTAGCTGCCACTGGGCTGGAAGGGGATGGTCTTCCTGTAGTAAGGTTTGTGCGCCCTAGTCGGGTGGCTGCTGATGGAATGGAGATGGTGAACACAAGTATACTTCGGCGGTTCTCTCAAGAGGCTGCTGCAATTGAGGCCGGGACTCCTGAACTTCGCTTTCAGAGGGTGATACAGATTAGTCAGCAGCACAGCATTGTGAGGCCAGCATCAGCGAATCGCAGTCAAGGGACAGCTAGTACAGATGCGGATAGGCTTGTCAGGGCAATCCAGCGCACTCATAACTCTTTAGAAGCAGCAAGGAGGAAAAAGCTAGATGGCGACAAGGTGTGTGGGAATGGTGCTGCTAAGAAGGATGGGTCATGTGACTGCAACTCCAGCTTTGAGTGTAATATCTGTCTTGACCCAGCTAAAGAGCCTGTGGTTACACCCTGCGGTCACCTCTTCTGTTGGCCATGCTTGTACCAGTGGCTTCATGCACATTCACCCCACTCTGAGTGCCCTGTATGCAAGGGTGAGGTGCTAGAAGTGAATGTCATTCCAATATATGGAAGAGGCGGTGAAGAAGGGGATTCCACCAACCCTGACTTGCCACCCAGGCCGCAAGCAAATAGAAGGGAGAGCCTGAGGCAACAGCTGCAAATGGCAGACACAAGAGGAATTGCAACAGTGGTGAGGCAGTTAATGCAAAACCAGGGTATAGTTAGAGGCCTTCCAAGCCCAACAGCGATTGAAATGAATGTTGTTCCTTCAGGCCGACTAAGGGCTAGGGCTCGGAGACAGCAAAGGCAGGATAATAATGCATCACCTTCCATACAAGCTGTAGCGCAGAATACGGGCAATGTTGTCTCTGAGAGCAACAACCAAATCCAGTTGCCACATTCTAATGGCGACAATGCTGCACATATGGTTCTTCAAGCTCCTCGGCAGTCATCGTCTGTCGAACAGCTGTCAAATTCTAGCACCACAGCTGTTATAGTGGGCGGGCCTGGGTCAAGTAGACGGTCAAGGCCTTCGGAGTCCCCAACCATAAGAAGAACAAGGAGGAGGCCGCAGTAGTTACCAGAGTGTTGTCACTCCCTTCAATAAAACCTACAGATCATGCCCCAGTGTTGGTTATTACCATGATTAGCTCCAATAACATCTCAAGTTTAATAATGTAGGAATGTATATGCCATCACTCGATCCCACCTTTCTCTTACATACCATGTATCATGTATGGCTTCATCATGGAGTCGAGTTGTCAGTTCCAGTATCTATGATAATCTTGATCTTCTGTATACTGAGAATATGTTTTCTAATTTAGTCTCTGTTTCTGGTATGATATGAAGGGCGGCCCTGGTGCAAGCGGTAGAGCTTTACCGCCTGTGACCAAGAGGTCCAGGGTTCAAGCCCCAGCCTCTGCACATTTGTGCAGGGATGACTGCTGGCTATTTTTCCTTCCCCAGACTCCGCAGTGCGGGAGCCTACGGCACTGGGTACGCCCCCTTTTTTTTTCTGGTATGATATGTCATTATAACTTCCGTGTTGTGGGCATTCTTGAGTTTTCAACATAGTTATTCATCATTGCAAGCATGGGAGAAGGTGCATTTGGGTGTGCATTCATGGGCATTTTGCCAGATGGTCGCCCAGTCTTCGTCAAGAAGCTCGAGATTGGGAATGGGCAAGGTGAGTATGTGTTCAAGGCTGAGGTCGATACTATCAGCAGAAGTACATCATAGGCATTTGGTTTTGCTAGTTGGCTATTGCTTTGCAGATGGCCAGCTAATGCTTGTTTATGATTTTGTTCCCAACAACACACTTGTTTACCACCTCCATGACGAGAACTTTTTTCTTTCAGTTACATTATTTTCTAATATTTATTTAACGCCAGCCCCACTCTAATCTTTCATCGCTTATATGATTACTAACTCGACCACTCAAAACTGCAGTAAGTGAAGCAGCATTGGATTGGCGGACAAGGGTTAAGATTGCAACTGGAGCAGCCTTTGGGATTGGTTACCTCCATGAATTGTAATACTCTTGCTAAATTATTCTCCGGAATCCCTAACTTTGGATAATTTTCTTAGTA
Source organism: Bothriochloa decipiens (assembly GCA_023333625.1). Classification (NCBI taxonomy): domain Eukaryota; kingdom Viridiplantae; phylum Streptophyta; class Magnoliopsida; order Poales; family Poaceae; genus Bothriochloa; species Bothriochloa decipiens. The sequence goes on from CM041632.1 coordinate 43,498,187, forward strand.
TTTGTCTTTTTTGTGCATTTGGTCATCCACGTATTATTCATATGGATATTAAATCATCCATATTTTATTGTATAACAATTTTGAAGCTCAGGTATGATGTGATTTGTTGTATAAGTCTAGTGGTCAATATTTTGGTATGTCTAAATTTGTTATACTCTATTGAAACTATCCAGGTTTCTGATTTTGGATTTACAAGGTTTGCGCCTGCTTCGAATATACATATGTGACCACATCCATTTTCAGAGTTTCTGGCTAATCTATGCCCAATATCTAGTCTAGTTTATATAGAACTTACATGATTTATCCTCTCCAGGTATTTGGCACCAGAGTATGCATTGTCAGGCAAGTTAACAACAAGTCTGATGTGTATTCTTGGGGTAGTTCTTTTGGAGTTTATTACAGGAAGAAAACCTGTTGATGCTTCTCAGCAATTGGGAGATGAAAATCTGGTCGAATAGGTGAGTTCATTTTTTATAAAATGTGGACTTACTTCATGTCACTAATATTAGGTACTAAAATATGTGTTGATATTCTGTTTTTTTACCAGTAACCATAGTCATGAGATTGAGATCCAGTAATAAATAACATTAACATGACCATTTCGTGAAACTTCAATGGATGTGTCAGACTTCTTCAAGCTTGGACTGTTGATTTCCTGTTCCACATCTGTCGACCAATGATAGGATTCCTAATCCTACCGGGGATGTTGCGGAGTTTGTATGGA
>CM041632.1:43501198-43560414 GCA_023333625.1 Bothriochloa decipiens
ATATATATATATATATATATATATATATATATATATATATATATATACCATTGTTGACTGTTCGGGGATCATATGCTTGTAATCTAAACCGCTCTATCAAGAATTAGGGTGTGTTTGGTTGGGCTGTGGTTGTGTGGAAAAGCTATTGTGGGCTATGAGCTGTGGAAAAGTTGTTTTGGTTGCGAGCTGTGGAAAAGCTAATACATGCTTATTCCAAACAAGTATGAATCCAATCTTTTGGTTGCGACACGCCGTCGGAACAGGCCGCGCCGGGTTCCTACATTCTTTTGGCAATGAAAAACACTGGTGTTTAGGAAACTGCAGCAACTGGACATCTCACTAGCAAGGCAAACGAATGAACAAATCTGAATCACACATCTTCATGGGACCGGGAGAGAGATTTTCAGACTTCAGAGAAAGACAGACATTGTTAAGTGTGGACTAGCAAAATTGAACTACGCATGGAAAAGAAAAACAGTTCAGCAGCATGATTCAAACATACTAACTACATCATCAGATACAAGTAATAAAGAACTTCAACGGTGATCCCAAGAACTGAATTTCTCACGTCATCATGAATCTCATGCTTAGACACTTTGATCTGACAAGGATCAACGAAGAATGACAGACAGAGCAATCCTAATCTTTAACTGCTGGGACGTTTTCTCACCCAGAAACCCAAAATTAATTAGTTTCTTGGATCAACCAGAGCTAAAGAAGTGGCGGTCGTTGCAGAAGTTGATCCCAAGATATGAAGAGAAGGCAATAATCACATTTAGCGGTTGCTGGACGCAGACAGAAAGCATTCTGGGCTGGCGCTCCAAGCATTCTGGACATCACTAGCAAGGCAAACGAATGAACAAATCTGAAGCACACATCTTCATGGGACTGGGAGAGAGATTTTCAAACTTCATAGAAACACGGACATTATTAAGTGTGGACTATCAAAATTGAACTATGCATGAAAAAGAAAAACAGTTCAGCAGCATGATTCAAACATACTACATCATCAGATACAAGTAATAAAGAATTTTAACGGTGATCTGGCAGACGGTAATACAAGTAACATGAACTGAATTTCTCACGCCATCATGAATTTCATGCTTACAGGACACCTTGATCTGACACGGATCAACGAATGACGGACGCAGCAATCCTAATCTTTAACTGCTGGGACGTTTTCTCACAATCTCACCCAGAAACCCAAAATTAATTAGTTTCTTGGATCAAGCAGAGCGAAAGAAGTGGCGTTCGTTGCAGAAGTTGATCCCAGGAGATGAAGAGAAGGCAATAATCACACTTAACGGTTGTTGCAAAAATGGACGCAGACAGAAAGCATTCTGGGCTGGCGCCCCACCAAGTACCAAGTTTCACAAATCAAAAATTAGAGGCCCCCCAATTCCAAGAACCCTGCTCATGCATCCCAAATCAATGCGAAGAATGAGAACTGCGAGCTCACCGGAGTTGCAACTTGTTGAATTTCCGGCCGCACCGCTCTCGGGGTATGGCCTGGACCGTCCAGTGCATCATCGTGCTCCACCTGGCGAGGGAGTCGTCGACGGTGACGCCCGTGTGCCAGCGGAGGTACCTGCCGTTAGCGCGGAGGTTGCGGTGCTGATCGTGGCGCACGATGACGTCGTCGGCGTGGTCGCCGCCGTCCCCCGCCCTGATGGACCTCCACATGAAGGCGCGCGGGTCGAGGTCGTCGCGGTCGCTCTGGACGACGCGTCGGCCGCGGTGGCCGCTCCGCGGCGCCGCGTCGGGGGTGACCGCGAGGTAGCGGCCGTAGGCGGCGCCGTGGAGGACGACGTAGGCGACGCCCTCGTGCATGATCCTGCCACGCCGCGTTCAGCGACGCGCGGCGCCTGCTCAGGGAGACGCCGATCCCGTCCTCGTCGGCGTAGAGGTACGTGCCGAGCTCGCGGCTCTGCAGCCGCACGTGCGTCCCGTCGGGGAAGAGGTCCATCGCCGGCGCCGGCGGCCTCTCTCCGCGCTGCGGTGGTGCGGCGGGGAGCGCGTTGATGCGTGGGAGGGAGGAGGGAGAGGGAAGAGCCGCGCAGGTGTTCGTTAGCCGACGGTTACGTTTGGGCTTGGCGGTGCCCGTGGCGGGGCATTTGTAGGCTGCCCAGCCAAGGTCGGCTGCGCAAGCTCCACATTCCGCTGACATGTGGGGCCACCATCAGGCGTGGCCGCCACGGACGTCCGGACGTGTGGGGGCCATGGACGCTGAAAACTCACCTGATGAGTTACCGTGACAATGACCAGATAATCCATAAATTAATTACAAATTTCAGCGGCTTTATCCATAAATAAAATTCATGGGGTTAAAGATAAGCGAGATAAATTGTAAATATCAGAAGAAAAATTTTAATAAAATTCAAACTGAATTTAACTAAATTTAAACAAAAAGTTTATATGTAATACTGTCCTGCATACTTTCAAGCGACTTCACCTATGGAATTGTTGGGCCCACAAGCCTGCCAAGCAAGAAATAGTAAGGGCCTAAGTTAGAATTCTTACCTCCATGAGCTAGTCTAATTTTTCTCCTTAATAAAGTCCAAAGCCAGAATCTTATTTCATCGATTTTTTTCAATAAAATTAAAATGTTTTTGAGAGAAGTTTCATCCTTTTTTATTAAAAAATTGGTAAATACATGAAAAGGTCTTTTTAAACTGTAAAAATTGTCTCAAGCTTCTAAAACTTTGAGAATAATTTAGAGATAGATTAGTACATGAAAACTCAAATAAAATATTTTAGAAGTTTTCAAAATAGATTTAGAACTAGAAAAATGAAAGTTATAAGAAGGTATGGAAAATTTTAAAACATTATAGATTATTTAAATGTGTTTCAACAATTTCTTATGAAAAAAGAATGATTGAGACCTACATAAATACATAGAGAGTGTGTTCACGAAGATGGTAGCGACTGAAATTTGTTGGGAGGGGTAAGCTATCATTTCGATATGAACATAACAACAATTTCATAGTTGTGAGAACTGAAAAATTACCAAATAATGGCACATAGAGGAAACAAAGAATTTTTTATGGCAGTGAAGGAAGCCATGTAAATTCTAATTGCATAAGAGAATCTAAAAGGGACCATGTGGCAAAGACTAATCAGTAGTTCATTTCATGAATTTTAGTGAAAATATCTCAGTCATAATGTTTATACTAATTATTAGCTTTTGGAGATGAACCGGTTGTAAATTAACACATTCCGTATCATAAACCAAATAAAAAAAAGTAAGGCCAAGAAAGATGATTCATGGTACTAGTCCATCATTCCTAGAATATATGGTATTTAAGTATTTTTTTCAGATATAATAAGGAGCTTGGCCAAGCACCATCTTATCTCTCACTAATTAAGAAGGAGAGAGTAGTTTAGAATTTTTCCCCTTAGTTGTTGGTTGTGTATTTTGAGTGACCCTGAGTTTAAAAAGAATCTTAATACTTTCTGCCAAGAAAGACACAATGAGAGATGTGGTTGAGGACCTAGAATAACTTGTATTTTGGTATAAATTTTGAACTCGAGTCGGGGAACATCTACAATGGGTCTTTGTCCTTTTGACATATGTATCCTATTCTTATTTGGGTACCATATCCATCTTAATTTTAGGTTTCTATAAAATCAAGAACTTAGATTGTACATCTTATTTTTATTTTGACATCATACGGATAATGTAAATCGAAGCTACTATTTTATGTCTGATCCAAGCCTATATGATCCATCCAAGTACTTAAGACTCACCTTCGTCATAAATTTCACATATCATATTTTTTTTCGAATGCGTGCACTTGCACGTGTCTCATTAAGAGGAGATATAAAGTTTAAGTTATATTCCAAGGGGTCACATGGCGAGATGCCAATGGCCCTGCGAACAATACACTAGACACAAGGAGCCGGCTCTAACGGCAGTGCTAATACAATTGTACTAAACTAGGAAACTATTGTGCTGCTAGGGTGGAGTTTCGGTTCTACTTCTTACCGAGCGAACAGGGGGGCAATAGCCCTATGCCCTGCCTGCACCCAAGTGCCGGCCTCCTCCCTGATACTGTCCAGAAGCGTGGCCGCCAAGGTAGATTTTGAATCAAAGGTGCGCTTGTTACGTTCCTTCCATACCGTCCATGTGACAAGAATGACCAGGGAGTCGAAGCCACGTCGAAAGCGCTGGGGAATGAGTGTCCTCGTACGCAGCCACCAATCAGCAAGTCGATCATCAGAAGTTGGGCACAAGTTGGACATCCCCACCCTGTTGAGGAGGCGCTGCCAAACCTCTCGCGTGTAGACACAGGAGGAAAGCAAGTGATCAAAGTGTTCCGGCTCCTGTGAGCAGAGAGCGCAGTCGTCCGCCTGCTGGAGTCCATGTCGTTTGCGGCGTTCCGCCGTCCACTGTCTTCTGTGAAGAGCAAGCCAGAAGAAGATTTTTGCTTTTGGCGGTGCGGATGCCGTCCATAGCTCCTTGGCACCCCGTAGCGGAGTCCTTCCTGCGAAGAATGCCTGATAGACCGAGGAGCTGGAATAGCTCCCATCCGCCGACCATTTCACATATCACATTTGATAGTTGTTATATTCATGGTTACAGTTATTTATGTTTCCATTGTGTTTTTATGAGGTAACACTCGGTGGATCTTTGGCTAGCAGCGTGTATAACTTTATGATATAGTATGGTACAAATTACCTAGAAGAGGTATGCATAAAAGTCTTCTTTAATCAAAAGGATAATCCTAGAATCCTTAAGAACCCGAATCTGATACGGTGAGAATTTTTCTTATGATAATCATCTATGTCTTAAAGATATCTTAATGTCTGATGATCTAACATTTTTTTTTTGCGGGGATGATCTAACAATTTTTACACACACTCGATCTTAAGGGTCACCAAAATCAACTGTGATGAGGGGTTCCGAAATAAACAAATAAATAAAAAGATCGCTCCAAATCGTTCTGAAGTAATCACTATTTCAGCAAAGCCAAGGATGCCTTATAGTATGGGTCTATCGGCTATATATATGCATTCCATTATGCCATCACTATGGCACACCAATTCTCCTAACAGAATATATATGGATCGAAAACTTTCTGTTAATTTAATCTGGTTGACCACACAGACTATACCCGATCTGCTTACAGTGGAAGTTGATAGCCACAGGGCGCGACACGGTTGTACAACAAACTAGCTGCCATGATCATTGATCGAGAGCTGAGTAGTCCATCAGTATATGAAATGTTGATCACGTCCGCCTGCATCATGTTGGCGGTCCGCCGATGAGCTTGGTGATGGTGAGCGCGATGCTGCAGAGCTGGTCGACGTCGCGGTTGCGCGCCGTGAGAACGTTGCGGTGGTCCGGCACGCCCTGGCACCCCCGCTGGCACAGCTTCACCTCCGCCTGGCTCGCCACCACCAGCGCCTGCGACTCGCTGTACGCCCCCGTGTCCACCGCCGACGTCGCGTCCGACAACTGCTCCACCGCCGACTCGTACCTGCATTGCAGCACTCCGATCCAGTATCCACCGGGCGTACGTGCTTGCCAGCTACTACGCATATAGCACTCGATGAAGGCAGGCACAGACAGACACGCACGACGCACTGACCTCTCGCCGCAGTCCTCGAGGCACTGCTGCAGCTGCGCCGTCTTGTTCTCGAGGCTGTCGTCGTCGTAGATGCTGGAGAGGAAGGCCGCCGTCTCCGACGCGTTCCGCTGCGCCGCCAGGATGGCCAACCGGGCCAGCCCCGCGGTATCCGCCGTCTTGGACGACGGGTCCGCGGACAGCGTCGCCACGCACAGGTCGTGGTGCCCCGCGGTCTGCTTGCACGCCTCCTCGAGCGAGTACTTGCTCGACGACGGCGCGGCCTTAGGTGCCGCCGTAGGGTCTGCGGATGCTGCGGCGGCGACGAAGACGGAGAGGATGACGATGCCGACGGCAGCGGCGTAGGGCGTTTCCGAAGCCATATTTGGCCCGCTCCCTCTTGTCCTTTCCTTTGCTGCCTCAACCATCATTTGGGTGATTTCCGTATTATGTTGCTCGACTTGGCAAATTAAGGTAGTGAGAACGCTGATGTCTTGGCTAAATTAAGGACAAGTAGGATTCGTCGTGTCGGTTTCGTGGTTGTGGTCTTGTGGCTGCTTCAATGAGGCAAACAGCTACGGGCTACGGCTGAGTGCGAACTTGTCATCTGCCTTTGTAAACACGGCTGAATGAGGTGCGCTCTTCTAGTTCTGCCGTTGTGGAATCGACCTCAGAGCAGTGTCGCTTTGAATAAGATCAAGCTTACTATAATTCCTTAAAATGGAGTTCAAACTTCAGGCCTGAAACTCACCTTCAATTCATAGGCATCAGCTAATATGTTGTTTTCAGTTCCATCAAAGAAACTAGAGTGAAGATTGTTCTCTAGGGCAAAATTTAATCACATTGTTTTAAGTTCTTCATTCCACTGCTCGATCTCTTCGAGCAATTCAGGATCAACTTGCAGCATCAATATTATTTTCAATTAAGGTCCATAAGCCGTAATCAACATCAACAACAAAAACAAGCCAAGCTCATAGAAAAATGTCACTGTACAGGAATTTAGTTTTCAATATATGCTTTGGTAATGCTTACCATTAAAAAGAAAGGTAGGCTATTCCAAAGGAATTTTCACTAAACAAAGAAAATATTCCAACACAGAGATGAGAAGAAATATGTTACACAGTTAATCGACTATACAATGCTGCTTTGCAATTAAGTCAAACCTGAAGCGGCAACTGATAAGCTTAGCAACACCTACTGTCAGCAGGGCGAGCTGGGATTGGGACAACTTCAATTGTCAGCATATCAGACTACAGCAGCCAGTGTTTTGATCCTTTTAGGGATGAGTTGGGGTCATTAGCCTTGGAACAGTAAATTTTGGTGAGAGCAGCACAGGTGACACAGCAGCTTTAACTTGCAGAAGCCTTGTGTAACATCTCTAGTTACCCTGCATGTGGTAGATAACAATGTATTCTCAGCACAACTAACTATAAAAGCCAGTGCACATATATGTCAGGGCCATGTCAGGGCCACATGAATAAAAGGTAAAAAAAAAAAAGACCAAAGTGCAGGACCAACAAGAGCGTATAACAGCAAACAACTTAAGAAATACTCCCTTCGTCTCAAATTATATGACGTTTTTCTAGATACATTGCTTTTACTATATATCTAGACATAGTGTATATCCAAGTGCATAGCAAAAGCTACGTATCTAGAAAAGCTAAAACGTCTTATAGTTTGAAATCGAGGGAGTATATTCCATTCCAATTCCAAATTATAAGAACACTACCTAGTTTCAATCAACTTATTTTTGTCCAAGTTTACAGCAACATGTGCTTGATCCAGGTGAACAAAGAAATAAGGCATTGAAAATTTCAAGGAAATAGTATCGGTGGACCTGCTTTCTGTTATTATAATATTTTCCATGCGCATAATCTACCAAACAGCCACCTGCTTACTTTAGGTGGTGAAACCCAACCCTCATGTTCTACCATATCCTTACTTCCACTGTATGTGTGATGGTCCTTTATGAGCATCTATGACTCACATGATGCTCACCTAAATTCCATCACATTTATTGTTTGTCCATATATACAGCAAGCTGCAACTCATGCGGACTACCAAGAATTAGGACATTGCAATAAGGATCAAAACTAAAAAGGGCGTACCCAGTGCCGTAGGCTCCCGCACTGCGGGGTCTGGGGAAGGGAAAATAGGCAGCAGCCATCCCTGCACAAATGTGCAGAGGCTGGGGCTTGAACCCTGGACCTCTTAGTCACAGGCGGTAAAGCTCTACCGCTTGCACCAGGGCCGTCCTTCAATAAGGATCAAAACTAAGAGAACAATACACATTTTTACCATCAGTTCGTTATCTGTGCACATTTAGATTAGTCATTAAAATTTGTGGATAAAAAGATATTAGAGGATCACACATCATTGTTATGCATATTCCATTGTATCCATGCACCATGTCCATGCTTCTACTGACCCTAAATGTGTGATGGTCCTTTATGAGCGCCTACGACTCACATAGCGCTCACCTAAATTTCATCAGCTTCATTGTTTGTCCATATTTACAGCAGGATGAAACTCATGCGGCCTACCAAGAATTAGGACATTGTAGAACCATATAAAATATAATATTTTACCAATAACACTATGTTTCTGTAAATATATATATATATATATAGCCATATTAGCAATAAGGCTACCAGCATGTTTGCAAGTTAAAGTTGTAAATCAAGAAGGAAGAAACGTATCCTGCTAGGTTCTTACTAATCTCTTGCAAGTGAATGTGGTCCCATTATGAGCACTTGCAAATCATTTAATAATAAATAAATTCCATCAACCTTATTCTCTGTCGATATTTACAGAAAGATGCAACTCATGAAGCCTGACAAGTGACAAGAATTAGGAGACTAAGTTAAGACTTAAGAGCACACAGAGGTACATATTTACTATTTGCAGGCTATAATTGTAGAACAGGTTGACAGGTTGATTAGTCCAGAGTTCACACTCCAGTTCATTTCAGCACTTCCAGAAAGGACGCTTCTGAAGGATACATTCACTATTGAAAACATGCAAAGCAAACCTAATTTCTCAATTTATTACCAATCCATATATACGGCAAGACACAATTCATACATACAGCCTACCAGTTTACATGAACTCTAGGTTAGCTAAAACAATTAGTCTATTTGTTTACGCACATTAGAAAAACAGAACAAGTTCACTTAATAAAACAACATTGTCATTAACCATACATATACATAAATAACAAACGAAAAGTGTTGCTAATTGATAGTCATAGATCATGTGTTGGCAGTGCAATAGGGCCTACTACATACCAGAGAATACTTACACATGACAGGGAGGACTTGAAGGAGCTATGCTTGCGCTTCTGATTAGTCTCAGACACACGTGTTCTTGTAACCTTCACTTCTCACCTATCAAGTGTGACCTGGGAAGTTCATGTAGACTTAGATTTTCTGTTTGCCTTATTAATATCCTTCTTCGACATCTTACTAGTGTCTGGTTGGACCATCTTCAATTTTATCAGTTCCAAGATCTTTATCCTTTGATCAAGAAGCACATTTTTTGCAGCTCATCATTAAGAATTGGCATCCTCTCTTTGGCATTTGTCATCTCAACTTGTAGTCTAACGATTTCATCATCCTTCTTTTGGGCTCCTACTTGCAGCTCATCTACATTCGACATCTGACTAGTGTCTGGTTGGACCATCTTCAATTTTATCAGTTCCAAGATCTTTTCCTTTGATCAAGGAGCACATTTTTTGCAGCTCACCATTAAGAATTGGCATCCTCTCTTTGGCATTTTTCACCTCAACTTGTAGTCTAACGATTTCATCATCCTTCTTTTGGGCTCCCACTTGCAGCTCATCTACATTCTGCAGTCGCTTTTGTGCTGCTTCAGTAGCCTGCTTTACCTCTATGTTCTTGCTCTTAATGGTCCCATTTCCTTGTCCTTCTCTGATCTCAAGAACTTGCAAGCTTTCTTTACTTTCTTTATCTCTTCCCTAATATCTTACCACTTTTTTGGTGATCTGAATTGTCGGTACTAATCTCCACCACACTTTCAAACTTCTTCAGTTTTTCCTGGCATTACGAGAGAAGGTAAAAATTCAGTGAGATGGACAATATGAAATCCACAATGGTCCAAGCAAACTAAACTCATGTATTTGCCATTAGCTTCAGCTCAGTATTTTCAGCAGTCAAATTCGATATACAATTTTGAAGTCCTCCAATCATCCTCAGCAAGTTCTGGTTTGAGCACACAAGGGATGGTTTGACTTTAGCTTCCAAAATAATAAGTTGGAATCTCAAAATGTAACATGGAGATGCAGTGAACAACTGAATATACGAGGTTCCAAACATATACTTTGAATGTCTTTTCAACAGCAACTGTAAACCATATGGAAAATGCTGCACAAATCCAACTGGATCGACACAACTGTAAGGCCCAATTAGGTGAGAAAAATAACGACATTCAAATCCTTGACAAAGAAAATATTTTGTTGTACAAGTCTAGATTGCTGTAAGATAACATAATTCACATGACATAGTCAACAGTTGGAATATCAAAGTGCAACGTGGAGATGTAACTACCATGCAAGGTGTCAACTTCTAGTGTGGTGACTGTTTTACACCAATGTAATCTTAAGAAGTTAAGAGACAACTCTTAAGCTACAGAATGCACAGCAGAAACTGTTATACACAATCCACGAAGGGCCATAGAAAGCAGAATGAGATTGGCACTATACTATTATATACCTAAAGAGGATAAACTAACTTCAGTAATCGAGAGTGCAATCAAAACACAGAAATGAACAAACTGTCACTACAGAAGAGCTCCAATCATAAAGAACGAATATGAACTGGAACCCACCAAGCGAAAGTAATGTTTTACATTACTAGGCCAGAATTACTCAACAAGAATCAGGTTGGCCGTGGCAGTAGCAGCCACGGTAGCCGCGAGAATCAATCAAGTATTTTAAACGCACACCAGATCAAGTTAACAATAAAACCTAAAGAGGAACAGTCTGAACTCCTTCCTTACCTACGACTACGAGCTTCTCATAGCAGTGAATCTGAAGCTCCTTGCTCCAAGACGCGCCGTCGTCTCAGCCTCAACGACTCTCTTGCGGAGCTCCTCGTCCTTATAGATCTGGAAATAGACGAGATGGCGAAAAAAAAAAACTAGCGCGCGTCAGTGGCAGCCCAGAGCTGGCCATACCCGAATCCAGTCTAGGAAGAGGAACAACCCACAGAACGGGACCCGAATCGTTCGTACCTGCTGGAGGCGGGACTGGGAGATCTCCTCGCGCTCGCGGAGGCCGCTCTGCACTGCAGGAACTGGAGGTCGGTGATGAGGTGCTCGCGCTCGACGGAAAGCTCCACGGCCTGCGCGTACGCCTGGCGCAGCATCTCAGCGGCGCCACGCGGGCAGGTAGACCTGGCTCGGCGCAGGCGCAGGCGGCGGCGCGAGCATCTTCACGGCGCCACGCGGGCAGGTAGACCTGGCCCGGCGCGGGCGAAGGCACCGGCACCAGCGCGCCGCCGCCGTCTCCGGCTATGGAATCCTCTAGAATCGGAGAGCGGAGGGAGGCAGAGACGCGGAAGGGGCCGCCGCCGCTTGGGTTTTGCGCCGGGAGGAGAGCGGTGGCGGCGGGCAGCGGAGCGGAGCCGAAGGGACATGACCGTGGATGCGGGGCCGGGGACGATGAAAGGAATTGAGATCGGGTCGTAGTTTGGTGGGCCCCGCCTGACAATCGCGGAATCTGAACAAAAATGGGCCGGTTTTGCCAGATGGGAGTGGGTATGGGCTCCTCCCACCGACGTATGGGCTCATGGCCCTTTGGATTTAGATTGGACTAATGAGTAGTCGGGCCCTGGGCCGTTGGATGCAGAAAGGTAAAAAAAAAAAAAGATTCAAGTTCTTGACTTTCCTAAAAAAAAAAGATTCAAGTTCTTGACAAACATTAGCAGCTACTTCAAGTTTTTCAAGTTTTTCCACACTGCTTTCTGAAAACAAAACATTCCTTAGCTTCCAGAAGGGGGGGGGGGCCCCCTAGAGCAGCAGTTCTTATTGCTATAAGATGCTATCTCCGCCGACGAAATAATACAACCCTTGCATTTCAAAAAAAAAACAAATGCTTTCAAGTTTAATCAAATTTATAAAAATACAAACATTTATAGTACAAAATAAATATCATAAGATTCACTGTAAAAGTTAATGTCTCAATAAATTAATTTGGAGATATAAATATAAACTTATTTACTATAAACTTAATCAAACTTGAACCACTCAAAGAGACGCGTAGTTTGATGGAGTACTTCAACTGATTCACAACAGCACATTAAAAAATAGCGGGGATGCACTTACTCCTTGTCACTAGAGAATAAGACAACTTTCATCAACCTCCATTTTTTTGTTTTTATATGGGTCAGGACTTAGGACCTTTGTTTTATGAAAGAAACCACATAGAAAAACAATGTACCTTAGGTGCTACCTTCAAAGACCAAACAACAGGAATGAACACTGGGAAAATACCCATACAATTAATAACTCTGTACAAAGATTGAGAGGAGTATATCCCATTAGAAGAAAACAGAAAATTGCCGACTGCAGGTACAATAGCGTAGTCTTATTTCTTAGTGTTGTGCCCTTCATACCTGAACATTCTTGTGCTAATCATACAGGCGTGTGAACTAAAGCTATACTCAAGTTCAGTCTGATGGTTCAAGTTACGACAGTATGAGCCAAGTACATTGCCTCAGCTATAGTACAGAAAATCAGAAGCTCAGCTCATTGGTGAACACCTTGGTCAGCTTCTGAGACGGGCTCAGGCTTCCTCCTCGGCTGATCCGGAGTGACTCGATCGATTTTTGGATCTCCATGGTCATGGCGCTGTCAACACTGCCTGCCGAGAGCCGCTTGTGTGCCTTCTGCAGGTGCAGCTTGAGTGAACTCGTACTTAGACCAACATTCTTGCTGCAGATCGGGCACACCTTCATTTCAGGACGCTTGTGCTGCCAGTCCATAGATACCTTACCATGCAGCCTCTTATCAAGGGCCAGGAGAGCCTTGGCGAAGCCATCGTTTGGCTGTGCTCGACGGTGTACTTTCTTCAGTAAGTTCCAGGCTTTTGCGAGAGTGAAACCCCTGAAAAGTGAAAGTGCAGCTCTATCATGTCAATATCAAAGCTCCAACAAAATTCTTGTGCAGTCATTATCATGCAGTTCAGTCACAAGTGGCAGAAGTTAAGACTCTTACTCTCTAAGCATCAAATAGGCAAGTACGACTGTGGCACTTCGACTCTTTCCTTCAAAACAATGAACTAGAACCTTGCCCCCAACATGATCCACATGATCAATAAAGTCTGATGCTTCCTCAAAAAGATCACTGATGTTTGCATCATCATCATCGCTAATCTATAAAACACAACATTTTTCAGTTTAAATATATGACTATGAATCATGTAAAAGGCATCAGAAATGGGAATCCTAAACCACAGAGATAGATGCTCTTACTGAAAAGTTCTTGTATTCAAAAAGATCAGGAAATTGGGAATCGGATTGACCAATCTCATTTGAACACAAACAGAGTACATGGGTAATGCCCAAATGCTGTAGGGTGTACTTAGACCTTGCAGCCAGAGCCCCACCTATGAACAAGTTGTTGACAACAAGAGAAGGTCGTTCTGTATTTGCAGCATCAGAAATCAAGGCTATCCTTTCAATGATGTGTTCAAGACGCACCTTCAAGTGATGTATTATCAAGCTCACTAAATCCTTAAAATGGAGTTCAAAGTTTAGGTATATCCTTAGACTCACCTTCAATTCATAGGCATCAGCTACCATGTTGTTTTCAGTTCCATCAAAGAAACCAGAATGAAAATTGTTCTCTTGGCAAAATTTGATCACATCGTTCTTAAGTGCTTCGTTCCACTGCTCGATCTCTTTGAGCAATTCAGGATCAACCTGTAGCATCAAATATTATTTTCAGTTGAGGTTCATAAGTCGTAATCAACATGAACAGCAAAAACAAACCAAACTCAGAAAAAAGCTCACTGAACAAGGTTCGATACAAGCTTTGGCAAAGCTTGTTGCAATCACACTGGCTGTGACTGTATCATTAAAAAGAAAGGTAGGCTATTCCAAAGGAAAACGACAAAACCAGTTGGGGTTAGGCTAGAAATAACCACCCCCCCACCCCCAAAAAAAAAAGGACTACAATTACATTGATTGAAAATTGAAATAAAGCAGGTATTACTTACAGTGAACAAACTAAATTAGATAAGAAAATACCTTCACATGAACAAAAGAAATTAGAGCAACAATCAGAGCAGATATGATTTAAGGATGTTTTTCCTTTTTAAAAAATGAATTCTCACTTTCACTTAGGAGATTCTTACCTTTGGGCTTTTGTAAAAATCACGAAGTTTCATTGTCATTCTTAAACTACGGGGAGCCTCTGCACTTCCCTTGAAGTACTTGTTGTTCCAACTGTCCCTGGACAGAGGAGAAACTGAATCTGAGCTTCCACGGGATCCCGCAGAAGAGGACTTTGTTGCAGATTTCAGCATTTCAGAATCACTATGAAGATCATTGTTCAGCTGCTTACTAGGAGGGCAAGGAGTACTATAGCTGGCTCCAGGTGAAGGAAAATAGGAAAGGGCGGCATCATTATTGTCTGGTTCTTCAGAGGTTTTAGTAATTATGGACAAGAAAACTCGCAAAACACCATCCAGTTTTTGGTAAAGTTGGAGAAGAAATAGATGGAACCCCTCCAGGTCCCTAAGAGATGCACGAAATGATCCTCGGAATTCATGAATCGCTGCAGCACTATCTTCATCAGAAAGGGAGCAACAAGAATCACTGGAAGTAACCTCATCAGGTCGTGGATGCCCAAGCTTACCACCAGAAATCTCATATAGGATACTTGCTGAGTAATCTGAGCTATTCAAAATGAGCTCCACAACTTTAGGATACCTCTCATGATCTTTGACGCGTCGCCCCGCAGGGGGGCGGCGGGGCACACCGGTATCGATTGCTACAATGCGAAAATTGCCATTTGTTCTTTCAGCATTTTCCCTTTCATTTATCAATGCTTCTAGTTTTGGTGACACGGGATCCAACCCTGGTGAATCAAATTTTCCATTCAAAGAGTGTGACCGCTTCTCTCTATGCAAAAATTTTGTAATCAGCTGGTTGGAACTATCTGCAGAGCTCTTGAAATCATCCAGTCTGTCCAAACTGGGTGAGGATGGTTTATCTGAAATCATCAGGTTTGCAGGATTCCCACGCCAACCAAGCTGACGGCATGGGAGTCTGTCCTCATTCCGCAGTATCAGATCAAGCATCAAAACCCTTCCCAGTGATGAAGCAGTAACACAAGCAGCTTCTCGTGAATTGAAAGCCTTTGAACTCTCAAGGAGTGGGGAGCCATGAATATAACTGCCAAGCCAGAATAAAAGTTCAACTCCAATATACAGGTCACATAGCTAGTATGGTTGTACTAATAAGTTAAAAACACTGCAACAGTACCTCATTAGTAGAAGGCAGCGGCTTAGCTCAAGAGCTTCTAACAACTCTGAGCAAGTCATCTCACCAACCTCATCGTTATTTGAAACTGCTACTGTTCGTGCATTTTCTGCAGCATGCCTAATCGCCAGCCACTCTGAGCTAGAATTATATACTACTCTAGCCTGCATTTGTTATAAAAGCTGTATAAGAAATCACTGCTCCATAAATAATGAAGATGTAAAATATTAATTGGAGGTTTGGAAATACTTGTGGTGTATGGACTCCGAGCAATTTTGCAAACTCATAACCCAAACGTTCTGCCTGTGTTGACATCTTTGATGATGAGAATTTTATAACAGCTGCCGCTTCTGGAGCGCCACTGTTACGTGGAGAACTAAACAGAGCAAAGAACACTACACCACCAGAGTTCACAGTCACCTATAAACAACAGGGTATGGAAATCAGCATGTTAATCGCATGATGATACTCACAAGTGAAATGGCAGTAGAAGAATGTGAGTTTGAATGTTTAATACTTCCTCTGTCCACTTTTGGCAAGTACATTTCAAATTGAGAAAGTCAGACATAGTAAGTTTTGAATGATGAATATCAAATTACATGCATACTTAGTGTACAAAACTAGTATCAATTGTGTTAGTATTTGAAGTGCTTTTAATATGATATTGAGTTTCTATAAATTGATAAAATCTACTTTGAAGATCTTTCCACTCCCTACTAAAATATTCCCCTGAAAGTGGATGGAGAATATAAGATGTTTGTCATGCCGACTTGTCTCAGATGTGGTAAAAAGAACCACGAAGTAAAGAGTTTTTCTCACTACAATGAACATTACACAGGATGTTGAAATTGGCACCATAACAGGTTGTGACAAACCTCAAGAGCTTTATTCATTTCGTCTTCAGTTTGTTCTGAACTACTACTATGTTCTGTATGATGCAGAGACGACAACACGTCCCATGAAAATTCAGATGACTCAATGTCCAGTGCAGAAGAGTTCCCAAGTCTCTCCCACAAGCTTATTTCAGGAGATTGATCGCAGGCCAATGGATCTTTTCCTGTTGGTTCTTCTCTAATCAAGTGTTCACTACAGTGGGCACAGCAAAAAAAGACAATAGCAATATTAGCTCAGAAACCTTATGAAGCTTCTGCCTAAAACCAATATATTTTCACAATTTACAACTCATAAACAAGTTCATCTTGCAGTGAAAATCCCTTAAGATCCATGCTCTATATTCCAAAAAAACTTTAGAATAAAACAAAGTGTAGAAGTTATATTGTGCCAAATTCATTATATGTAAAATGTTATTCCTTGGATTGTTGATAACGTTGCCATCATTCTACTATCTAGAGCCATCTCTTTGTTTGAGACAATTCCAGGAACAAGATCTACACATATAATAACTAATCATAATTACAGATCTAATCTATCATCTTGGCAACAAATATTACAATTTGGGGTCTAATTACAACATATTATTATAGGAAAAGTTCCAAATTACTCCCCTCAAGTTCGGTCTATGTCCAGATGAGCATCTTAACGGAGGAAAAATAGTAGAGGTATAAACACATTACAGACATACAATTCAACCTAGTCCTTCACCAAAAGATAAGACAATGGGGAAATCTATGTGTTGGCATGGATTTCAACTTTTCAGATAATTATTCATGGTAATTCAGTTAACAAGAGAAATGTAAAAGAGTGTTCAATTTTCATCTTGGGCACTCGTTTCTCCAGGAACACACAGAATTCCATTTTTCATTTGAAGTAAGATGGAATATAATTCAATATTTTCACCATAAGGTTTGTGAGGTACGAGAGCTTAATTTTGCAGTTACAGATAATCAACTAAGTGGTATGGAGTGGTCTTTAAAAGATAATAGGATGCCGATAGATTCCACAAAGCAAACCTTAAGTCTCCGCTACCAAATAGTGAGAAGCTCCCACTTGGCATGACTTCAATCCTTGAACCCCGATGTGGGAACCCAGATGGCCGGAAAGCCCCACTCCTCTTACGTACCAATGAGAGCCATTTCTCAAATGTTTGTGCTGGTGTTGATATATCACCACCAAATAATAAAGAAACCACCTAAATATAAGCAGATTTGTTTGGTTTTACTCAGTAAGATAAACTATCAAATTTAAAATTACAAATGTATATTGGGGAAACGACACTTACACGAGAAGATAGCTTCTGATCTCTATCCTCGTTCTCCTGTAAGAAATGTAAAATTTACACTTATGTATTTCTGCTTCAAGACATTTCAGAATACTCTCATGGCATATCTTGATTGATGAAAACATTGAGAGAAAAAAGAGGGAGATCTAAAGCAGTTTTTTTTTTCTGAAGATGAACATTTGTGCACAAAGATTGCCTATATCACCAAGTTCTAGCAAACAGAAGAGTACATGCCCACAGAACTAACACTAACATGAGAATAACTCTTCCATTAACCAGCTTATGCTCCGCGGATGCAAGTGGTTGGGTCAATTCAAAGCCCATTGCAGTTAGTCAGGAGTTCAGCGTTCACTTAATTGGCAGATCATTACTCATTAGGAACACGTGTTTGTAAACCAAATGAACTATTCAGTCCAGGGCAATCTACTTACATCTCTAATGTGCTCACCTCGAACTGGAGCGAAAAAGGCAAATCCATGTGTTACTTCCGTGGTCTTACAAAGGAAGAAAGTTGCCAGATTTGGCACAATGACCTTACATTTGGAGAAATTAGCATAAATAAACTCGAATTGAAGCAGGACGCTGATCTAGTTTGGATCAGGAGGTCTCATTGTGTCAACTGTCAAGCATAATGCATTGTGCTAAAATTGAAATAACAAGACGAGAACAAACTGCTTTTCTCCATTCATGATCAAATGGTCGTCCAAATAAACCTGCATCAAGCCTCACAGCATTTGGGGGAAAGGCGCACTTGATAGCCAAGATGAAGACTAAATGGCAATGAAAGACTCAGGGGTACACCAAGCTGGATCAAGAACCAGCACAAAGCAGCTGCATTTCGCAACCACGTCCCGAAGCAGGTAAAGGTTTAGATTTGCCAACAAGCCACCCCTCCCTTGTCACTCTTTTACCCATAATAGAACGGCAGTGACTAACTCAGCGCATCATTCAAGACCACATCAGATCACAAAACACAAGTGCAAAGACGAGAGAGAAAGGAACCCACCTTGGGAGGAGGAGGAATAATGGAGGGCCGCTCCTGGTCGCGCTCCTCCGCCGCCGCCTCTGGCTGCGTGGCGTCCCGCTGTTCCATGGGAGGGGCAAGGCGCGGGTAGCCCTTGGCTGCGCAGGCGCGTGGCGTGATATAGGATTTCAGCAACCGCCGCCTACGAACGGCCTGTGCTTTGCTGCCGCCTGGCTGGCTGGCTCCCGGTGGGGGAGCGGGGCCGGGGCCGGGGCCGTCACCGTCAGACCCCGACGGAAAAGGCGGATCTTGCGCGAGTTTTCCTCCCCGCTCCTCCACCCTTTCCGTCCGGTTGTCGGCTTCTTTCCGTAATGGTGACTACGCCTGCTGGAGAGCCGGGGGGCGACAGTGAGTCAGGGAGACAAAGGCACGGGAAGACGAAAGCAGAGAGTGGAGTGGATCAGTACACTGGGGTGGTTACTGCTTTTTGGGAACGGAGTCCATGGAGAATGGCTAGCATCACGCCACCGTCACAGGCTCACGGCACAGCCCATCCGATCCTGTCTGGATTTCCCAAAAAGCCTCCAGATCGAGGCTGCTTGTATATGCTCCGCTCGCTCCGGTCATTCTATAAAACTCTTTAAAAGATAAAATATTTTAAGTTTAATTAGATTTTTATGATAAAATGATATTATTTAAGATATCAACTAAGTATTAGTTAAATTATTTATTAATTATATTTTTATAGTATACCTATTTAATGTCATAAATTTTTATATTTTTTTTATAATTTTAATTAAAATTTAAAATGCTTTGACTTTCCAAAAATTTTAAAATAACTTACAATTTAAGATGGAGGAGTATCTTTTTAAGCTATGAAGACAAGGTCCGAATGACACGAATAATTTGAGCCAGGACTATCATAAAGTTTTCTCTTTTTTATCACTTCACCATAGAATAAGGATAAATATTCATATTATTCAAAGAAGGTGCAAAATTAGAACTTATTTGGACGCATCGCCTCAATCTATGTGGGGAGTAGATTAGAGTAAAAAATAAACTAAATTGGAATTGAGTGAATAAAGTGTATCCAAATAAGACCTTTAATGTATGTATGGTTAAACAAAATAAGAACCCAAGAAGTTAGTGTGTTTCTTATGGTAGAACTTGTCTGCAGGAGTTTAAGTTTTATATTTGACTCGATACTCGGTTTTGAATCTCCAATATCAATATCGAACAATTGTGAACTGATTCTCCGTGGAACACCCAAAAACATTTCTCTGTTTTGAATTAGGAATGATAATCACTCAAATACTTTGTAGTTCATTTCAAGGATATTCTAAATCAATGACCAAATAGTTTTATAGCTTCATTGATTCTTGTTGAGTGATTCTATTTTAGCAGAACAATATTTCTAGAGAAAATCTAGAGCTAAATGTAAGACTAAGAGAATCTGAATCTCTACTAAACACATATATAGTTTCTTCAGTAGTGAAAGACGACATTTCATTTTTTTTTCTTTCCTACGCATGTAAAACGGTCTAGGAGTGCTTTCGATTGGTTATGTTTTATTGTCTTTTCTGACTAGTAATTGTATTTTTCTTGGTTATTCTTTTGAAGTGTAACAAGTTATATCAATTATATTTAAGCTGATCTTTGCCCAAATAAATATTTCAAATTTGTTAGCACATTTTCATGTACTAGTTAATATGCACGTATGACACGCATGTGCCTAGAAAACATTTGTCGTTATCATATTATTCTTGTATTTTCATGTTTATTTGAAATCAACATTTTTTTGTTTATTGGAACTATATACTGAAATGTCTGGGAACGTTATCATCAAAACAATATGTGTGGCATGTAGCTTCCCAAACTTGCACCGATAACTGAAAATTTAGGCAGGGCCGGGATCCACTTGTATTCGTAAATTTTATCAAATATATTTTTTTATTGATTGAATTTTCGTTTCTATATATGCTACGTTTTTTACGAAACAGTCTTTCATGATTTCTTTTTGAATTCCAACTTACATGGCCACAAGTTGAGTTTAGGTTCAACTTTAAAAATCCAAATATACCCGTGGAGCCATAACAACGTAATGATGAATTTGCTTTACTATAAAAAAAATAATTTTGAGGCATTTTTCTTTTAGCTGCAGGGACTACGAAGTAAGATCAATAACTCAATATACATCCAACTTTGATTACGAGAGTGTACATTATCTCAAAGGCTTAAGCTATGTAAGGACCAACAGGCAACAACCACCAAGTTGTAGTCCAATCTATACCAACACCAATAGAGTGATATGAAATCAAGCAAGATTAGTGCATGCTAATTACAATGGGAAGCCTTAGAACAATTCATCTCCCTCAACAAATAACACTGGAGACGCCACCTTGCATTGCATCCTCTATTGTTGAGGTAAGCCATCAGTCGTTCAACTTGCTGTAATTTGTCGTGATCAATGGCATAAGCCCCGTGCAGATGTTGTTACCACCTCAATGGAGAGAAAAAAAAGGTGGAGTTTCTATGTGAGTGCAGAAATTTTATTTTCTAGTTACGCTATGGATAAGTAGGTAAGGTTGGGTACCTCGATGACGAGCCACAGTCAAGTTAAAGAGTTGGATGCTTGTGGTTATTTTGCAAATGTTGCAGGAACTATTAGACTGAATCAGTTGCCACAAATCTTTTTGTAATTAACTATGTTCAGAGTAGCCAGGCATGACATGTATGTGATAATCAATGAAGAAACAAATTTTGTTATAAGAAATATTACCATAAAAGTTGTCGTTTCCTCTGGCAGTATAGCAAGCGAAAGATCAATATTTTGTCCCCTTAGCTTATTCATAGCATCCTGATAGAGCCTCTGAAGATCAGCGCTTCAACTTGCATATAACAAAAGCAAACCAAACTAATCCATACCTTCAAAGCTCGATGTTCAGAAAATTAGTGCTTGTATTTGGTGACCACTGGATCAAAGAATGGCTGCCTCCAAATGAGGCAGGCAAAGTGCATGCAATGTTTCCTTGTCATACTTGTCCTCTCTCCACCGCCCTTCTCGCTAGACACCATGTGCTCCCATCAGAAACCAGTGTTGTAGCACTTCTTGGAGTGCGAGGTCACAACGGCGCTGCCTCCACCGACGTCGTCGTCATCACATCCCGCGGGCACGCAGGTGCTTTTGATCCACCGTTGGCCCCAGCTCGTCGCTTCCGCCACGGCCATCGAACACCGGCACGATCCACCACTGTCCCCCATGTCGCCGCTACCGCTGTCGCCACCGGCCTTCGATTTGGAAATAGACAGTGTTTGGATGCACACCAAACAAGTAGATTATTGCTTGGCTATACCATCATCAATATCTAATCTAGAATAATAAACTAAAAATTACAATAATTTTTTGTTGCATCTATAATTACATATCTTTTGGACCAAACTTAAAAAAATAATTTGTACTTTGTACAAACAACATTCATGAAACAAACAAATCTAGCAGATTGCGTAAAAGATCTGGCCAACCGATCTGTATTATGTAGTCGTTGCAAGCAGCATCGATGTCAGAAAAAGAAATTGACAGAAGAACCCTAGAATCGATGATGACAAAATCAATTTGTACACATCGCTTTGCTGCCATCATATGGCTGATCGGTGTGATAGGAGACACGGCTGTGCTCTGAGGTGTCGAGACTGATCCATCGCATGGCAAGGCCGAACACTGATGTTCATGCCGCCGCGTCCCACGCATCCGGGCAACCATCCCGCTACTCTCTGCCTTTGGAGGAAGGGAGTGCCGCCTGTCAATGGGGAGGACGACGGCGTGCATATCCACACATTGCGTCTTTGAAAGGTTTAATCCTGAAACAGAGTCCAAGGCGAATTTGATGGTGGTCGATGTTGCTCGGTGTGATGTACACGCCTCCTGCGCGTGAAGACAGGGTGGGTACAACAGGCGGGTAGAAAAGTTCACGGTGAAAAAAACAGGAGCAGGGAGGTGTCGCCTGCTGCTGTACAAGGGCATGAACGCGCAATAAATCTTACATGTAAACGGGTCCACCATTATATTGATCATGTATCATTAGATCTAAAGATAAAATAAATTCTATGGTCATAACGTGAGGTGGGTATGAAATTTTAGGTAACAACTATTTCTCAATTCTTTCGCTCTTTTATAATACTAGCTAAGATGCACGTGCCTCTAGCTTGTTCCTCAAGGATTTATTTTTAAACAAATTTCTGATTGCGCTAGACTAAACTATATACTATATTACTTTGTTGACCATGATGAAACAATAATTCAACCAATCTAGCAATGTAAGGTGGACACTATGAACTGAAATTATCGAAGGTGTAGCTAGCATACCTCTGGTTCATCGGTAGCGTGGGTAACCCTTGTGCGAGTGGAGTACACCGCCGCTTCTCCTCTAGGCTCTAGCTGCATCTTACTCAGTCTTTGAACAAAATTTCCTTCCTTCGCTTCTCCTATTTGCTGAGTATAAGAATAGAACACAGGCTCCATAATTATCATACATAAGAAGTACAAGCATCAAATTGTAAGGTGTCTTGAGGAACTACACACTCATACCACAGTCCTATAACATTGTCATACTACTGGACTCACGCAATTTGCCGAGTAGCAAAGACCCGATTACACTCGGCACAGGCTCTCCGGCAACGTCTTTCACGGCAAAGGGGTCTTTCTCGACAAAGAAAAGTGGACCATCATGATTATTTATTTTTTTTAAAAAAAAAATCTTTGCCGAGTGCCGCTAGTCAGGGCACTCGGCAAAGAAATTTTTATTTTATCTTTGTCGAGTGCTGCAGTGCATGGCACTAATTTTTTATTTTAAAAAATGTTTTTGTTGAGTGCCATGGTCATGGCACCTCACAAAGAATTTTTTTTGTCGTGCCTTACGGCCTCCTTTGCCGAGTGCCTACCTTTATCGAATGTCTGGCACTCGGCAAAGAGGGTCTTTCCGAGTGCCCCTCTCCACCTGTGCCGAGTGCAGGGATTTACCGAGTGTGGCACTCGGCAAAGAGGAGATTTGCCGAGTGCTCGAGATTTGGCACTCGGCAAATCCCCTGACACTCGACAAATCCCCTGACACTCGGCAAAGCCTGAGATTCCAGTAGTGATACCCATATCAAACAAACAACATTGAGAGCGTGCTATGATAGGAGCCCATATTCCATCACATTTTCCTTCTCATCTTTGTAGCTATCTCTCGATATTCTAACAGGTGGAGAGCATGGCTAGGGGCATAACACTATATCCTGCACACAAAAGCATCAAGACTCAAGAGTGTGAGCGATTAGACTAAATCGTCCCTTTAGTTGCATAGCAAAACAAATGACAGTAAAGTAATAATCACATTATAAAGCACAAATTGTTTTTTTTCTTTGGAAAATTTTAGAGCACAGATTCAGTGAACCCTTGAGTTTCTCAGAATCTCTCTCTTCTTCACCTCCTCGCTGCATCATAGAAGGGAAAATAACAGATTTCATTTTTTCCCCCAAACCAGATCAAAACCAGAGACCTAAATGGGCCATAATAACAGGGAGATCCGGACCTTGTCATGCTTAGATGTTACGATGACGCGACCTCGTCATCTGCTTCCGGACACCGGCACTGGAGATGCCGGCGCGCCCTTCTCCTCCTCCCCGGCCCGTCGAGCGTCAGGGGTTCCCGGCTGGAGAGGCCCTAGATGTGCACCACGAGGGCCTCCAAAGATTCCACATCATCACTGGATTCACTGTATCGCCATATTTTGCTGGCCGCTTCTTCCGCTGTCAATCGTCATGGTCTCTTTTCTTCTCCGCGCGCATAGGCCGCCGATAGGGCTAGGGGTTTCACGTAGGGCTTGTGGTTTCACATCCGCTTGAGCTTGCCCGATGACTAACGTATGTGTCTGCCGGACGTATTTGTACACCAAAAAGGCCAGGTCTCTATCTCTCTAGAATGTTCCGGACTGCTTGCTGAGTCGTGGCGTAAAGTGCCATTATACCACGCTACTTCCTTGTGGGTCCAAAGTGATCCATATATATTGACGAAATAATAGCCCGATCTGCCGACTCGTGTCGTATAGTACATGCATATGATGCACCGCATACAAGGCCATGGTGGCCTGTTTCTTTCGCAAGCATGCACGTGAGAAGCACATATTATGTTTTCTATATGTATTTTATACTTTTCTTTGCGTGACCGGTGATACACTCAAATATACACGTGCATAGTCCAGCCCGGATTGAGTCCATTGCATGCAAGGCTTGATTTCTTTTTATATTGCTCAGTCTACCAATGACAACGTTAGGAGTGGGTAGAGTATTCGGTGGGAAAAAATAGCGCATATGCTAAAGATTAAATAACAGGAACATAAATAAATCTTATATTTTACAGGGTGGCCCACTTGTTAGAAAGCAAGGAGATCTAATGTCCCTTAGATCAAGATCTTAAGTTACATCCGACGGTTAAAATATAGGGTGGGTATGAATTCTCAGGTAACGTATATTTTTAATTTTTTTGCTCTTTTATAATATAGGTAGATAGATAGATAGATAGATAGATAGATGAATTTTTAGAGAAAAAAATTCTTTAGGAATCTATATTTACTCTACCAGCCAAAGAGTCACATAAAGTGATTATAATTCATCATAGCAGAGGGAAACATTAAAGAGATCATTTAAATCTGAAATATTTTATATGAAAACCTAGATCCCTAATGCAACACACCTATCTTTTGGTTATTTGACTCTCGTGCTTCCATACAACCAACCTAGGCCACCGTAGTCTTGCTAAAGAATTTTGTTTTTCTATATATTTATTATCTTGAGTTGATACGAACAGATATATCTATTTTACTACTCCAAGTAGTCCACTTTGTCCACTTAACCCTCTAAACAAAAGATTTTGCTTCAATTTACTCTCAACACCAATTCATCAGTAAGATTTACTTATGTTTTTTTTCTCTCCACATGCAAACGCTCAATTTTGTGTGTGATTATTGATTATTCCTTGCCTCCTTGGATGTGGCAAAATAAATGGGATAGACTAAGAGGCTCTCCACCAAGAGAACATAACAAATTTGGCCTAGCACAAACATATCAGATTTGGCCTAGCACACTATACCCATGAGTCAATGCCGCACTAGTCTTAGATCCAGTTAAGCCCGCAAGAAGCTAAAAAATTGAGGCTTAAGTCAACTCGAAAGATTAGCCTAATATATAAGGTTAATTATACACAACAATCTTCTTATTACACATTGAGTACAACTTTTCACACCTCCTAAAGCTAAAACATTGAGGCTTAAGTCAACTCGAAAGATTAGCCTAATATGTAAGGTTAATTATACACAACAATCTTCTTATTACACATTGAGTAAAACTTTTCACACCTAAGACCAAATACACGTTAGATACTCTTCACACTTTCCAAGACCATAAACTCCGAAAGATTTTATCAAGGTCTTAAGTCTCTCCATGTCACACTTCCCTTGTGAGACTATGGTCACCGCATGCCGCTGAGATGGTGGCAGGATTCCTAACCATTCGATTTGTGAGACTGCGTGATGGGATGGATTAAAAACTCACCAATCAAGCTTGCATAAACAGTTTCCTGGTTTGGAGTCATCCAACAAGATAAGGCTTCCTTATTACAATTCCGTTGACACAAGACCGCTACGTGACGTCCTAATTTCTTCGCTTCCCACACACACAATCAACACTGATGCAATCAATCAGCAGTGACTAGACCGGTGCGTCCATATCCTCGGGAGCCGCATCCGTCGTCGTGTCCGTGACGCCACTGCCCTTGGGCCCCGCCTCCTCCGCGGCGACGACGACGACGCTGGCCCGGCAGAGTGGGCATGTGGTGTGTCGCCGGCGCAGCCAAGCGTCGACGCACGCCGCGTGGAACCGGTGCCCGCACCGCGGCAGCGCGCGCCCTTGGTCGCCGTCCCGCAGCTCCGCGATGCACACCGCACACTCGGCGCCGGCGCCGGACCCGGAGCGCGCGACGAACGTCGGCAGCGACGCCACGAGGCGGTCGTGCTGGTCCTGGGACGTTGGAGGCGACGGCGGGGGCGTCGAGGCGGTGGACGACGCGGCGTCGTCGTCGTGGTCCATGGGGTTAGAGGCTGAGGAGGGGGCCGCGGCGCTGCTTTTGCGGGAGAACACCCTCCAGAAGTAGAGGTAGACGAGGGCGACGAGCACGACGTTGACGACGACGAGGCAGGCCGTCATGCCGCGGCCGTGCGGTGCCCATCCGATGCTACTGGAGGTGGTGCTGGATGCCCTGTCCGCGCCGGGGTCAGTGACACCATTTGAGCTCGAGCTCTGTCCTGACATGGCGATTGGGCAGAGTGGTGAGCTGGTGGTGGCCGATGGATTACACAACCATTAACCAAGTACTCATATGTGTCGAGCAAGAAAACAATGGTAGGGAGAGGAGCTGAAGCTGGAACGGAGCAGCGAGAGCGAGACAGACGCAATCATAAAGATAGCGGTGAGTGCGTGTCGACCAATAGTCTCCGACTCTCCGGAGAGATAAATGCTCCCGGACACTGGGCCTACTTGCAACTTGGCATATCAGGTGTAAATTGGCTGTTTGATATCGTACAAGTGTAGGCAATTAGGCCTTGCTTAGATTGCGATAAGGGAAGGTGAAAAGCATTTTAGCATTATTGTCTAATCATAACAGCGGCGAATCTAGAATTTTAGTTTAGGATATGCCTCTTAAAAAGTTTCATATACAATTCGGTAAATCCATTTACCAATTTGGTAATAAAGATTAAATTCATAAATTAGGTGAAAACCATATACACTAAATACATTATAAATAGTTTTAAAGCCATACCGATAATTAAAATATAATATGCATAATTGAGTACCTTACAATATTATTTTGCTAGTGATTTTACTTGACATTTTTAAAGGGACATAAATGTCTGTATTATAATCATCTTCATCAACTACAAATCCTCGACACCGCTGCGTGATAGTTGTTTTTATAATTTTAGCGCTAAACAACTTGACAATTAGCACATAATTTTTACGAACATCTGAAGCACAAAGATTGATTGATTAAATCTCACCTGATCGGGACGAGGACTGACGGTCAAACGGTCGACTGATCGACTGACAACGACGGCGTGTCAAAGTGAATGCAGAGACGGCGAAGAGAGGGAGATGAAGATCCCTACTGGCCACAACGGCCGACGGATGAATTACTCAAGATGAACACCGGACGGAGAAGAAGACTCGAAGTTTTTTTTTTTTTTTTGACAACAAGAAGACTTGAAGTTTAATTGTCCAATCGAAACGGCGGCGGCGGCACGATATGTATCTACTGGCACA
Organism: Bothriochloa decipiens; assembly: GCA_023333625.1. Lineage (NCBI taxonomy): Eukaryota > Viridiplantae > Streptophyta > Magnoliopsida > Poales > Poaceae > Bothriochloa > Bothriochloa decipiens. The sequence continues at coordinate 43,528,763 of CM041632.1, forward strand.
CACGCATGGGCCGCTTGCCCTTGCGGGCCTGAATACTCGCTCGGCCGCTCGCGCCTCATGGCCTGCCTTAGGTCTTTACTAAAATAATTAGTTATTTTTTTATCTACATTTACTTCTTTATGTGCGTCTTTAATGTGATGGAGAGAGAGTGTAAATTTAAAATTTTAAAGCAATCTAAACAGGGTCTTAGCCATGGAACGGGAAGAGAGATCACAACCCGATTTGTAACTTCTTAAGGGCTCAATAGCTCATTCTAGGTCGACAAACTATTCCAAATTTACTTGATTATATTCTATCCGTTCTAAGTTATAAGTCGTTTTGGCAGAAGTATATGATGAACTCACCTCCTCGGTGCACCTTTGCTAACGGCTTAAGCTGATACACCTAGACGGCTCACCCAGTGGGGCTTCGACCATGGCGGTGGTTGTTGGCATAGCCGTTATAGGGACGCGATAAGCAAATGTGCCAAACACCGAAGCTTGCCTTTCAAAAAAGCTCCTTGTGTGAGAAGATGACTTACGAAAAAAAGCTCCCGAAGAATAAGTCAATCGAAACAGGGCAATGCCGCAATGGGCATTTGAACTTCTTGTTCATCTCATCAATGGAGTAAATTATTAAATTGCATCTTTAACTTCAGATGATTCAATTTTTTGATTTCTCAGACCTAGTAGGACAAGTTGTAGTATCTGAACGTACAACCAAACACACACGCGCACACACCCGACACACGCCAACACACACCACTAAGTTGTACGCTAGACCTAGAACCTTATACTACCATACATATACGCCTACAAGATATTTACGAAGATCTACCTTCGCTAGCGACGGACACGTCGCCTCCCATTATAGTCCATAAGCGCCTGAGACTCCTGTAAAGAGAAATTAGGGAAAAACCCCAGTGAGAAACCAGAGCCGAGCAGGGCTCGAACTCTGGCCGGTAGGAATCCAGCCACCGGACCCTATCACTCGTACTACCTGCGGTTCTCGATTCAATTGTAATAACACGAACTCAGGAAAGCTGTGACAGAACCGACCAATTTATTAGAGCATAAGCACGTAATTCACCATTAAGACGGCAAACTACATGATTGAGACCTAATAAACCCAGTAGTTATACCGAAATCTCGAAGGATTTCAAACATTTCCGGCACTACCAAGATCGTAATAAGTTTAGCTGTCACCATCCACCACGTACATAGTTCGCACATAGTTTAAAACATCGGAGTACGAATAAAGTTATTACAAACCAAGTTCAAATTCGAAATAAAGCGGAAGCGGTTTAGTTCAAATCCACACACACTTAGTTCAAATACAGTGCCAGGTCCTCAGTCAATATCCAGCAAAAGCATAAGGTAGAGTAGAGTGACCGTGCCCAAGGTCTAGTCATCTCCCAAGGCGGGATAGAAGCAGTTCTGACAATAGCCATAAAACATCTCACCATCTGCAAAAACATGAGAAATAAAACCCTGAGTACGAGAATGTACTCAGCTAGACTTATCCGTCATAAACAAAAAAATAAAATTGACTCCAAGGAGTATACAAGGCTGTATAAGTAGGATAGCTGACTCATTTAATTGCGAAAAAGCTTGCATTAAGAAACAATTAATAAGAACATTCTACCAATGTATTTTAATCTGATTAACCTTATCATACTACATTAGCACCTGTACTAAACAAGCATGGTAATAATTATTCAACAAGAAAGTAACCAATTCTGGTTGAGTATCCTTCCAACAAAAGCTCAACCATCTCATCTCTTTGTTCAAGTTCTTACTACGATGCCGCTGCTCAAGTTAAGTGTTCACTGTCCAGGAACGATGGCGACTATAATCGATTACTAACCAGCTAGCGGGTATTCCTCACACAAACCACACTCACCCGCTAAGGTGAGCTACAGATCACCGACATTTAATTCGGAAAAAGCGCGGGATCAACAGGTACCATCGTATCCAGGAACCGCCCGGCTGCCTTATTCAGGGCGACCCTGACCTCGGACTTATTCTCCGCGTAACCTGTGGTCCCCCATCTTCACCAATACGATGCGTACAGCAGGTCGACTCCCGGCCCAAATCAAATTTGGCTTCGCGGTCGGAACAACTTATCCTTCCAGCTAAATGTGAGGCATAAATTTAATATGACTTGAGGACGTACAACGGACGAGGTCCTAGTTCGACACAGACGGGATAACCACACCGAACCTCCAGTTCAGTCTCAACACTAATCCCGCCCGGTCTCGATTTATTAGCTCCACATGGTTATCCAAGATAACAATGTATTCAACCATTCTGAGTCACCACCTATAACTCGCGGATGACAGAAAATTATCCGACTTCTACCGATCTAGTTAAGCAGGGCTAAGCAGATATTCGTACCTGAACCTAACAGGGTTGAAGTATAAACAGGGGCAAGGAATATAAGTAATGCAGCAACGGTATAAAACAACGCCTATAACTTAATGCATCAAACAAGTAAAGGACTCAAGTTAGATATTTTGCAAACCACAGGGAGAATGCTCCGGGGCTTGCCTTTCAGGAAAGAGCTTGGCTGATGGTCGGGACACTCTGGAAGATCAACTTCAGGATCCTCTTCTGCTGCTACTTCCCGCACCAAAGCTTCCTGCTGGCCTTCCTCTCTTTGTGCTCCGGAAACTACCGTTTCGAGCTCTGACGATCCTGTATGATGCATAGTGCGTATGAATACCATGTACACATAGAAATACAATGCTAATGCTGATGATGAATGAATGCTCAGCTAAGATAAAGGATATGATTTTGAAACATATAAGATAAGCACATGTCATCTGCATTCTCTTCTACCGATAAATCTTAAACAAGCCTCGTATTACAATTTACTTGCACACTATAAGGAATTATAAATAACCATTATTTCGCACACTACACTCTACTGAACCAAAACCAATAGCAGATCACACACCTCACAAATATCATAAAAAGCATTTTTACACACATGAAATGATAACTTTAAAGCATTATTTATAATTAAAAGAAATTAGGATATAACTATAATATGACTTTAGTCTATTTAGAAAATTCTGTAAAAATTACAAAAGCTTAATCATACCAAATAAAGACTACCATAAAAATTTCAGGTCAAAACAGTAAGTACTTTATCCTACACAAAAATGACAAGGCAGCACAATTCACTAGGCATAAAATACTTTGTATATAGAAAGATGTCAAACAACGGATCTCATAACATTATTAGCTCTAGATTGACATGAGAACACCCTCCAAAAAGTTTCATGCACAAATTCCTTATATTTCATTTATTATGAATTATTTATCACCTAATGGAAATAGGCACCATAATTAGACAGAGCAAACTTTCCATATGACATAACCTCATAACATTTTTCACAAATAGAGCATGACATAAGAAGACTAACAAACTTGGTCTCATATTTTTCTGAGCAACAGAGAATTACTTATGCATTTTCTAAGATTAAAGCAATTAATAGAGATAAATAAATCTATATAGAAAAGTATCACAAATTTCAAATTTCATATTTTTCATGCATAGAGCTTCTCATAAGAAAAATACTACAAGTTGAACCAACTCATTTGGATGAAAAATGAAGAAGTTATGGATTTTTAAAGTTTTAACAAAAATCTGGAATCAGATTTCTTAAAAGAAAAAAACGCTTTCGCACCGAAGACCCTGAGTTTACCGGAAATCCACTAAGCCCGATAAAAAAGTTCTCTGTGTCTAGCAGTTATGCACGAAGAACCTCGACTTTTGTCGTATTCCTGGACGGGGTCCTTGCACAGAGAGGGGTTAGGTCGCCGGCGTCGGCGCGGCTTCGCCGGCCGTTGCCGGGGTTCTCCGGCCAAATTGAGCAGAGAGGAAGCACGAGCGGGTCTAGGCGAGTCAATCTAGGGTTCTATTGAGGGCGGAGCACGGCCGTGGCGGTCTGGCCAAGCGCGTAGGCGGACGGCGGCCTCCCGCCGGCGGCGCAGCCGAAAATTCCGGCGAGGATAAACCCTAACTGGCTCCATTGACCACGGTCACAGCTTCTACAAGTCAAAGCGTGGCTATAGCTCGAGTCAGAGAGAGAAAATGTCGGCCGAAACGACGGGGGCACGACGGCGGCGGTCACCGGCTCGCCGGCCGCGGGGAAGAAGCTCGCGATTGGGGGTCTTACCCTCGGCGAGGCTGGCTTCTGGCAGGCGCACGAGCACGAGCAAGACGAGGCGAGTCTGGTGGCATGTTCGGAGAAGAAAATGAGCGGCGGAGTGGCTCGGCGACGGTGGCGCAGTCGGCGGTGGCGACGGCGAGCTCGCGGAGTGGGAGAAAGCAGCGGGGAGAGCAGAGAGTGAGAGGGGGAGACAGAAGGAGGGAGCGGCCGCGGTCGCTTTAACGCGGTCGGGACGGTCGTGGCCACCCCGGACCGCCGGTGGACGCGCGCCACGCGGAGCGCGCGGGCTGGGCGACATGGGCGGTGGTCGGCCATTTCCTTGACAGCTTTGACCAACCGTCACTGAAATGTTATTTCCATGACCTCTAATACAAATTTTTCTGCTCTATAACTCCCAAACCAAGCCAAATTAGCCAAAACTTATATTGAAGAAAATGTAGCTCTAGAAGAGTAGAACATTTCATCTATACAAAGTTTGGCCAGATTCTGCATAGATTTTGAAATACAAAAATCCAAATGAAAATGCCTTTAAAATTCCCTAAAATGGAAAAACAGCCCTCAAACCTGCCTTTTTCAATATTTTTGAACATCTTCCAAGCATTTTCATAAAAAGTGGTAATTACAACTTTTGTTCCTTATGAAATTATCTACAAACTTTATTTAGGGTGCACACACATGCAAGCACTCTAGCTACCACTTTCAAATCAGTCAAACAAAACCGCTTTCATGGTCCACCTTGGTCAACCATGACAACAAAGCTTAATTAACCAAAACCATGAACATAAACCTAGATTCATTTGGTGTCCTAATCATGTCTAGGTTACCTTAGAGGTCATCAAACACCAAACACTCATATCACTTATCCAATTCTTGTGAAAGGCAAGTATAATTTGAATAATCAAGCATGATACATGAAATGACAATCAATCTTTTTATCAATGCTATGCATAATGATGCTTATGCTTAAGGATGCAAGTGATTATGCATGCTTAACACTAGAGTGTTACAGAATCCACCCTTGACTTAAAAAAAAATCGGCGTGGCATGCTTGGCTTTCAACACCCCTCAACGTCTCATAGGACAAAATGCTTAGAAATTAGTTTAAGACTTTGAGGTGTTCAAAAAAGACTTTGAGGTGTTAACTAACCGAGCTAAACTATTGGCTTGGTTCGTTACAAAATTCAAACGAGTAAAGCTAAGTGAGCCACTAACGACCGTCGAGTAAGCTAGTGAACTACGAGATTTTCTTTTTTTTTTGTCCAAAAGTTGAAGCTCTTTGGTGCCATAGGGATGGGCATCCAGTTCTTTAATTTCGTTTCCCGATTTTTAAAAAATTTAGTTCCTAGAAAATAGGAACCAATTGTTTTTTAAAAGAATTCTGTGGACCAAGCATTTCCGTTTTTAGTTACTTTGGTCTGGGCTTGTTTCTAAACTTCTAACTCAATTGTCCAAACTCTTCCAACAAAGGTTAAGAGCAGGTATATTGATATTGTTTCATAACTAGTTTCATAGAGTACCACATAATTTAAGACGACTTAATAGACTATATGTACAATGATTGTATTTTTAAGTTGTCTCATAACAATTTGTAATATCTTAATTTGTGAAGAGAGTAAAAATAGGATTGTATGGTCTGTTACGACAATAACTCATATAATGGTAAAATAGTTGTCTCATAATCCTAAATTTTAACTCATGAGGCGGTTGTTTCTACAAAGAACGACCTCATTCTCTCGTAACTCTCTCTTTCCTCCACGTCATCAAAAATCCTACATGGCAATGCATGAGATAGTGTATGAGACCGTTCACGTGTAGCAATTTATCTACCCTAAGAGAACATAAAATATGTTGGTTATAAAACAAATTTGAGCAGCTCTTCCTCAAATGTGTTTGGATAACCTACATAAAAATTGTAGATGCAGATACATAGCTAATATCACTATAGCAAGCATGATACATAGCTAATATCACTATAGCAAGCACAGGCAATGGTGGGGCTTAGAAAAGTATTGATTAAAAAAAGTAAAAAATAAAAAAAAACATTTTGTAAGTAATAGAAAATAACTATTATATAGCTGAGCTCTCATAACTTGATTTGAAGGACTTTGCTCTATACTATACTAGTTTTTAGAATTTTCTTCTCCTCTAGTGTCAATTCAATCACAGATAATTTTTGGTTGATATTCATAGGGATGGATGGTCCTTTTCAGTGTCATGAACAAGTAGTTCCCACGGCTCACGAGTCAAGATCAAGAAAGATATTTCCATACGCCCATCCGCAAAAATCGTACGTACTACAAATCATGGCAAAAATAGCTGGCATCACCAACAAATCTATCTATGTACAGTGGAAATGTGGAATGGCAGAACACAATCAGAGGTCCATCCATGGGTCCATGTGCGAAAATCACAGGAAGCTTCCGAGGTCCTGTGGCCTATGGGGCCTGTCAGAAGGAAGAGAATCGGGTGGAAGCGAAGACCCGCCTCGCCTTGTCAAGATCCCTGCCGCTGTGCAGTCTCCCCATGACCGGCGGCGCCACCGTGGTGCCACCATTGGCCGGCGCCGCGACGGCGTCCCCTGCCACGTCTATGCGCACCTCCTCCGGCTCGGGTGGCGCGGACGGCGCGGTGGCCGCGCCCGGCCCCGGCGGCGCCACGGCGACGTCGGCGCGGCAGAGCGGGCACGTGGCGTTGCCGCGGAACCAGGCGTCGATGCACTCGACGTGGAAGCGGTGGCCGCACCGCGGCAGCGCGCGGGCCTTCTCCCCGGGCTCCAGCTCCGCGAGGCAGACCGCGCAGTCCCCGCAGCCGTTACCCGCCGCGCCCGCGTCGTCGACCAGCACGACAGGTATCGCGGCGAGCACCGCGGAGTCGAGGCCGCGCGGGGAAGGCGCGCCGTCGCCGTCGCGGCCGTCCTCGCCGTCGCCACCACCACCGGCGATGGCCAGGCTCCGGAGCAGCAGCCGCCGGCGCTGGCCGCCGCCGCTGCCGCTGCCGCCGAGGCGCCGGCGCCGGGTGCTGTTGTAGAGGTGCAGCGCGACGAGCGCCAGGAGCACGCCCGCGAACGCCCCCGCCACGGCCAGCAGGATCTTGCCGGCGACGGCGTAGTTCGCCGGGTCGGACACCTGCTGCGGAGGGCCGGGGACGACGTGCGGGCGCTTGTAGTTGGGGAACGGGAACTGGCCGGGAGTATCGTCGCACGAGACCGTCTCCTTGTCCGCCTTGGGGCCCGTGCCGTTGCCGTCGCCGGCGCCCATGTCTGATGATGGTTGACAGAGCTCACCGAACTGAGTTGTGGTTTCGCGGAAGGTTTGGGTGTCCGCAGCGTGGTGAGTTCGCTGAGTGCAGTTACTTATACGTGGTTTCTGGACGGAAACGACCTTGTTAATGCTCGGAAAATTAGGAAATGGAAGGGTAGCGTTGGGGTTTTACCATTTGGCTGGACGTCTGGGGCACGCTGGAGAACGGAGAGGCAGCAGTCACAGTCCATGTCCGGGCTGACCAGCTGACCGACCGCCCCTTGCCGTGGTAGGACAGACGAACGGCGGTGATGCGTCCGCCGCGCCGGTCCAGACAGCACGGTCAAGAGTAGAGTTGACTGAACTAACCAGCCAGGTGTTGTTACTGCGCGCCCGTCTTCGTCTCCTCTCCTCTCCTTTTGACAAATCACAGTGGAAGTCGCTCTCTTTAGCTACCCCCACTGGAACATGCAAAAGTTGTCGCTTGCCGCGACTTGGACCTGGGCAAAATTTCCCCGGCCACACGGCAAGAGTAGGCAGCGCGAGGCCGTGGTCGGCCCTGGCCGATCGACCCGCGAAGCTTGGCGGAAGCCCTTGTCGCGACGCCAGCCCCACGGCACCGGGCAGTGGCGCTGGGACTGGGACTTGTGTGTGGTGTCCTGTGTGGGCTCCGGGCGCCGTATTCTAAGCGAGGCATTGTTTAGATTGCCGGATTCGGTACACAGCGAATCACCGTATAATGTTGAATACTGTAACATTTTATTTTTATTTAATAATAATTGTTCAAACATTGATTAATTAGGTTTAAAATATTCGTTTCATAAAGTACAATCAAACTGTACAATTAGTTTTTGATTTTATTTATATCTAGTACTCCATGCATGTGCCGGCATTTTGATGTGATGAGAAATCTTCTTTTTACATAGTGAATCTAGACACAAATTTGAGAAACTAAACATGGCCCGAAGCAGCAGCTTGAGTTTCGCCCGATCCAATCCGGGACCGGGACGTAATATAAAAATGGCGTTGATAGGGAAGGAAGATGGTCTCAAAAGGATATTTGGCGGCAGCTTATTTCACACAAATGGAATAGTTAGCGATATTAAACTGAAACAAACATACATTGTGTGGTTCCACATCACAGCGTTCGCCTGGCCGCCAAAACGGCTTTCCGTGATCCCAATCCGGAGAGGCAGGCGAAGTGAGTTTTGCTCAACAAGTGGCGGTCTATGCATGTCAATTCGGACACGCCAAACTCCACTATCGACACCGAGTTCCAGGTGTTGTTCGCCGAGATGGCCCCAGCTGCGAGGAGGGAAGTGATGAATGCATTGTTCCCCTTGCGCGCTGATCACATTATGGGGTCCATGGCGGAGGACGAAGCTTTGCTCGATGACTGATTAAGTATCCTCGTCGAGTTAGTCGCACAGTAGTTTAATTCCTTAGTACATCACTCTAAGCTCCACCGTTAAAGCCGGTGATCATTGTTAGTGTTTAACCCATATAGCTTATGACAACTCGCTGTTAAGCCTACCGGATAGTGTACTTTATTCCCACTTCTTTTAACGAAGAACGTGCAATGCAAGATTTCAAAAAAAATAAAGATATAATGGATGTAAATGGTCTCTGTATCAGCTTGCTTGTATATAAAATCGATGAAGAGTTAGAAAATCACTCAGCATGGATATTTTGTATGTCAGAATGTGTGAACCAAAATGTGTGAATCGAAGGGAATTGCAATGGTCGATTACTTGATCATATTGATGGTATGCATAAGAAGAAGTTGACAGAGGTCATAGTATTTCAAGCAAAGTATATAGAGAATCTTGATTGACCTCAAGGTTGAAACAAAAGAAAACATTCAAGAATAATCATGCTACAAAATAAACATGAAAAAAGTTCTCACTATCACAGAAAACATTCAATATGCAGATGATTATGTTTGATGATTCCAATTCTTAAATAAGAAACCCTAAACTGATTCTCTACTGCTTTGAGTGGCTGTTTGGGCTCAAAATAAACTTTCATAAAGGCGAGGTGTATGTTTTTGGGGCTTTACAATCTGAGAAATATGAGATGGATAATAAATTGAGCTATGTTTTGGGGGAATTACCCTTAAATTATCTGGGGATTTCAGTTAGTGATAGACACCTAAACATGGAAAATTTTTACACTATCACAGAAAAAAATAATGAGGAGGCGGCTTGATCCTTGGAATGGAAAACATATCTGGAGGTAGACATATTTTGACTACTTTTTGCTTAAGTAGTATTCCCATCTATTGCATTGGCTTCTACAATCTCCGGGGGTGATCCATACTAAGATGGATGGGATTAGGTCATGTTTCTCCGGTAGGGGGCTGAGAAAAGGATCAGGGAGGTTTTGGGGGTTATCAGCACTAGGACTATAAATGACTATCTTTTGGTTAAATGATTTGGAAAATTCATTTAGATCCGGATTCTCTTTGGTTTAAAATTTTGAAGGCCAAATATATGAAGAAAGGGAATTTTTTTAGTTCTAAAACAATACGAAGTTCTCAATTTTGGCAAGGGCTACATAAAGTTAAACGTCTTTTTAAGTAGGAGGGAGCCATTTTTAAGGTTGAAAATGGCAAGTTATGTAGATTCTAGCAGGATTGTTGGGTTAGACAAGTTTCTTTGAAAATTGCTTATGAAGATTTATATGTCTTAGCACGAAATCCTGAATATTTAGTAGCTGACTGTTGGGTTGATTCTGAATGGTATATTGACTTTAAGAGATCTTTGCCTGCTAGGGAGTTTGATAGGTGGATGGATTTGCTAGATGAGTTGTTGAATATCCCCTTATCCAATGGTAAGGATGTGGTCATCTGGGAATTAGATAGATCAAAACATTTAACTACAAGTCTTTATATAGGTTCATTACTGATTGTGGAATGCCTAGCAGGGTAGCTGGGTATATCCGAAAAAGTAAGATTCCTTTGAAAATAAAATTCTTCTTGGCAAGCTTATAATAACAAATTACAATTGGACAAAACCTTGACTAAGAGAGGATGGGAAGGATCAGGTGATTTTTGTTTAGGTGATGGATTGGAATATGTAAATCATGTTTTCTTTGGATGCCATTTAGCTAAATTTGTTTGGAGTGTTATTAAAGAGATCTGGCATTTGGGAGATGTCCCTCGATTCGTAATGGACTTCACAAGTTCCTGCTGCATGGCAAGGGGCCTTTACCTACTCGGTTACTGATGTTTCTCTTTGCCTATTTTGTCTGGTCGTTGTGGATTACTAGAAACAAAATGGCAATTGAAAAATGTCTACCCTAAATTGTCTGCTGATGTTATATATCTTTCTATCTCCTTCATGCAGAAATGGTCTATTCTACTTAAGGAGAAGGACAAGAAGCATATTATTCTTGTGAAGACAGCGATCTTGGAATGGCTCAAGAAGTTTAGTCCACTCATTTTAAGTTCTACTGATGTAATAGAGATTTAGTATGGGAGGATGGGAATTTGCGGAGGTCTTTTGACTTTCTTTGATGCCTTTTTGCTTTGTCTTGTAAGATGGTATTCCCAACAGAAGCTATCTATTCTAAAAAAAACAGATGCTATCTTAAAAGCCGAGTTATAAAAACTCACTTAAAAAAGAATAATCATGCTACTGAAGAAATAAAATTAAAAGAATGCTTAAATTTCATATGAGACAAGCCTTGACTTCAGGATTCATGTGATGATATGAGGCACTAATCAAATCATGAGGAGTCATGTGACGTGAGAAATCATTGTTGATTTAAGAATTGAAATGACATGAAGCCATGAATTAAACCTATATACGTTAAAATGGTTCAAGTATATGCTTAAATAGGACTTGGTCAAATATTGAAACAAAACTAGTTGCAACCCATATGAAGATATAATAAGAAAAACAACATATAAAGAGTCATGCAAACTAAGATGTTTTTAATTGATTTTATATCATGTCATGAATATCGTATGTCGTTCATCAAGAGGGATGTGATGTAGAGTGGTTTCACAAGTCTTGTGCTCAACAACTAACCAAACCCAACTGTTAATTTGCAAGCAACACTTAATTATATAACTTTTGTAATATCAAATAATATAATAAAATAATAATATTTATACTATCAAACAATTACACTTATATCATAAAATAAAACATTTATAATATCAATAAGCATCATTAAATTATTTATTAATTATATTTTTATAATAAATCTATTTGATGTCATAATAAGTATTTATAATCCTCTCTGTAATTTTGGCTAAACATGTGATACTTTGACTGTATAAGAAAGTTGAAATGAATTATAGTTTGCAAAGGAGGGAGCATAAGGAAACAAAGCCAAAACAAAACCCCTTGACATAACGCACGCAATGCGAGAAATAAAAAAGTATTTTAGTATTTTTTTGGGTAAAATACATTTTCCACCATCAAACTTGCGAGTCTGATTTTCAATCTTAAACTACGAAAGCGTGTAACAAACAACCTGAAATTATGAAAGTCCAACAAATTTGGTGCTCATGTCAGTTTTTTAAAGGTGGTAAAAATTTGATTTCTATCTAAAAATTCATACATAATTTATTTTAAATCAGAAAATATGATGTTAGTACCATTTTTTTTGTAAATGTGTTGTCGATTTGTTATAGGTATTTAAAATTATTTAAAATAGTGTCGTTTCTCGTTTACCAGAATCTTGTTGATCTCCTCGGGGATTATATATGAGATCCAGTCTGATCTTAAGGCCGGTGCTGCCCCTTTCTTCTTCTGACATGATCGGGTTAGATTGGCTTGAGCGAAATTAGAATTGCGGTGATAATTGTTGTTATTTTTCAATGGAGTAAAAAACACCTATTTTCAATTGTCATATTTTTGGCAATAAGCAAGTGCTGATCTATTTGAGCGTTGATAAAAAAAATTGGGCGGAGAGAAACATGCAGGCACAACCGCACAAGTGACAAGTGGATCCCCAGCTTCCGTAGAAGTGTTTGTTTGTCCATATATGAACTTGTAGCTGTAGTAGAGTCAAAAACAGAGGGACGACTTTCGAACACTCCTTTTTTTTTCAAGGAAATGATTACAGTTGACTCATGAGTCATCTCCTAGCTTATCGACCCTCCACTATACATGTATCGCGCCGGATGAATGAGCGACGTCGAGGGCCAGTGCGCGTCGGCTGCACAAGTGCTCAAGTTCCTCGGCGTACGACCACCACCACGGGAGCCCGGTATGTATCTCTAGTAGGCTAGTACTACTTGGCAATTTCAAGCTCGTAGCAGCATCACCTCGGACCAGGAGGGACACGGCCATCTCATATATTCCTAGTTCAGTAAGCACTGTAAACAAGAGGTGATAATGGATTGGGAGAATATTTTCAATCTTTCGTTCAGGTGACCTTTCAAATATATGGACTGAAACGACTTGTGTTACAATACAATGCATTTTTACATCTAATAAGCACAACATAATCTTTTTATTGTACGTGTAGCACACGTTCTTGCCCAAGCATTTTTTGCTTTTATATAGAAAAAAGGTCTCACACCCCTGCACCCCATTGTCTTAACCAGCGGCACGGAATATTCAAGAAACCATGATGACAGAGAGTAATATAATACTGATAATGCATTAACATCCTCCAGCATGTTATACTAGACTTAACATTACTTGATACTTTCCTATAGGCTATAGCATCCACTAACCGCTTTTTCCAATTCCAGACATGGAGTACCAAGGGAACAGTCTCAGGGATTTCCTTCAATTTAATGGACATGTGGTTCTTCAAAGAGTGAACAATAACTACAATCTGAGATCTTTCACGGAAAAGGAGATAGAGCTCATTACCAATGGATATAGCACTTTGCTAGGGAAAGGGGCCTTCGGTGCGGTTTACAGAGGCGTATTGGATGATCAGCATCTGGTGGCAGTAAAGAATTACCAAGATGGAACAAGGAAAGAAGCTTTCGCCAAGGAGGTTATAGTGCATTCTCAAATAAACCACAAGAATGTGGTTAGACTTTTGGGTTGCTGCACTGAAGAAAATGCTCTAACAATTGTTATGTCCGCGGGATTTGTTGTTTCCATATTACACGTTTGCTAACTGTCGGTTATGCTAGCACTTTTTTTAGCATCTGCTGCATGAGTCCTGCATTCCTCCTGCACTTTGTTCGTTTGGTTAAGATTTTAATTTTTCTTTAATGAAAAAAACTTGGGGGCTTCCCTTCCTTTGTTGCTGGGCTGGGATTCTCACTGGGCCTAAGCTTTGTCGTGAGCCCTGCAACCGCGTTGCCCTTGTGACCGTCTCTTTTTTTTTTTTTTTACTTTTTAGCTCTTTTTTTTGAAAGATTCACACAAATATGCCTTTGGTAGTTTTCTTAATATGTCTTGACATCAGTGTCATTTGCGCCAAGCCCCTGCCACGTACTCAGACGTGCTGACGTGGTCAAAAGCTTGACGTCAATATCATTGGCGCCAAGCTGTGTTACCTTGACCTTGACCTATATGTAATACAATGACGCTGGCGCCAAGACGTATTACCTTGGCGGTGGGGCTGACGTCTCTGGTGCCAAATAGAGGATCTATTTTCCTAAAGAAAACCATCTGAGGTATATTTGTGAGAATCTTTTTAAAGAAAAAGATAAAAGGTGAAAAAGACGACTCTCGTTACACGATTGACTTCCACTTTCCTGGCACGCAGTGTTAAAAATGATTTAATAGTTGTTAAAATAGTTTTATCGAATTGCATATAAAAACTTTTAAGAGATGTATCTTTTAAATAAAATCCTAGATCTTATCGGCGTTGGACAACATGCCAAAATCATTTTCTATTCGAAAAATAATGTTTTGTATTTTCTCCTCTCTGTGTTTTGTTTAGGGTACTAAACTTTAGTCCCTCCTACACTGTTTAGTCCCATTTACTCACTCCAAAGTGACTAGAGAGGACTAAAGTTCATTTAGTCCCATTTAATCATAGTGTTTGGGTAAAAAGTAGCAAAATAGGACTAGATTTAGGAGGTGACTAGTGAACCAAACACCCCAAAGTGACACCTCATCATTTTTACTTGTATCATTATATGGCAGGATATTTAATACTACCAAAATATCTCTCATCTTAAGGGCGTATTCATTCTTCAACGAGACTTCAAATTACCGGCACATAATATTTTATTTCAACGTGAACGAGAGAGAAGGAAATAATAAAAGTTGGTAGCGACTAGTGAAGCAACACACTCGGATACAACTCAAAAAGCTCACAGTTATTGACGCTCTACTCCCTTTTCATCCATATAAATAGGTAAGGTTTTCTTCCATTTTCAAATCTTATCTCTCTCGTGGTTTGAAAGGGCCGTTGTAAACGCCTAGAGCAAGTATAATACCAGGTTAAGCCTATAGACAATCTATACATAAAAATCAAGAAACTTTGTAAAAGAAATAAATAAGTCATACATATTAATAAAAAGTCCCCGAACAGGAGTAGACACCAACAAGAGACCATTCACGTGCAGGTCATATGTTTGCTTGTCCCACGCGTGATCCCCCAATCAAGCGGAGAAGCGGCCCCCACGGTCGCCCAATCATTTAGCGGCAGCCGCAAGCGCAGGCCCTCAACTTGCGTCTGGTCGAGGTATCTTGCAAGGAATGATCTCCCGCACCAAACTCCGCATATTCATGCACTCCTCTCAAAATACCATCTGTCCATGTCACCGATGTATGACAGTATTCGTGCACTTAATTGAACTTGTCTTTTGCTTCTCAACTTGCCTCATCCTTGACCAGAAATAAAGCTGAAAGTCACTTTCGAGCTGATAATATAAACCCACTAAACAAAGACGAGTGACATTCGAAACTCACTCTTGTTTTTATTTGATACTATTTGTCATATTCTGAACTTCTGATTGTAATAGTAATACTATAACCCTGCCGGGCGTGGGCCAATTATTATGATTATTAGTTGAAGAACCCTGCGTTGCTGCAGAAATTTAAGATATTTATTAAAAAGGAGCACATATTTAAGTTGGGTTTACAGATTAAATTTGCTTGAAGAAAAAGATGAAGTGGCCTTGTTCACACTATTAGGGTGTTGAGCAGTGACCATATACTTCACTTCCTCCTTTAAACCACTTAGAAAAGAGGAAAAGAAAAACTTCTCAGTAAGATTAGGGTTTTCCAAGATCAGTCCAGTCCGGCCTTTACTTTATATAACTTGCTCATATACTCCTTTACAGATCCAACCTGATGTCATTTTGATTCATACATGTTATAGATGGAAATAGTTCTTACTACAATTATGTTGCATCGGGTAGATTTAGAAAGCTGAGTTATACCTGCTCCAAGATAGTCACCACTCCGATCATACAAAACTGATAAATGAAGACAGTTGTGAAACACGTAGGATAATAATCTAATAAAACAAATGTATAGAAATGAATTAAAGAAAATAAAAGGGAAAGAAAAAACAAACAGCATTTAAAGAAAAAAAGGTACAGAAATTAAGGATGATAAGAAAGAATATTAAAATGTCAACTTTTTACAGCATTATTTGCTTGACCATATCTGAAGTTCAGAAATATGTCAGTTTTACAGTCTGCAGGAACCGAAACAATTGATTTTAAACTAAGGACCAGTTGCAGTGCACACCATATCAAATAATGAAATCAGGCCTATGCGTAATAACCTAAACAAACCTGAGAAGAATTTCGGTAGTTGAGGCCTTGAGTGCTGTGATCTAAGGGATTGAAATAAGGTGTTTGGACTCTCAACGTCATAGCTTGGCTGTGAACTATGGGATTGAAATAAAATGTTTGGACTTCTTAGCGGCATAGCCTGGTCCTGCACATGAATGACAGATCACCCACTGCCTATATATAAACCTAGTTGATTCAAGAATAAACACCCTAGGCTATAGGCAGCGCTGAAGGAGGCGCAAACATGCAGCTGTGGTCCTGTTCAATTTAGATGCTTGGTTGGACGGGGAACTGGAGCGGCGTGGGTGGAGGGGGCATGCGGACGGGTGTGGAATGAAGATGAAGCGAGAGCGTCGTGGTCCATTTATGCAGAGAGCGAGGCAGGGGTCATTGGCTAGAAAGAGGGCGAGGAGGAGAAATGATGAGTGGACGGATAGATCAGATGCTACAATTAAGATTAAATGGTGGAGAAAATAGAGGTGATGTGGCAGCATGAGGACTGAACTTTAAAAGAATTAAATGCTTAGTGGGTATGAACTATATAGAGATACTAGTTGAATTTTCCGCGTGTTGCTGCGAGAATTTAGGTTTAAATTTTAGAGAATAATATTTAGAGTTGAATGTAGAAAAGATATGAGTGAGATATTCCTGATGACATATGAAGTCAACAATTTAATTTGTGAATGATAGGTGTCCGAATTCATCGTATTGGACATACGTATAAGCTGGGAGCTTTGAATACCCGGGTAGGTTGATAGCAAAAAACCTGACAAAAAAATATTATAGCAGTATTATGCATATACGTATATATCAGGGAAACTAATCCTTAAAACTGAGGAGAGAAGCAGCGACGACAGCCAGCAAGCCAAGGAGAGAGCGAGCAGCTATCATATTGTGTACCGTGTACGCCAGTGTAGGCAATTTAGCATCGCCAGTGTAGGCAATTTAGCATGTTGCATCTTCATAGCTACTTCGCTGGATCTCCAACGCCACATTTGAAAATTTTCGTTTGAATTCCATTATAACAAACATAAATCCTTGTATCTCTGAGAGGATCTAGCTTATATATATCATGGGATGGATGATGGATCAGAGCACTTACAGTCAGGATCGGTGGTGACCCAGTGAGCCGACCATCATCATCATCATCATCCGACCATGAGCCGCTGGCACACATGAAAGCTGTAGCACGGTGCCGCCGCCGTAGCCTGTTTCGTGAGGCGGTGAGGGAACCAAACGCCGGCCACAGAAGCGCCACTGGACCGGACAGCTGGCCGCAGATGAGCAGCAGGTCTCATTGGCGGCGGCGGCGGCTGCAGCGGGCCATGAGAAGCTGCCGTTGTTGGAGATGAACAAAGATGAGAACGACTCCGAGGCCAGTGTGCGCCATCCATCTTCTTCTTGCATGGTTGCCAGTTGCCACCACTCACCCCTCTTCTGAATCCGGCCTACGGCCCTTGGATGACATATAGAAACCTGAAGAATAGTTAGAAGACAAAGCATTTAGCCATTTACTACCAGCATGTCCACAAGCACGATGCGCACTGCGCAGAAACGAAAAATAAGGTGCATTAATTGTTGTACGTGCTACATGGCTGTTGGTGTGTTCTCTCCGAAGAAGCTGAAGGGAGGGAGCCGAGCGGGCGGAGGTGGACTGCAGTGGGAAGGGAGCTGAAGGGAGCCGCAAGTGTAGGAACTTGTAGGGGCTGTTGGGTGGAGATGTCAGAATGCTCGATAAACATCAGACGGCTCGAAACATATACTTGATTAAGATCGAACGGCTGGAAAAAAAATGATGACATGGAAGCATGAGAGGTGAGTTTTAGCTAATATTTATTGCTTAGTAGGTATGAACTATATAGAGATATATTAAATTAGCTATTAGATTAGATTAGATTAGATTAGATTAGATGACCAAACTTCCACGAGTGGCCTGAGCTAGACGTTGGTAGACTCGATTTGAAACCACGCCCTTAAAAGTAGCAGGACGATTTTTGCATAAATCTAAAATTGCATCTTTTCAAGCGTGTCAGCTAGCACAACAAGAATTACATTCTAATCTGATTAAGTTAAATCTAAAATTTAGAAGTACATTCCTTTTTAAGAGGTAATGCAAAAAAAAGTTGTGACTCGAAAAATCATGCTCCAAGAGTATTCAAAAGGTTGTCACAATCCATTTATTCCTCCATAATACCATATGTAACCAATGTTCTGAATAGCGAGATATAATTGTACTAACGATTTCAACGTTTTCCCGCTAGGATTTTGCTCATTTACCTGATATCACAATCACAACTAAGGTCACTATAACACTATTGCACTGCTAAATTGAATAACTTAACTTAGCGTTAAACCACTATACATAACACTAGTGGCCTTAAGCATTTTAGGAGAACTTTGTTATATACAATAGTCCGCTATTTATAAGCAACACTAGTTGATCAAGGTTGTTGCCACATTGCCTTTGCAGCCTCTCATTGAGGAAAGGAGTTGAATGTGAATAGAGCCCTAATCATAAAAGTTATGCCATATGTCATTATATATTTTTTTGACACAAAAATACTGTGGGGGAGGTCCCCACAGTGTCATTTTATGGATATTTTTAAAAGAGAGTTCCAGGGTTTACCTAGAGTTATTAACTAAATGCATCTAACCAAACGCAGAAAGATGACCGCAGGTCATCCTTGAACCTTACAGACTGAGAACGACACTGAAATTTAAAGTTACAAAACCATAAATTTAAATCTAGATGGCGGTTTTGAAAAATCTTATCATTCCGTAGCTTCGACAACTCCCAAGCAGCGATCATGGTTACTTCAGTGAAGCATGGTATGTTGTGTCTTGATCTTGCTTCAGCAAATCTGTTGAATAGATGGAGAGAAGTATCCCAGCTTACCCCAATCTTCGACCAGCAGTACCTGGCATATGGACACTCAAAAAAGAGGTGCTCAATCATCTCGAGTACTCCCATGTTGCACATGACACAATTTGGTGGCCCTTGTATGTTCAAATGTCTCCTTTGCAGCATATCTCTTGTATTTAATCTCTTATATGTCATTATATATTACTACTCGTAATCGAAGAAATTAAATAAGAGTGATTATTTGTTGCTAAGCAAGAAGAAAGCAACTTGAATTGAAGGCTATATTGTTCGTCTTGTATCTATAGTTTTTAAAATGGTTTCAGAATTAACCAACAGTAAACAATGCAAAGAGATCTTTGGCAGCTGCTTGTGACGATTTGTAGTAAAAACTCCTTGATCGATTCGAGCAGCATGACCATTGAGTGCAGCTCGCCTACATCAGCAATGGCTATTAAGACCTATTTGGTTGCTTACCAGATTGCAATTCAGACCATTGATTTTAAACGTCTGGTGATCAAAATTTGTTACCTGATATATGTTCGTCTGTTAGAACTTAGAATGCCAATCAAACATACCCTAAGTACAAACGAGCATACCTACCGTCAAAACTTAAGAAGTAATAAAATTTAGTATCTTGTTTTTCTTTTCTTTTTTTTTTTGCAAAATTAGTCTCTTGTTTTTCAACATTGTCATACATATTTTATTATAAACTTTAAATAAATTGGCAGCCGATGGAATTTTGGATCTTAAGTTGTATGCCTTTATCCCATAATAATTCTCCAGCTTATATATTTTAAAGAGTCAAACAATCCAAACTTTGAACGACATCAGATAAGCATCATCATGAACCAATGCAAAATGTATCTACAATGCCAAAATTTATAGTTTGGAACAAAGGAAGCATAAATCTAGTTTAAAGTTGAGGTTTGTTGAGAGATGATAATTTATTTTAGAATGGGGGGATGCAAATCCATCGCACAACAACCGTGTGCCACTGCATGTTCATGAAAATGTGAGCTCCACTGTCAACCACATGTCGCTGGTGCGTGCTTTCCCTTGTGGGGCCTGGAGGCACTTGTAGAGTAGTCATAGGAACTTGCCACGTCGCAACGATGTGGCTCATGGAACTTGCCACGTCACATCAAGTTGACACGTCCATCTGTCAGTCTAGAGTACCGGACTCCTCGTCCGTCATATAACCATCAAAATTCAATCAATCAAACAAATTGGCGAGGAAAAGCCAAAAGCACCCAAATTTGGCAGGCTGCCCATCCGTCTGCTCGTCTCGTCTCCCCTTCCTTCCACGGCGCGGCACTCCTACCGCCCCTTCCTTCGTTCCATTCCTCGAACCGCTCCTCCCTTCCGCTTCCGCTTCCTGTCTCGCCCCGCACTTTCCAAACCAAACCATCCATATAAATCCTGGGAACGAGGAATCTATGACTGGCGAGGAGGAGGAGCTGGAGCACGGTGGCCACAGGTACGTCAGGATGCCGCCGGAGCCGCCCGAGCCGGAGGGGCCTGGGCTGGGCGCCGCGTCGTCGGCGTCGTTCCGCCTGCCGGAGTCGGCGCGGGTGTTCGACGAGCCCCGACGCCGGGGACATCACGCCCATGCTGCTCTCCTACACCATCGAGGTCCGCTACAAGCAGGTCCGTCCCCGGGTGCCGCCCGCCCGGATCCCTCTGGCTGCTTGCTACCTCCTCTGCTTGGGCGGGCACCGCAGTACGTAGTGCCTGGCATTTGGTGGTGTAGGTAGGATTGCTGCGTGAATTTGGGTGTCTGAGTGATTTGTTCACCCGATGGGCTCCGACTGCATTTTTCTAGGTGATCTCAGAAGCCTCGATTACCCTTTGAGGTGCCGGGAACTGAGTTGCTCGTTCGATTCGGGTCTGTGAGTGGCTTGTGGTTCAATTCGGGCGTGCTGCTCTGATGTGAATGCGGATATTGAACTGCCTTAAGTAGTTGCATACTTTATTATTTATATAAAGGTAGCTTATGTGCTTTTGGTTGCAATATTGTCAGTTCGTGACTCAATGATTGCACGAGTTCCACCTGTGATTTTCCGTTTGATGCAAAACTCTGGTGAACTCTTTGCGATGCTGGCTACATTTCGCCTCTGCCAATGTTAACTGTGCTAATGTCCTTCAGCAATTTGAGCTTCTTGCTACTCCTTCAAAAGTCCATTATCTTTTCGTGGGGTACAACTGTGCAAGTGGTTGAGGTGATCATTGCATACCATTTAATTGTTAACATAGGATACTTTGTATGCCCCACCATCATTAAACTTCTTTTAGAGACAAAGGGTAACCTATAGTTCTCAATAAAATCAACTGCCATTAAACATTTCTTATATTTAGTGCTTTGTGTGTGCACTGGGAAACAGAGGAAGTATATGCTTACATGGAATTCAGTAGTTTTTGTTTTTATCTCTTTTGCTTTCGAAGGGACTCAAGTTTTTTTTATTGGGGGTGGGGGTAAATATTAGACTGCAATTTGGTGGCAAATATATGAGCGATTCAGTGAGAGATGTACTGATGTTATTAGATGACTGGGTGAGGTAGTTGGGTGGACACAGAGAACAGAATGCCAAGTGGGGTGCTGCTTTCTGAGCCAATCAACCAAGGGCAAAGATTGATGTGATATGTTCCCCTTGTGCGGTTGGCACCTGAGTCAAGGCAAAATTAAATAGTACAGCTTGCATCAGTTGATGTAGCATAGCATGGCAAATTGCTTGTCTTGTTGATGAATATAATGTGAAAACCTTATTCCACTGGAATATTTGGGTTGCTTTGGTTAACGTTAATTTATTGCATTTTTAGGATTTGGAATTCCCCAAAATATGAACTCTGAAATCCATTAAATAATGTTCACTAGTTCTTCTCTCAGTTTAGGTGGCTTCTATATAAGAAGGCTTCACAAGTGCTGTATCTACATTTTGCATTGAAGAGACGCGCATTTCTTGAAGAATTTCATGAGAAACAGGAACAGGTTGGTTACATAATCTTTATGATTATTTTGAGCTGTGCTTGAATATAATTATTCTTTCTGGTTAATCACTAAATGCATTGGTTACAGCACATTGCAAATATATGCCATATGGTGCACCTTTTTTCTTGACAAAATGTTTAGTTTATGACAATCTAGGAGCTGCTTCTCATTACGTTTTGCATTTCATTATGTTTTCTGTCATTTTCCCTTGCTTGAGCCAGCACATGCATTTTACTTTGAAAGCTGTTTGGGGTTCTATATCTAATATAGCAGCGCAATGCAAGTATGCCTTCTAAATGAGTGATTTTGCTGACCTGATTATATCTCTTTCTTTGACTGAACTCTACTTAGCATGATATGATTATTTTGTGTGGAAGCTTCATTTTCAGTCATGAAGAAGTGAACTTATCTCCTTTTTTTAATTAAAGGTCAAAGAATGGCTTCAAAATTTGGGGATCGGGGAGCATATGCCAGTTGTACATGATGATGATGAAGCTGATGATTTGCATGTTCCTTCACAGCATGATGAACACTCTGCCAAAAACAGGTTAGTGGTGGCTTCTTAGCAATGTTTCTTATTGAACTAAAAGAAAAATGGAACTTCAGCAATGAAATCTTGTAAACAATTTTGATGCATTTGAAGCAGTTGCCTTCCCACGTATCCATGTGCATGTAGTAATAAACATACTTAAACTTTGGCTGCAGAAATGTTCCTTCAAGTGCTGTTTTACCTGTTATTCGGCCTTCCCTTGGTCGTCAGCAATCAATTTCTGATCGTGCAAAGGCTGCCATGCAAGAATACTTGAACCATTTCTTGGGAAACTTGGATATTGTCAACTCAAGGGAGGTAAAAACCTGTTTCCAGTAAAAGTTCATGTTCGTTTTGATGAAACTTTTGTAAATATAACCAAAGTATTGTGCATGTGTCCATTAGTGGATCATCCTGTTTCTCATTTTCTTTTAGACTGTAACATCTCTTAAAATGCAGGTTTGCAAATTTTTGGAAGTTTCACTGTTGTCATTTCTGCCAGAGTATGGGCCCAAGCTAAAGGAAGATTATGTTACAGCAAGGCACTTGCCAAAAATTGAAATTGAGATGGACAGTAAAGAGAGATACTGTGCATCATGCTGTTTTAGCTTTTGTAGTAGTAGCTGGCAAAAGGTACTGAGAAATTTTTGATGATTTTATTTTGTTTCACTAACATGATGCTGACTTGTATATGAACTGTTAAATATATTGCTTCTTGATAGGTTTGGGCTGTGCTGAAGCCAGGATTCTTGGCTTTACTTCAAGATCCATTTGATCCTAAGCTTTTGGACATAATTATTTTTGATGTGTCACCTTACACTGATAGAGATGAAGGCCAAACCACTCTAGCAAAGGAGATAAAGGAACGTAATCCATTGCATTTTGGATTTGAGGTATTTCTTTTCCATTTATGAATTGCTTGGTCTACCAGCTTGGCATATCACTCCAATCAAACAACTAATATTGTTAGTGTCTCTCCAGTGGACTTATGTGCTATCACTCCTACCAAACAAGTAGACTAAATTGGGTTCTTTAGCATAACTTTTTTTTTTTGGCCAGTTTTGGGTTCAAGTCCAATCAAAACAAAATATTGCTAGTTGGGTTTAGTTGCTTACATGAGAAAGACCAGTTCTCTCGTGGGGATCACTTTCAGGTAGAAGTCATACATTGTTAAAGACGGGCTTTGCATTTTATTTAGTATGAAAGTCTTGATGTATATGGCAGTTTTTTTATTTTACTTTTTCTGAGCTGTCATGACAAATTCACCTGGCAGATTCCAGTCATCCTTGGGTATAGGGTTATTTATATAATAATGTGCTATCAATTAACTATTAAGGACCTAGATTATTTACTTCAACAAATAATCATAATTGAAACATGCTTGCCCTCAAGCACTATTGACAGTGACTACATTTCATCTAATTCCTGTAAGTGTCTGTATTGTTCCGGCATGAGTTGGTAATGTACTCGGGCCTTTATTTCCTCTATAATACAATGATACTCAGCTCTCCTGCATATTCGAGAAAAAAACGTTTCATCTAATTCCAGTGCTTAGAAACTGAGATTTAACTCCCTTGGCCTATACCAGGAGGCTATATTGTCCCCATGTGCTTGATCTGCATGATAATAAACTATGTATACAACTGGCAAACTTGTGTTTCCTTTTGAGAAACCTTCTCTATAGTTAAATTGAACCAGTTTCAGAGCTGCTTTGGTACTTTGAATGACGCCGAACTGACTTCATGGACTTGAATCTTTATGTACTGTTGTAGGCTTGTGTCTACTTGTTGAGAAACTATTTTGATAACCAGTTGTTTCTTTCATTTCTTCTGTCTGCTCTCCATTTGTTCCTCATGTTCCACTTTCCTTCCATCCATGTTTCATCTACATATGGTCCCTATTTGGCATATAGCTAAAGTCCATGATGCAAATAACACGCCTCGGTTTTGTGTCATAAGAAAAAAAATTGAAAATGGATTGGTGTAGCTCAAATAAAAAAGATAAAAACATTCATACTGGACTTGATTTTGCTGGGCAAGCAACTTGGTAATGCAGTAGAAGTGACATTGGTGTTTTGTTCAAATTTTCGAAATATGTGCTCGTGGAAGGTATCTTCTGGGGGACGGACAATAAAATTGAGAACAAGAAGTTCAGCTAAGGTAAAAGATTGGGTTACTGCAATAAATGCTGCTCGACGACCCCCAGAGGGCTGGTGTCACCCTCACCGCTTTGGTTCATTCGCACCACCTCGGGGCTTGACTGAAGATGGTAGTGTGGTACAATGGTTCATAGATGGTCATGCTGCATTTGATGCTATTGCTTCTTCCATTGAGGAAGCCAAATCAGAGGTTAGTGGACTAAATATTCCTGGAAAAGTTGAAGCCATCGCGATATCATGAAGATAATTAAACGTTGGGTGCAGATATTTATGACTGACTGGTGGCTGTGCCCAGAATTGTATCTACGACGCCCCTTTCACTTTCATGGATCCTCTAGGCTTGATATTCTTCTGGAATCAAGGGCGAAACAAGGAGTACAGGTATTTAATTATTGTTTTTAATCAGCAAAGCTGTTAATGTTAGAGAGATGTGTATATTGTATATTCCCACTTGTGTAGGGGTTCTTTTGCATATTGTACATGTACATATCGGGGCTTCCCCCATCTTCTCAATACAGACTTCATTTTCCTAACATGGTATGTAGAGCTTCGGTTATGGCTAGGGTTAGGGCTTACCTCGCCGCCGCCGCTGCGCTCGTCCTGCGCGGCCGCCGCTGACCGCCGCCGCGCTCGTCCTGCGCGGCTGCCGCTGACCACCGCCGCGCTCATCCTGCGCGGCCGCCGTTGTGCTCGTCCCGCTCGTGGTCGCCGGCTTCTCTCTGCTGAGCCGCCGCGACTCGTCGCCGGCTTCTTCCCCAGTGGGCCGGCGTGCGTCTGCTCCTCTTCCCCACTTGCGGCCTCGCTGCTCCAGCCGAGTCGTCCGCTCAGTTTTCTTCTCCGCGCAGGCTTCCGCTCGCGGCTCTGTTTTGTCCGTGCGGCTGTCTTCCTTTTGGTGGCCGTACGTGTTCTTTGGTAAAAAAAAAGAAGGAAAAGATAAGGGAGAGAAGCGTAGAGATGGCATATACTATGCCTTCCTCATCCTCTGGTGGTGCTCCGTCTTCTTCATGCTCCTCTGGTGGTGCTCAAATCCCACGGTGTCCAGTGCTTTTCAATGGCACCAATTATCATGAATGGGTTCCACATATGCGGTGACATATGCGTGGTCTCCGACTTTGAGAGTCTCAGTGGTGAGCTGCCCTGTCCAGCCTTGCCTACTCTCCCAGTGCCTCCTGCCAGCGACGGAGCTCGGTACAGAATCAAGGGGGGGCCAACTTGACAAAAAAGCACACGTGAAATATGTTGGCATCAGAAATAAAACCATATATACTATATATACTATAATATATTTACATGTCAAGTGGCTACGAGACTGTCCGACTCCTCTTAAACAAGTTATGGACTAAAATTAGCTAGTTATATTTATAATTGGGTCACATTTTATAAAATACAGGTGACCATAAACTATTAAACAAGCTAAGCCAAAATACGTGTCAAATGACAAAGGACTTTCAAATCCTAAAGGTCTGTTCTTCAGATCCTTGAAAGCTGATATTATATTATCATAGGTGTAGTGATCTATAACTTTACCTTCAACCTGAACAAGCAAGCTGTTGGCAAGGTATTGATCTTTCATCTTGTTGCGCAGCCTTGTCTTGATGATCTTCAAGACAGAGAAAATACGTTCTGCAGTAGCCGTTGAAACTAGGAGAGTAACAAGCAAACGGATCAATCTATCAACCAAGTTATGAATTCTATGTCGTCCTGTCTTAACAAAGACTTGACATAGGTCCACCAGAGGTTCATGTCTTCATTGGTAGAAGCATCAACAATAAAATGGTTTAGTTGACGCTCTAACCCAATCATTTCTTGATGATTGAAATCCATCGAGTAGTACTTTTCAACCATTTTGCATATCTCTTTTGATTGGAAATCTACAAATCTATTTCTTGGTACAAGTATAACACTAATGGACGAAAGATCCATCACCTTCTCATTGAACTTCAAGTTTAATTCAGCCAACTAGGTATCAATGGTTGCACGAAATATCTCCACTCGATAGTAGCGCTCATTGGTAAAATGTTCAGGTTGACGACGAGCACGACCACCACGCAAAATGTATGTTTCTTCCATATTTGGAATAAGAATGTCATGCTTCATGCAGAACTCAACAAATTGGCAAAAAAAAGTTTCCCATCCATCATCAGATCTCATTTTCTCAAGAAGTACTTTTGTGGTTTGCACAAGGCGAATAGCATTTACTATATCTTGTGATTTCTTTTGTAAAGCTTGGCCAAGTTGTTCAGTTATTTCTAATATTTCCCTCATCATACACAGCACAAACACAAACTCAAATGATGTCAAGTACTTGAAAGAAGTATCTCCATCAGCACGATTTGCACCTGCTGTTGAGTCTGCGGCCAGATTCTCTAGAACTGAACTTACTGGTTTAAACATGTCCATAAGGCTGGAAACAGAGCCTAGGTGAGAACCCCACCTAGTATCTCCTGGACGTCTCAATGAACGGATTTGGTTTGCTCCTTGACCTGTCTCGAGCTCATCGATAGCTAGCAAACGTGCAAGTTCAACCATTTGGGCATCATGGAGCTCATCATGACGCTTTGATGATGAGTCAACTGTGTTTACAATAAAGAGAAGATGCTGAAAAAACTGGGTAACAGGAACCACATCCTTTGCTGCAGCGACAAGAGCAAGTTGCAAGCGATGTGCATAGCAATGGACATAATATGCATAAGGGCATTCTCTAAGAAAAAGTGCTTGCAGTCCATTTAACTCTCCCTTCATATTACTTGCACCATCATAGCCTTGGCCACGAAGGTTTTGGATGTCAAAGCCATATTTGGACAGTACAGCACATATTTCCTCTTTTAATGTCACTGCTTTGGTGTTCTTTACATGTATCAAGTCAAAGAACCGTTCTTGCAAAACACCATTTATATCAACAAATCTGAAAACAAGTGCCATTTGCTCTCTCTTTGCCACATCACATGTTTCATCCACGAGAATAGAGAACTTGGCATCACCAATTTCTTCACGGATATGCTTCCTAATTTTCATTGCAAAAATACTTAAAATCTCCTTTTGAATATCTGGTGAAGTGTATTTGCAATGTTTTGGGGCATTCTCTAAAATTACACTTGCAATTTCAGGATTGAAGTCTGCAAGAAGCTGTAGCATTTCAATAAAGTTACCTCTGTTTTTTTGACTGAGGCGTCTCATCACGACCGCTAAAAGGACATGACTGCAAAGTTAGCCACTTAACAACTGCTATTGATGTTCTCAGACGTAGACGATTTTTTTCCTTCTCTCTGTCAGTTGCAGCTTCTAAAATATTTTCTATATGATTTGGCTGATTTAGTATAGCTTGACATTCTCTTACTGCATTATTGTGTTGTGAGCAAGGTGTGGATCCGACATGAACTAAAAAGCCACACTTTTTCCCATCATTAACTTTCTTCCAACTATCGAAACCTTGTGCTGTAAAGACATCAAAACCACCTCGCATCTTTATATTATTGCTGCAAAGGAAGCAGAAAAACAATATGCACAACCGCTGCTCTTGGAATATTCCAACCAAGATGGAAATTGACTGAACCAAGTATAATTGAAACGGCTTTGATGCCCTTTGGGTCCAAAAGGCTTGTATTTCTTCAATAATGGTTGCATAGGACCTAACTGCAAGTATGCTCGCCGCACTTGATCTCTCTGGTCATTTGGATATTGCCAAATTTGTGGACGAATGCAGGATCTCTCTCCAAGAATTCAATGCCTCGAAACATGATTTGTTCATTCGTTTGATTTTCTTCTTCCTCAACTCCAACTCCTTCCATATCTTCTTCTGCTATTCCTTCTGCTATTCCATTTGCTTCTTCCTGGACTTCTTCTGCTAGTCCAATTTCTTCTTCTTCCGCATCTGCAGCTTCATGTTCTCCTTGCCTCACCTGATCCCATTCATCTAACTGAGCTGCTGCAGCTTCCTCATTTCCTTCTTGCCTTTGGGTTTCCAAATCACCTAGCTGAAGTATTAGAGGAGCCTGAAAGGCATCTTCCTCTTCCCCATCTGATTCATCTCGTTTTCTTTTGTAAAAGGAATGGAGAGACACTGTTTTCATGCGAACCATTGCTACCTAATTAACAAATTGCATCCAGTTAATTTTGATTTGAATCTGAATCTAAAATCGACTAAAATCGCCAAGGAAAAAATAGAGAAAAAAATTAGAATTACAGATTGAAGAAGAAAAGTTAACCTGGCGATGAGCAACGCATCCAGCCTACTTGCTGTGCTGCCGGTAGGCGCGGAACGGAGGTAGGACGGGGAGTCTGGAGTCGCGAGGGTGTGCCGGTATCTACTCCACTACGAACTGAGGGAGTGAGGGGTGGCTACGGCGCGGCGCGGCACCGGTGTCGCCGTGCCGAACGGGCAGAGCGGCGGGGACTCGGAGTCGTCCCCAAGTTGGTCAGTTGCCGAGTCAGGCACCTCTGTCTAGTATTCTACTCTCGTTGTTGGGCTGTGTTGCTTCACCTTCATGGGCCGAAGAATTCCTGGAAATTTTGTGTTGGACAAGGGGGGGCCGGAGCCCAGTTTGGCCTCCATGAAGCTCCGTCCGTGCCTCCTGCTGCACAGTGCATTCATATTGGTTCGCTGGCGTGCTGTTACCCCTTTCAACACTTAAACGATGCAGGATTCTGCCGCCGGTGATACCTCCAGAAGCCTCAGAAGATGCACAAAAGAAGTTGCGCGAAGACTATGAAGATGATATGGCCTCTTATATGTCTCATTTTTCATGCTTATCGTACTTGGTTGGATGAAGATGCCCGTGCTGGGGCTGTTCTCATTGCTAGTATGGAGCCACATCTACCTGGAGAGATTATTCGACTTGACCATGCTTCTCAGATGTGGGCTTTCCTCCGCCAGCGTTATGAGCCCTCTGGTCAGTCCACTTATATTGCCGCCCTACGTCAAGAGCAGATGTTACAGCAAGGTGACAGTTCCGTTGAGGATTTCTTTCGACAGCTATCTGCAGTATGGCGTGAACTTGACATACTTGGTCCTCAGTTGTCTCCAGACACTTGTGATTCCTGCAAAAAGCAACAGAGCCACCTCAAGCTTCGTCGCACCTATGACTTTCTGACTCGTCTACTTGCGAGTTTGAGCCTCTCCGTGCTCAGTTACTTGCTCGTGACCTGTGTGTCCTTGATGGAGGCTCTTGCTGCTGTTCGTAATGAAGAAACTCGTCTTTGTTCTGCTGGTCTACTTCAGTCAATGCCCTCCTCAGTCCTAGCTGCTCGGTCTGGGATTCTTGGTACTCCTCCTAAAGTACCTTCATCATCAGCCTTTGGCAGCTCAGAAACTCACAATTCAAGTGGCCTTCATTGTAATTACTGTGGCAAAAATACACATGACGAAGATCATTGTTTCAAGAAGAAGCGACAGGCTCACGCTCAGTCTCGCCGAGGTGGGCGTCACCCAGAGGCTCAGTCCCAGCAGCCTGTACACAGCAGGAGATACTCATGTTACTACGTCGTCTTGTTGTTTCTGCACCTTCTGGAGCTACCGGTTCAGCCACTACCGGTGCAGCTGGCTCTGTCACTGTTGGTCCGGCACTCTCTGTTGCTACATCTCAGTCTTCTATTGAGAGACCATCATCCACCTCAGGTACCTTGCCATGGATTCTTGATTCTGGTGCTTCTTTTCATATGACATCTGATCGTACTCGTTTATCTTCCATTTGTCCTTCTTCTATTCCTCTCACCGTTCAAACTGCTGATGGTTCATCGCTTTCGGTTGTTAGTCGTGACACTCTTTCATCTTCTTCTTTTCATGTTCCCAATGTTTCTTATGTGCCCAAATTGACTATGCAACTTATTTCTGCTGGCCAACTTACCGATCATGGCTGTCGTGTTATTCTTGATTCTGACTCATGTCATGTCCAGGATCTCAGCACGGTCTTCTGGTTGGTACTGGCCCTCGTCGTCGTGATTCTCAGCGTCTTTGGGAGCTTGACTGGCTTCGTCTTCCTTCCACTGCTTCCACTGCCTCTGCCAGTCTTGTGGGCTCTGCTTCTTCTGCATCGGCGGCTTCTTCCTCTTTTGCTCAGTGGCATCATCGTTTGGGACATCTATGCGGTTCTCGGTATCCACTCTTGTCCGTCGTGGTGTTTTGGGAAATGTCTCTGGTGACATTTCTTTGGATCAATGTCAGGGTTGTAAGCTTGGCAAACAGATACAGCTTCCATATCCCTCTAGTGGGTCTGTGTCACAACGTCCTTTTGACCTTGTTCATTCTGATGTATGGGGTCCTGCACCCTTTGTTTCGAAAGGGGGTCATCAATATTATGTCATATTTATCGATGATTTCTCTCATTTCACATGGTGTACTTTATGAAACATCGTAATGAGGTGCTATCAATATACCAGACCTTTGCTCGAATGATTCGTACTCAATTTGATGCTCCTATTCGTATTTTTCATGCTGACTCTGCTGGGGAGTATCTTTCAGGTGCTCTTCGCCAATTTCTTTCTGAACAGGGCACTGTTTCTCAGTTTTCTTGTCCGGGTGCGCATGCTCAGAATGGTGTTGCTGAGTGCAAGCATTGCCATCTTCTTGAAACTGCTCGTGCTCTTATGATTGCATCCTCAGTCCCACCTCATCTCTGGGCTGAAGCCATCTCTACTGCCACATATTTAACCAACATTCAGCCCTCTTCTGCTCTTCAAGCTGGCATCCCATATGAGTGCCTCTATGGACATCCACCTGATTACTCCAATCTTCGTCTTTTTGGATGTTCCTGCTATGTTCTTCTCGCTCCTCGTGAACGCACTAAGCTGACCTCTCGATCCATTGAATGTGTTTTCTTAAGCTATAGTGCTGAACACAAGGGATATCGTTGTTGGGATCCTGTTGCTCGTCGTATGCGGATTTCTCAGGACGTTACCTTTGATGAGTCTCGTCCTTTCAATCCTCAACCTTCCTCAGATGGTTGTTCTCAGGCTGTTGTTGAGCCTATTTCCTTCTTGACTTTTCCTGATACACCTATCTCCACAACGCTTCTTCCTCTTCCTACATCTCCACCTTCTCCACCT
>CM041632.1:43575414-43624452 GCA_023333625.1 Bothriochloa decipiens
GGCCCCGGGAAGATCAATCTCTGTTCCTGGGGGATGATATATAGAGTACACGAGGGACTCAGGGGGAGGAAACCCTAAACTAGGAGATTACACTAATGCCCTTTGACTATTATACCTTAAGAAAACGGTTCTGTTACACTCAATAGGTCATGCCTTTAGGCAAAGGTTAGTTTCTGTGCTTTCCTTTAATTCTTTTCCTAACAACCTGCATGTTGCAGATATATGTGCACAGTAAATTGATGATTATTGATGACCGCATGGCATTAATTGGCTCAGCTAACATAAATGATAGAAGTTTGCTTGGATGTAGGGATTCTGAGGTATGACTTGTACATTTGCATGGTGCTCTTTTTTTTAACAAGCACATGCTACACTGATAAGTAATTATCAGGCCAAATAGAAAGGCTGTACAGTATATATGCTTCGACTCCCCATGTAGGCAATAAGTGCTGAATTCAAGCAGCTTGATTAACTTAGAAATATCCTTCCCTAATGGAGGGATACTTATAAAGTTATGCAATTAGGCTAAATGGGATGTAAATTATATATAAAAAACTCATTTTGTATTAGGTTGCTGTTGAAGGTGAAGAGTGTTTTAGTTCATGACCAAACTGCAATTCTTTCAGATTACCATGATTACTTAGGCAATCTTCTCCAGCCCTTGTTATTTACACTATAACCGAGTCTTACCATTCTTTCAGATTGGTATAGTTATAGAAGATAAAGAGGTTGTCAGTTCTATAATGGATGGAAGACCTTGGGAAGCTGGAAAGTTCTCCCTCAGCCTACGACTTTCTCTATGGGCAGAACACCTTGGTCTTCTTCCAGGAGAGGTTTGGGCTATATATTTCATTATGCTTTACCCACCAATTGATACTTTAAATTGAGAGTTGCAATAAGTATAGAAGCATTGTGAGGAAAGAAGGATTTATAGTCTAAGTTATATTGTTTCTTTTCTTTGGTTTTTTTTTCTCAAAGTTGATTGTATGCTATCTAAACCATGGGATATCAATTGCCTTACTAGTAGCTTCACCTTCATTGTCTTTTGGCTTCCTATTGTGACACCTAAGCAGGACAGGTAGTCTAACAACCTGCTGTATCGGTATTTGAATCATATTCCTCGGTACATCTGACCTGATCAGTTTTCAATTTAAGGCCCATGTCAAACCATTCCAACTAACACCACCTCAAATCGATGTGTCCTAATATTTCATATTGGTACTGCATGGTAGCCTTTGCACATCAGTCAAGTCAAAGCAGCTTGGGTTCATGGTTTTGAAGCAAACCAGCTAACCCGTTGATCCGAGCTGGATCAGACCAGTCAAAGCAGATTGGGGAGTTTTCACTGGTTTCCGGGTTTGAACCATGTGTCAAAGAAACAGGCTGGGTTGTACTGGTTTAGCCGTACAAACCGTTTCACCCATCAGATTCACCGCATATACTGAGCGGAGGTAGTTTTCATGTTCTGCCCACCGGCCTTGTGTCCCGCTGTTCGTTTTAGCTGCTCATGAAGTCAAGCTGATGAATCTGCAGCATGCTGGATGCTGGTTGCATTGGACCGCCGGTGCACAGTTACGGCAAAGATGCAGCCTCTTTCTTTTCCATTGTCAGGTTTCATTCGAGTAGCATCTCTCACCTCTCGGCAGACTAGCTTCCTCTAGACCTAGGATGCGGGCGGGGTAGTTGGTGACCAAGGCCACTCCGCATGTGTGAAAGCACACCTCTGTGTCGTACATCAGCTCCATCGAGCCGTCATCTCCTATATGTGGACTGCTGCTCCGGCTTAACATCCATGTTTCAAGGAAGATGGGCGGTCGCCAGCTGCATTGCTGCTGCTGCGCTCATTGTCTTTAATTTGCCACCGCAGGCGCCTGTACCACCAGTCACCTGCATGGCATGTCGACCCGATTGGGATGTCTGGTCACATGGCGCAAGGCAGTTGAGGAGAAAATGATGCGTAGCACTACCCCCCAGCGTACCTGGCACTGAATGAGGTGCCGCTGATGCTGCACCCGGTCGCTCACCCTCAGGAGGAGAAGGTGACGAGCTTCAGGAGGAGATGGCGAGTTGTGGGCTGCCAAGCATGTGCAGGTCGCCAAGCTAGGTTGGATGCCTCTATTGTAAATTGCATTTATCGATGAGAATCCTTGGATGAACAAGTGAATGCAGACTGGATGTTGATAGTTGTGGAGGCAAATAACGGTTGAAATCATCTGGCCCAGCTCAACCTGCAACGCTAGTGCTCTGCAAACTGTGGAAACTGGAACGACCCATTCTAAATGTCATGTGACAGGCTAGGTTAACAAACCAGCAAAAGCCGCAGATGAACATGTCTCAATTGAGCTAAGATTCCTTATAGATAGCCTTTCTACGTCATGTACACAAGTGCAGTGCAAACAGGACAAAGAGTTGGACAGTGACAACTTGATCTGCGGCTAATAAGCCGGGTGATGCTGTTTTGTGTGAGAGGAAAACACTGTACCATGGCTGATAAGCTGAGCTGATGAGTTCAAGCAAACAGGGTACAGCCAACCACAGCAAAAACGTTTCACCCCTCTTCCCATCTGAACACATGCAATTGAACACCCAACTCTTTGAATCTGTTTCATGGCAACCCTTTATAAAGTAGTCTTGAAGATTTACATATGCTTTTGACAGAAGTAGAATAGTTGCATGATGCATGTACAGTATAGGGCTCTTTTTGGGTTTGATTCTACTTAATGTGTATCTTCACTTTCAGGTTAGTTGCATTATGGATCCTGTGGATGATTCAGCTTACAAAAACATTTGGATGGCCACTGCTAAGGTGAGTGTAGTGGAGATACTTCATCTTTAACCTTTATTTTTTTAGCTATTCATTCAAGTTAGAGACTGAACTGTTCAGTTTTGAACTAACCGCTAAACCATGAAACCGCATAACTATCTGTCACTGCACCTGTCTATGGATGTCGTGATTTCACTAACTAATGTTTTTCCATTGCATTTTTTATCATAAGAATGCTACATAACGAGCACTAATACTTATTTTCCATTCTGAACTGAACAAACTGATACATGGCAGGAGAATACCATGATCTACCAACAAGTATTTTCGTGTGTTCCCAACGATCACATCCATTCTAGGTGCGGAATGCAGGACCTGTCTTCAAGTTTTCATCGGTTTCAGTCAAAATATTGTGCTCGCTGGTCTCTGAGATGAACTCTTGCAGGTACCAATTTCGCCAAAGTTTTGCTCATCGGAAGGAGAAAATTGGCCACACAACCATCGACTTGGGTGTTGCCCTAGAGAATCAGGAAACTCAACAGGATAGAGACATGGCATGTGTCAATCCAATAGAGCGGTTGCAGGCTATTCGGGGTCATATTGTTTGCTTCCCTTTGGAGTTCATGTGCCAAGAGGACTTGAGACCTTTCTTCAGTGAAAGCGAGTATTATACATCTCCACAAGTTTTTCATTAGTTTTTTTTTTCCGTCTTTGGCGAAAGTCTGCCCATAGGATACTTGTACATGTTATAGGGTTATTGTACTTGTTGATGCCCAGATGGTATCGACGGATAGGAAAAAGAAAAAACAGAGGAACAACCATATCCTTGCCAGTTTTCGAGTCTAGGATATGGTGGTTAAGATTTGTACATGGCCAAGATTTGTACAGTTCGTTTATCAGAGTAAGTTCGGGCAAGAGATGATACAATATTAGATTCGTTCTTTTTTGATGCAAAATAAAAGGCACTTATATAAAGACTTGAAGTTGATGCCGTGTGCCCGTGTGCATGGAGCATCGGCAGATTTTGTTGCAGTTTGCTCTCTGTTTGTTATTGAGGATTTATATACTTTGTCACTTCACTGTTGTACATGCTGAGATGAATTATTAGTAGCCCTTTTGTTCCAAATTATATATTACTCAGATTTGTTTTAAGTCTAACTCCTCTAAATGCAACAAGTTTATAGAAAGATACACTAATGTCTTCATAATCAGACACAAACATATATTTTGTTGAAAGCTTTGTTAAATTTAAAGAAATTTGACTTATGACAAGAAAATATCTGTTTTTATCGATTGCAAAGCTATTACCAATCAATTAAAGCTACGGAAGAAAGCAAATAGCTTATCAATCAATTAAAGCCATTAGAATGTACTTCTTCTGATCCAAATTTAGTTTACATTTCATGGGATTTATCGTAAGTAAGATTCTTTAGTTGTGATCAAATTTCTTAGAAAAATAGAAGGAAACAAAGCAGATAGCGCTGTTTTCTTATATATTTATTATTATTTTTTTGAGGACATATATTTTGTAAATATATATGCCGGCCTGTGCGGAATAAGGAATGTGACTCCAGGTAGATCGTGCGCTATTGGGCCCAACAAAGATGGTTGGGCTTGTTTCGCTCGGCGGGCTACCCAGCTAGCCAACGTAAGAATTTTTTTTATTTTTAATTTTTTAAATTTTTTTTATAATTTTAATTTTTTATTTCAAAATATGACGGAACTAGTCGCCTATGGTGTGTGGGCGTTATATGTGACGTGGCACAGGGCCGGCCGCCGCCGGTGCCGGCTTTTGCGGGCGGCCCCTGGCGCCCAAAAAACGCCCACTGCGTGGGCCTTTTTTGGTGGCGAGGGGGCCGTCTGTAAAAGTGCGCGCTGTGTGGGCGTTTTTTGCGCGCCAGGGGGCCGCTTGCAAAAGGACGAGGGCGGCCGTTTTTTGGCTGCTCCGAGGCCCGTCCGCAAACAGCGCGCACTTTTGCAGGCGGCCCCCTCGCCACAAAAAAACGCCCACGCAGTGGGCGTTTTTTGGGCGCCAGGGGCCGCCGACAAAAGCCGGCACCGACTGCGGCCGGTCCTGTGCCACGTCACATATAACGCCCACACAGTGGGCGTTTTTTAAAAAACGCCCACCGTGGGCGACTAGTTCTGTCAAATTTCGAAACAAAAAATTAAAATTATAAAATTTTTAAAAAAAATTAAAAATAAAAAAAATTCGCCAACGTAAGAGGAGCGTCGGTCGGAGGCGTTCGCGCGTTGGGATGTCGTTTTTTAGTACCACACCGCGAGTTGAGGAGTCGTGACCATTGCTTGGGCGCTATAAAAGCGGCGCGAGAGCGCAGCTGTCTCCTTATCGACCCTGTCAGGGGGTGAAAGGCGGCCCGTTGATGATCGTATAGAGACTGACGTTCCGTGCCGACACCCACCGACTGAACATGTTGCCAATGGTGCGCGTGATGTCCCACTCCTACTTTGGGTGGGCTCGCGCGCCAATTTTTGGAAGGCCCTGCTACCCTCTGGGAAACGGGGCCTACACCATAGCTCAACATATAATATAATTTATATTATTATAATTATTGTATTATATTATACTAATTATAGTCGATACTCGATAAAGCTTTGTTGGGAATTTATTTATTCATATAACGCGGAGCCCTTTTGCTCTGTTTTCCTTTAATTGCGCGATTTATATTAAACACTTGCCAGACTTCAGCTAAGTACATACCCCAAATAAGTATGGCAAGCTAAGCAAGCGCCATGGGTCTACATAAACAATGCCAAAAGCCCAAAACGCTGTTATTTCTAAGCACCATGTCTTGTAAACATTTAGGTTTCAAGATCCAAGTATCCCATGTTTGTAAAGTGCAAGGAAATGTGACAGGAAAATGTAATAAATTGCTGATTTTGGTTTCTTTTGCATTTACACATCACACACTCACATGACCCTAACTAAAATCCTTTTTCAAGGGTCAGGAGGACATCACCTCTTGTATATTGCAATGTCAGAGAGGCTAATAACAGCTAACAAGGAGTATTGTACAGTTATCTGATGTATAATATATATAGGTCATTCATGCCTTCATGTTATTATACAGTAGAACCTGTACAATAGCTGTCCTCATCCTTTGCGAACTTCTCAATCAATATTTCCATCATTTTCTTGTACATTGGCATGTAATGATCATTGATCATGGTATTGGAGAGTCGAATCTTGCTGTAAAGATCTCTAGGGGTCTCATATATTCCAACAGAGCACTCATCAGCAACAACTGGATCATCCGGGTCAGCATCTGTGGGAGGCATTGCAACCATGTGCATGATTCTACCAGGTGGGTAGAATTGCTGCCTCTCCAAGCTATCTGATGTGAAGGACTGCCTGTCCTCTACACCTTTTAGCACAGCACTTTCCTCCTCCATTATTTCCTTGGCTGCAGCTGCCTCTTCCTCTCGAGTTCGTGCCTCCACTTCAGCCTGTCGATCCAAGTCCTTCTCAAACTCATACCACAACTCACCCTCTGTTATTTCTTCTTCGGCATTCTCCCGAGATGTTTCATGCTCGCTCAAAAGAGCCTCTTCTTCGTCTGCTGCATCATAAACAGAAACACTAGCTGCAGTATACTGCAGCTCTTCTATGGTCTTGGTGCCACATTGTTCTACAACAAAGGACTTTGACTCAACTGTTGATGTCGCATGGGTTTCTGCTATCATATCATCCTTAGAACTTGCAGTAACTACTCCTACGCCTCGACGACGTGCACCCATGCATGACCATGAGGAAAATGCAGACCGACTTCTAGCAACAGCCTGGGCAACATTCTGTGCTTGTTTCATCACAACCTGCATTAGAATATTTGTTAAGAAGGCTTATTATTCTTTGGTTCTGGTGGATAGGTTTTCTGAAGAATAACTAGACACAAAGTTATCCTGTTGTGCCCGTCTTTCATGTACTGAATATTTGAATAATATCAATCAGCATCAAGACTTTATTTAGTTTATGAAACAACCATGTCCAGAATAAGGTCATAAAGTAGAGAATGCTTAACCTAACAAAAGAAAACTTTTAGTAATAGGGTGCAGGCATCATTATAGAACCACATCATTGCTACCAATAAAATATCATGTGCTACAATGCAAAGCAACCTTAATTTATCTAAACTATACAGCTTGCCAGCTCCTGGTCACATATGTACCTGAGTTTTGTTTGAAACAGGATGTAGAAATGCTCCAGCACCTGCAACCCTCTCTCTCGCACCAGAAAAAGACTGCAGGCGAGTTCCCAAAGCAGTGGCTGACCGGTAAACGACGTTTAGGAATCGTGTATGTTGTATTTGATCCCTCAGATCATTTAACCATGATGAAGCCGTTACCTGGATGATGGATAAAAGACATAAGGGACATAAGGAGTGCGGAAGAGAGTGGAATTTCTTGCTACTAAATGTTAGCCGCTAAACCAGCAACCAGGTGAGCAGGAACTGCTCACCTTGCCTCTCCCTCTTCCCTGCACCAAGGTAGAAGGAGAGCCTTGAGCTCTCTGCACACACACACTCACTCCCAGCACAGTTTCAGCGTTGGCTGAAACTTAGACTCAGAATATGGTGGCAAATGAACTACTCTTTCTCAATTGCATATGGTACATACATATAGACAAGCAAGGTCGGTTTGTAAACCAACTTGCTGCCTCCTACAGCTGTGTAACAGCTTCTTGCCCCAGCTGTGTAACAGCTCTACACTAGCAAAACCAAACTTACCTACTTCTATCTGCTGTTAACAGCCAATAGTCAAATCTAAATTGACTACCACTACCGCGCGCCCCGCCGCCCTGTCCGCCCGCCGCACCCGGTGTCGTCGGCAGCAGATTATACAACAATTCTTCCCCTAATCCTGCTGCCACTTCTTAAGCCTTTACCATGCCAATCATCTCCCTCAGCTCCTGGAACCGAAGGCGTCCGAGCGACTTGGTAAGAATGTCAGCGAGCTGCCGCCTGGTGTCGATGAACTCGATGACAATCTGTCCTCCATCGACGCAGTTACGAAGGAAGTGGAACTTCACATCAATGTGCTTGCTCCTGTCGTGGAGGACGGGGTTTTTAGCCAGCGCGATCGCTGACTGATTATCCACCCTTAGCGCCGGCGGCTGAGCTTGAACTCCGGTGAGCTCTGTCAGCAGTCGACGCAGCCAGACCACCTGGCACGCCGCAGTAGCCGCAGCCACATATTCCACCTCGCACGTGGACAAGGCCACCATCTTCTGCTTCAGCGACTGCCAGGCGATTGGTGCTCTGCCGAGGAAGACGAGCACGCCTGAGGTGCTCCGCCGCCCGTCCACATCACCTGCCATGTCTGCGTCGCTGAATGCCGTGAACACCGGCGCACCCTCCTTGGTCTCCGGTGGCGCCTCGCTGAACACCGACAGCTGAAGCCCGCCGCGCTTGGGGAAGACGATCCCCAACTCCACCGTGCCCTGGACGTAGCGGAGCAGCCGCTTAACCGCTGTCCACTAATCCTCCCGCGGATCCTCCATGAACCTGCTCACGTAGCCCACCGCGAACGCGATGTCCGGCCGCGTGAGTCAGCCAGTGCAGCCCGCCGACGATGCTCCGGTAGAGCGTAGCGTCCACCTTTGCCGCGGTGCTCTCCTTCGAGAGCTTGATGCGCTCCTCCATGGGTGTGGCCACCGCCTTGCAGCCTGCCATGCCTGCCCGCTCGAGCAGCTTCTGCGCGTGGGCGCGCTGCCCAAGCCTGATGGCATCCGTCCCTTGCTTCACCTCGATCCCGAGATAATAAGACAAGGTGCCCAGATCGCTCATCCAGAATCATGCGGCCATCTCCTCCTCGAAGCCGGCGATGTCCTGAGCCCGTGCGCCGGTGACGATGAGGTCGTCCACACACCCCGACGATGAGATGCTCCTTCCCCCGTCGGCGAGTGTACAGGGCATGCTCCGTGGCGCATCTCCCGAACCCAAGCTCCGCCATGGTGGCGTCGAGCTTGGCGTTCCACGCCCGCGGCGCCTGGCACAGCCCGTAGAGCGCCTTCCGCAGCCGCAGCACCTTCCTTTCTGCGCCCTTGACGACGAAACCAGGTGCCTGCTTGACGAAGACCGTCTCCGCCAGGTCCCCGTTGAGGAACGTTGACTTGACATCGAGGTGGTGAACCTGCCACTCCTTGGCAGCGGCGAGGGCGAGCAGGAGTCGCACCGACTCCATGCGCGCCACGGGGGCAAAGACCTCCTCGAAATCGATCCCTTCACGCTGCACGAACCCTCGAGCGACGAGGCGTGCCTTGTGCTTCACCACGGCCCCTCGCTCGTCGCGCTTCACCTTGAAGACCCATTTGAGTCCGATCGGGCGGCAACCCGCCGGCGGATCGACCAGTTCCCAGGTCTTGTTCTCCTCGATGGCCTGCATCTCCTCCAGCATTGCTTTTCGCCACGCCGCGTCGCGCTCCGCAACGGCGTACGTGGTCGGCTCTTCTGCACTCATCAAGACCAGATTAGGATCGTTGTCGAAGTTCCGTGCCGCCAGACCAGGCGCCTCTGTGTCGCCTACAATGTTGTCGACCTGGCGGAATCGACCTCCTCTCCTTCGTGGTAGGCGTCCACGAAATCCGAGACATTGGACGGTGGGGTCGCGTACTCCACGCTTGCCACTGCCGCCGTTGTCTTTCGAGACGGGGTCGTTCGCAGCGGAGAACTTCCGTCAGTCGAGGCCCCCGAAGCAAGGCTCGAGGCCCCTTGACCTTCGTTCGAGCCATCCCGCCTCGTGGTCGAGGCCGCCCGACCCGCGGTCGAGGCCGCCCGACCTGCGGTCGAGGCCTCCTGCCTCACGTTCGAGGCCGCCCGACCCGTGGTCGAGGCTTCCCGCGCCCTCTGTCCCGCGCGGGGCTCCTCTCGCGGTCGTGGCCCTGTGGCCCACGGTCGAGGCTCCTCCCGCGGTCGAGCCCTCTGGCCCCGCGGTCAGGACCGCCCGACCCTCTGTCGTTCTCCTGGGACCCGCGGGCGAGTCCGCTCGACCTTTGGTCGCGGCCGAGGCCCCGCGTCGAGGGGTTGACCGTCGAGTCGAAGTGCGGCCAGGGAACTCTACTCCGAGTGGACTGGGTGGCTCCTCCACCCCAGCCGCCGATGGCTCCTCTGCTTCCCCCGCCGCGGATTTCACCGCTCCGGCTTCCCCGTCCCTTGGCGCCTCCACAGCCTCACAGAGCCCGCCGCCGCCTTGCTCGAGGCCTCCCGCTTCCGGCCTGTCCCAGGTCCACGACGCCGCCTCGTCGAAGACCACATCCCGGGACACGACCACCTTGCCGCCGTCCGGGTCGTATAGCTGATAGGCCTTCGACCCCTCCTCGTAGCCGATAGGTCTTCGACCCCTCCCCGTGCCACGCCTCGTATGGTGTCATCCCCTTCAGCGCCTTGGTCGGCGAACGGTTGAGGATAAACACGGCAGTGGTGACCACCTCTCCCCAGAACGCCGCTGGCATCCTCTTCGCCTTCATCATGGACCTTGCCATGCCCACGATGGTTTGATTCCGGCGCTCCACCACGCCGTTCTGCTATGGTGAGTAGGGCGCCGTGAGGTGTCGACCTACACCCTCCTCGGCGCAGTACTCGGCGAACTCCACCGCGTGAACTCACCGCCACGGTCTGTCCGCAGCACCCGCAGCCGCTTCCCCGACTCCGCCTCCGCCCGCGCCTTGAACGCCTTGTCAGGAGCTGCAGCCACATGTAGCGGCTGCAGTCGTCCACGAGCACGAGGAAGTACCTCTGGCCACCGTGCGTTGCCGGCGTGATCGGCCCGCAAAGGTCCCCGTGGACCAGCTCGAGCGGATCCGTCGCCCGGTACTTCGCCGCCTTCGGGAACGACAGCCTTCTCTGCTTCCCCGCCATGCAGCTGTCACACAACTCGCCGGCGTGCTTGATTTGCGGCAGCCCGGTCACCATCTTCCCCAGCCGCCCGAGCGCGTCGAAGCTCAGGTGGCCGAATCGGTCGTGCCACAGCCATGGCTCCTCCGTGCACACCGCCGCCAGGCACACGGGCTGCTCCACCTTCAAATCCAGCAGGTAGAGACGATTACGGGAGCGTGGTACCTTAGCGAGAAGACGCCGCTCCTTGTCCTTGATCCGCAGCACGCCGTCGCGGATCAGCACCTCTGCCCCGCGTTCGTCGAGCTGCCCCAAGCTCAATGCTTGAGCGCAGCTGCGGGATGAAGTAGACGTCCGTGAGCGCCCTGTGCTCACCGTTCCGGCACCGGAAGACGACGGTGCCTTGGCCGCGGATGTGGACCCGCGAGCCATCCCCGAACTTGACTGTCCCGGTCTTGCTCTCGTCGAGGTCGGAGAAGACGGCCCTGCTCGCCGTCATGTTGTTGCTGGCCCCTGAGTCGAGGTACCACCTCTGCTCCAGCTCATCCCCGACAACGCCAAGGTGGACCTGCGCGCGCGGCTCGTCGAGGTGCACGGCCTGCGGCGCACTTCTCGGCTCCGCCGCCGCCTCTTCTGCTTCGCCATCCTGCAGCGCGCAGTACTCACCCATTAAGAGCGTGTGCTCATCGTCGCTGTCGTCCCGAGCCAGGTGCGCCTCCTTCTTCTCCGGCTTCTTCTCTGGGCACTCCCGCGCCCAGTGTCCCACCTTCCCGCAACGCCGGCACGCGTTCGGGTCGGTGTACCTCTTCTTCTTCTTTTTGTCCGCCGGCGCCCTGCCAGCCTTCTTCCCGCCATCGCCGTTCCCGCCACCGCGACTAGAGCCTTCCCCGGACCTGCGCTTCTCATCCGCGCTGTCCACTCCTCCGTTAGCAGCAGCTGAGGCTTGGTCTTCTCCACTGGTGCGCGGTCCTCCACTGCGCGCAGCCGCCCCGTCACATCCTCCAGAGACAGCGTGGACAAGTCCAGCATGGTCTCGATGGACAAGGCGAGCTGGGCATACTTGGCCGGCACGACGCGCAACAGCTTGGCCACGACATCCTCGTCGTCGATCGGCTTGCCATAGGTGGCAAGCTGACCCGCCAACGATTGGAGGCGCAACGCGAAGTCCTCCACCGTCTCCCCGGAGTTGAACCGGAGATCGTCGAACTCCCTCCGCAGCTGCTGCGCCTTCGCCTTCTTGGCTCGATACGAGCCGACGCGGAAGGATGCGAGCATCTCCCATGCCTGCTTGGCCGTGTCCTTCCGGCCAATCGCCTCATGGTATTCGCTCGGCGTGGATGCCATGAGCGCCTCCATGACGCCCACCTCCGCCTCCTCGCTGGCGTTCCCGGTCTCCACGGCCGCCCACCATCTCCGCGCGAGGAGCTTCCACTTCATGTGGACAGCCCACTCGCCGTAGTTGGTGCGGGTGAGCATCGGCCAGGAGTTGGCTCCGCCGAACTCCCGCACCGTGCGCACATCCAGCTGTGGCTGAACCACCGGAGCGAGTTGCTTGTCTTCAGCCCCTCCGCTATTGCTCGGCGTTGCTCCTCCCGTGTCCGACATCGCTGGCTGTTAAGCCCTGCGAAGTGTACGACTCCGATACCACGTGTTAGCCGCTAAACCCTCTCCCTCTTCCCTGCACCAAGGTAGAAGGAGAGCCTTGAGCTCTCTGCACACACACACTCACTCCCAGCACAGTTTCAGCGTTGGCTGAAACTTAGAATATGGTGGCAAATGAACTACTCTTTCTCAATTGCATATGGTACATATATATAGACAAGCAAGGTCGGTTTGTAAACCAACTTACTGCCTCCTACAGCTGTGTAACAGCTTGTTGCCCCAGCTGTGTAACAGCTCTACACTAGCAAAACCAAACTTGCCTACTTCTATCTGCTGTTAACAGCCAATAGTCAAAAGGAAGTCGGCAGCAGATTATACAACACTAAATTTTCAATGAAAACAACCATGGTGTCATATTTACTGTTGTATAAGGTGCATTCAAATGAAGTGTAAATAAGAATCACATTTATCCCCAGAGATGAAAGCAACAAATCTGCATGGAGAAATGGAGCTACCTCAGAACGGAGATCATCAATAGATGCCGTCGATACAGAGGGAACCAGATCCGCTCCATTGACAATTGTATTCACAAAATGCTTGCCTGATTCTGCTAATTCCCATGTCATGCAAGAAGCTGA
This sequence comes from Bothriochloa decipiens, assembly GCA_023333625.1. NCBI lineage: Eukaryota > Viridiplantae > Streptophyta > Magnoliopsida > Poales > Poaceae > Bothriochloa > Bothriochloa decipiens. The sequence goes on from CM041632.1 coordinate 43,588,269, forward strand.
CAACAAAAAATCAGCTGTTATTAGATAACCTAATATATTATGGACACTCCACAGGATAACAGTTGACATACCTGGTGCGAATGCAACACAAGTTGTTGAAGAAAACTCTCTGTGTTCTCTAAGGATGTAGGTTAGCAATGCAGCAGTACCACCACCCAATGAATGGCCAACAATCTAACAGAACAAAATGATGAGGAGTCAAGGGGTATTATTGAGACAAAATGGTGCAGCAATTTTACCACACCAAAACTTATACGAACAAGCGGCATGGCTGAGTTTGAAACATAGAATATGCACCTTGATTTGGTACTCTGGACACTGTTTGACTGCTTCACGGAGGCATGGTGTCACACCTCTTGCAATCCAGCGGGCTGCTGCAACCATCCCACAGTGCGCATAGCCTAACACTAATTTGCTCACACCGCCTTCATCCAAAAGTGAGAGGTGAAATGGCACCACAGCCCCAGTAGCAGCAGTCAGAGTATCTTTCATGCTATGAGTCCCTCGAATCAAAACAAGGAAGGATTTGGTGCGCTCATCACGTAGAATTGTATGAGCAGGCTTCAAAATCTGTTAAAGTAGGTCAAAATGTCGGGAATCAAAACAGAAAAACACATGATCACCTAGATTCATATTATCACTACCAACAGACCATGCCTTAAGAAATGGAGTGACCACTAAAAAGCTATCAATACTTACTCACCCCCGCCTTTGGTTCCTCAATAAGAACATCCTCCTGTGAAAATCCAGCTAATTCCCGGAACACTGGAAATGGTTTCTTAGAGAAAAGGAAGCACAGGTCAATCAACCGCCGTAGAACAATCAGCTCTTCCATGATGTCAGGTCCTTTCAGTTCAATGCACTCGCTTCCAGCATATATACTGGCAGCATGCAAATTGCCCTGACAAGTAACACCAGGTTACAGTGAACATTAGGTTACTCAAGAATCAGGGTTCGTCATCACCCAACATAAGTTAGTATCTTAGCTCTGAATCCCTCGGTTGAAAAGTTAAGCCATAATCAGTTTAATCACAACCATCTTATCTCACAGAGATTCATATTAACAGTTCTTTCATGATTAAGTATGCTATAATCAGATCAGAAACTTCATCTTAAGAGGCATGTTTACTCACAACAAGCACAGCTTGAAGATTAAAAAGGTCTAACTCTGTCAACCGAAGTATATGTAAACTAAAATTTACCAGCAATACAAAGTAATGCACCTTAACTTTGCAGGTGCAACTGCATAACACTAGAATTAGCACTAGCTCCACCTCAAAACCCACCAGCTTGATACCAATTTTCCGCGGTATGAAAGGCTATCAGCACTAGAACGCATCAATTCACTTATTAGTATCAACCACTACACGCTTGTAGCCCAAATCCATTCCTACCAGCAGTGCAGAATGCTATAGGGAAACACAATTCGAGCAAAGGAACTCGCATTTCATATCCAAAACGCGGGCCTGGAGAGCCAAAATTCGAAACGAAACCGAGCCATTTCACTTGGATCCAAGCGGCAGGCAGGCAACTCGACAGCGGAATAGCGACTGGGTTCTCTGTTCTCACCTGTCGGCGCATGAGGTACTTGATCCCGAAGGCGAGGTCCCCGATGGGCCACTTGCCGAGCGTCTCCGAGTAGGTGAACCGCAGCGTCTCCGCGAGCGTGCCCACGGCCTCGATCCAGGTCGCCGGTGGTTGCACGGGGCGCCGCGCCGCCGCGCGCCCTCCCCTCCGCCGCTTCCCGGACCCGACTCCTCCTCCGCCGCCGCCGCTGACGGAGACGTCCTCGCCCGCCAGCCGCCGGCTCAGCACGAAGTAGAGCAGCATGGCGCCGCCCACCGCCGTCGCCATCGTCGCCGTCCCCATAGTCGCCGCCCGACGACGAGGGCGGCGGCGGCGGGATCCCGAGTCCCGACGCGATCGGCGCGGCGCGGCGCGGCGAGGGGCCTCTACAGGACAGGATCTTCGTCGCAGGGACGGAAATGCATATATCTCGCTCCTCCGGTTTCTTCCCCGCCCGCCTCGTTTGTTGGGTTTGCGCGTCTGCAACAAACAATTTTGTTGAGCTTTCCCAATTAAGGCTAACTGATTAGATCGAGTTTGGTTGTCCTAATCACTCTGACTAGGGTACGGCTAATTACTCCAGCCAGTAGCGTCTACGCTAAAGTCGGATATGCTTTGTATTAGGACGAATATTTTTCAGCAGCTTTTGCTTACGTGAGATCCACTTTGTATGCTCCACTTGATGATGATCAATTAAACATTGATTTTGCCGTTGTACATGAACGACTCTTTAAGTTTTATGTTTTCTAACAAGTCAAGCTCTAATCTTAAGATAATGAAAGAATTTATTCAATAGCAAACTACAAAAAAATGTTCATGTATCATCAGATTGTCTAATGTCCACTGGGCGAGCAGGGGCCAAGAGAGATAATAGAGCAATCCATATATGCTCACATGTGCAAGTCACTCACAACACCACTTGTAACACACCTCTGCCTGATCCTCAAGTGCTTGGGCATAGCAACAAACTCTTCTCCTTGCACTGGACATAGGCTTGATCGCCCAAATCAATGTAATTTGTGTGTCTCGTGTTCACGCAAAAAATTTTCCTGTCAGGGATACAAAACATCGTCAACTCTCCTAATATAATTATCCGTGGAAAAAAAAACCGTTCTTCACAACCAAATAACTCCGGCCTACAGACTTGATTAGAGGTTAGGATTACAAATGTTGTTGGATCTTTAAAGGAAGTCACCTGACTTGATATTTAAAATGAGAGCCCCAAGGTTGCATTCGAGTTTTATATATATAGCCTAATAGGTTAAGTCATGAATTTTATAATGCCCCGACCACCGCACGTCCCAGCAAAACACTTTCCCACGATGGTCTTGCAGTGCTGCTCGTAAATTTGGAACCATCACCATGACGTTGTCTTCCGCCATAAGCAACCTTCTCTGAGCCGTCTCCTGTACAATTGCAAGGAGTCATGTCGCCTCTGGAGCAGCTGTCTTCGCCCTCAAGACCATTCCATTACTGATTTCTGGCGTAATTTATTTGTCATGAATTAGTACAATATAAGACTAAGATCGTGTAAAATTTAGGTGTCTGGCACCCTCCATCTACCAGCTTGCCGGAATCAATAAAAAATTATTCAGGTGGTGCTCCCCCTCCGGTGAAGTCTTCAAAAAAATCATTATAAAGTAATACATATGTAATGTTAGTTATTAAGGAAAAATATTTTATAAAAAATAAAAAAAGATACGTAGTATTCACTCTGTTCTAATTGTAGTTCACTTTGACTTTTTTGTATATGCATTGTATCTAGATAAATAATATGTCTAGATACATAGCAAAATACATGAAAAAAATCAAAGTGAACTATAATTTGAAACGGATAGAGTATTTTGTGTCCTATTTTATTGGACATTTGATAGTCCTAAACACATAGAAATGTTACACTCGGAGCATTATTTATTTATTATACATATCAAGCTTTCATTCATGAAACTAAAACATATATCGATGGATGTTTTCAGTTTCAGATGTTGTTGAACCACGTCAAGTAGGTGGGGAGCACAACCACCCTTGGCTGTCTTGGTTGGTGTGCTGATGTGGCATGATCAAGGAGTTTTTTATCAACGCTGTCGAGTTGTCAACCGGAAGTGCGGAATTACCTAGGACTGAATCTTGTTTGCATGCTTTGCCACGGCGAGGCGAAAAAAAAGAATAGAAAAAAGGAAAGAAAAATGAAAAAAAAAAGGAGAGGAGTGCCAGCGCCTAAACTTGCGGCCCGCTATTATTCAGAACTCCGCACTCGGCCCGGTGTGGACACAGCCGCCGCCGGCAGTTCGCCGCCTTGCCCAGTTGCCCTGCTGCGAGCGCAGCGAGCCTTGCCCAGTTGCCTTCCCACCCAACCATCGCCGCCGCAGGTCCGAGTGGACGCTTGAGGGGCTCCGCCGACGGCGCCGCGGCCCGCGGTACGTGCCTACGCCTCTGCTCCACCAAAGGCAGGGGCAGCGGCTGCTGCGAGGCCGGGGAAGGTCCGAGCATCGGCAGATCTTCGGGGTAAGGCAGCGCGGTTCTTTTTGTTTGTAATATCCTAGCGTAGTTGGTTCCTCAACCTATTAGATACCGCGTGATATATTTAAATCGAGAATTCGTATTGAACGGTAGTCAGCATGTGTACTCGATCACCGTGAAAATAAATTTTCTTTGTCTGGCAATATGAGTATTGCTAATCTTGTTCTAGGAAGAGGTTTCTGATTGACGACAGAGAGCTAGTTGAGCACTTGGGTTTGCCTCCTTGGACCGATAGCCACAATGGCATGGCAGTGGAGTATTTCATGTTTTCCCCAGCGTTTTGAAGCAGCAAGACACTTGAGTTTACAAGCTCTCTTGCATAAGCTTCTAGCGGCCTTCATGTCTGGGGAGGTTTGCTAGTGAATTTTCTGTATTTTTATTCATTTGTTTCTTCTGTTATATCTCATCCGCTCTCCTGCCATCAGCTATTATCAGAAAAACCTCTTGCTTGTTCCAACATCAAAAATTTTAAGCTATATGTCTCCATTACTGCAGATACTTTTACAGTATCTTTCAGAGTCTCTTTTATGTGCATGATTGGAACTTTGGAGACCAATCTTTGATAGTGGGGTACACAATGCAATATCTTTACTTTCTTTGTCATACATGTATTTACTTTTATTTTAAAATTTAAACTCGTGTGGTTGTCAGCTTTACATTCACGATGCATTTATCAGCTTACTCGCTATTATTAGCTTTGGCTAGGCTTGTTCAGACCTCACATTTGTCTGTGTTTTGCCTATTACCAGATGTGAAGGATTAAAGCTCATGTGAAAGGTTCTAAGACTAACAATTGATATCAAGCGGTTGCTTTCTTCTCATATGTTCAACCATGCTCCTCCATGCTAAGGAGTCGGTTAGGAAGATGCATTCAGTTGCTAAGAACTACTTTGGTACTTTTCTAGCTTTCACTTTTTAAATCCACTACCATGCAATCAAAAACAGCTAAGCCTCTAATGGTCTAACTCGTCCCTTCCTGTTATTTTTTATGACAGTGTCTGATCTTACTCATCCTCCAAGATCCTTGAACAGAGCTTCCAGACATGTTGTTCCATTCAAAGCCCGTCTGTTTACACAATGCTCACTTGCAGTTGACCAAGAGATTGTGATTGCTATGGGAAGTAATGTGGGTGACAGGGTCAGTACATTCAACAGGGCATTGCAGCTGATGAAAAGCTCGGGTGTGAACATCACCAGGCATGCCTGTCTCTACGAGACTGCCCCTGCTTATGTGACTGATCAGCCTCGGTTTCTTAACTCTGCCATTCGGGGCACAACTAAGCTCGGACCACATGAGCTTCTTAAAATGCTAAAGGAAATTGAGAAGGATATTGGCCGCACTGGTGGAATAAGGTATGGCCCGAGACCTATCGATCTGGACATACTTCTTTATGGTAACTCCCAGATCCATAGTGAAACTTTAATTGTGCCACATGAGCGCATCCATGAGAGGTCATTTGTTTTAGCACCTCTTGTTGACCTTCTAGGTGCATCCTGCGACAATGGTATCGAAACAAGTTGGCACTCTCTCTCAAAGTGCAGTGGAGGTTTCTTTGAATTATGGAATAAACTTGGGGGTGAATCTATAATTGGGACAGAAAGTATTAAAAGGGTATTACCTGTTGGGGATCGTTTATTGGATTGGTGCGAGAGGACCCTTGTCATGGGGGTCCTTAATCTGACACCAGACAGCTTTAGTGATGGAGGCAAGTTTCAACAAGTGGAAGCTGCCATTTCTCAGGCTAAGTTATTAATCTCAGAAGGTGCAGATATCATTGATATTGGTGCTCAATCTACCAGGCCCTTTGCAAAGAGATTATCTCCAAAGGAGGAGCTTGAGAGGTTGGTTCCTGTTCTGGATGAGATTACAAAAATTCCTGAGATGGGGGGAAAGTTAATCTCAGTGGATACATTCTATGCAGAAGTTGCCAGTGAAGCAGTGAAAAGAGGAGCTCACATGATCAACGATGTATCCGCTGGACAGCTTGATTCAAGAATTCCTAAAGTTGCAGCTGAACTGGGAGTTCCATATGTTGCAATGCACATGAGGGGAGATCCGTCAACTATGCAAAGCGAACAAAATTTACAGTATGATAATGTCTGCAAGGAAGTTGCTTTGGAGCTATACACACAGGTGAGAGAAGCAGAGTTATCTGGGATTCCATTGTGGAGGCTAGTTCTTGATCCTGGCATTGGCTTCTCCAAGAACTCTGAACACAACCTTGAAGTAATTATGGGATTGGAATCCATTAGGAGGGAGATGGGTAAAATGAGTATAGGCGCTTCACATGTGCCAATATTACTGGGACCTTCAAGGAAAAGATTTTTGGGCGAAATATGCAATCGTGCCAATCCAGTTGAGAGAGATGTTGCTACTGTTGCAGCTGTGACAGCTGGAATTTTGAATGGTGCCAACATAGTAAGGGTCCATAATGCTGGATATGGTGCAGACGCTGCAAAGGTTTGTGATGCATTGCGTAAGGGAAGAAGTTGCAAAAACTGATCTGATCAAACAGACTAAACTCCAGTTTTATACAAGAAAAGGGTGATGTTGGATACTTACTCTGCTGCTAAATGGGATTGTCATATCGCACCATTTGTGAAGTATCATTTCTGTAATGAACCAGAGATAACGCTTATTCATGTGTCACCAAGGAATAAGGTCACAGAAACTGCTAGTGAAGTTGCAGATACTTATCTTTTTTGTCCTATTTGGATGATTTTGCTGAACTTTCTCTTTTCCAATTTAATAATATCAGAAGCATTCTGACATTTGAGGATTTGAAATTGTCAGGTTCTACTGGCCTGATTTGTTTGTATCTTTTCTAGTTCAAACATATTTGATTGATTGGGCTTATACCAGCTTTCCTACTTCTCCATGTAGCTTCACCTTTCATTCTTTTGTACCTTGATGTACCCAATAAAGAAACCTCATTTATTCTAATGATATAACTTTTTCTCTAAGGGTTTATCATCCACTTATAACACCTAATGTTTGCTGCTAAATCTTTTTTAGGCACCTCCCAATCTCCTATAGTCCCATGTAGTTTTATTTTCATTCTGAACAGCCTTTTATTTCCATTTCTCACTCTTAGCAAACTTCGTTGGTAAGACCTAGTCTTTGCTGTTTTTATCCACTGAAGGAATTCCAAGAGTTTTAAGTGCAGATGACTAAACTGTCATCAATATGGATATTGCCCATGATATCAACTCACTTTTTTGAGAATTATTTTTCCCTTTTTTATTTTGAAAGTTACTGGATTTTTTTATCTGGTCGATAACATTTGCTAATTTCGTGCAAAAACATTTTGGGGGAAATACAAAGCCTCATGTGAGCTGTGCTTGTTTCTCATTTACACATAATTTATACTATATCAAGTATGAACTATTCACTGAGTAGTGAAAAGGAGATGTACAAAGTTCAGTTAACAGAATATAATATTATTTCTTATCGCGTATGTGCGGTATATCTTCTTCTGGTTTCTTTGGCATATTGCCGCAGTGGAAAATTGATTTTAGATTCAGCTGGAATCTATCATCTCTTAGAGGTCATCTCCGGTTTCCTGAGGGGCATCTTTCAACATAAGTCGATTAAGATACAACAGGCATGCACTTGAGACTTGAGATGAGATCATGAGAGTAAGAAAATTCTTATAATTGCAAATATAATTTACCACACTCATGAAGAGAATGCAAATATAACCTGATGAGGCAGCCTGAAGAAAATCTGCAGTGTGGAGGTTTTAGCCAAATGGACATGGGATTCTAGACTGACGCAACTTTTGTACACTTCGATTCTACATATCCTCCAGTAATTCATAGTCTACTTTGATTTGTAAATGCTGAAGCTGTACTACTGTTTCAGATTTGCCACTTGCTGTGCCTTCTTTGAAACAACCCTAGCATTGACATGGAGGTAGAAATATCAGCATATAGATAGATATAACTAGCTGTGATAGCTGACAACGAATCATGTGTGCCTGCTAAGTTTTCTGAGCACCGATCAACACGGTTTTGAATTTGAGTTATTGAAATACATGACTAATTTATTAAAACACGTTTTGTGTACACTAGAAGACACGGCTGAACTCTGCTCCTGTTCTAGTATACTGTAAGATTTCAGTGAGACAGATACGGCAAAACTTTACAATATAGATGTTTGGTGCATTTTTTTTTCATTCTTACACTTAATTTATCTAACTTGTTGTTTCCACTTTTTCTCAATTTGTAATGGGGTGCTATCTTAAGATGTATTCCTTCGTAGAGAAAGTTCTTAGATCTCAGGGGAAAAACTCTCAACGGCTGATTTTTTTTATGTTTCAAAAAAGAAAAGAAAAGAAGTCAGTTACTTCTATCTAATGTCATGAGGCAAAGTCAAATTAATATTTTGTCCTGAAACGATGACCATTGCCCATCTTTTAGAAGAGCTCCATGCTGCAAGTTCAGACTAGTCCAAACAATGGTGAAGGTAAAGAAGTCTTCACATATGTGTCGGCACATAGTTTAACAGAACAGCTTTACAGCTCTGGAGTATCATTTAACGTCAATTCTTACTTAATAAGTTTGATGTGCCTTAAAAAAATGGAAAAATAATATCACTTGAAAATCCTTTTGTTTCTTTCTGAAATCTTTTCTTTTAGTGCTAATAACTGCTAAAATGTTGCAGGGTGTCACAGTTCATTTTTCAATTTTTTTTCTGATATGTTTCCTTAAGCAAATTTTAAATGAGTACTTCTACCCTTATGTTTCTCATAAACTACTTTTGGTTAGCGAAACTTGAACTAGCAAAGACATGGCCTCCATGCTTAAAGAGTTCTCCAATGTTAGTTTTAGGAGCTGTTTCCTTTTTTTAAGGGAAATTAGAGAAGAAATTTCTATCTCTATAAATATAAAATAAATGAAGTAAAGTATCCAAAGATAAAACTATAGTATGATACTTCATGCATCTGTTCCAAATTATAACTTGTTTTGTCAATTGTCAGGTAGCAACCAGCTAGATACAAGCCAGACGGCCGCGCCAAGCATGCATTGGCAAATGCCAGAGGAGGGGACGCTCAAGATCAACGTTGATGGAGCTTTCTCCCACGAATCCAGCACGGGTGCTACGGGGGCAGTTCTGCAAGATAGTGGAGGGAACTTCTGTGCAGCGTCGGCTCGTTGGTTGGATTCGGTGGGGTCTGTGCTTCTGGCAGAAGCAGAAGCGCTCCGGGATGGCGTACGACTCATACAAGAAGGTACTAGGGAGGAGATCATTGTAGAGACGGATTCTCAAAAGTTGGTGTCGTTGTGGAATAACAGAAGGAAGGGCCGATCCGAGATCACTGCAATCATGGAAGCTGTTGAGGAGATGGTATCAAATTTCACCTTCTTCCAGATTATCCATACTAGAAGATCGGCGAATTTTGCAGCGCACTTGTGCGCCCAGCATGCTTCTTCTTTTTTATCTAATTATTATGTATGGCTGTGGCCTCCTAGCTTCCTGCAGAATTGTCTGCAGTTTGATTGTAACAACGTTGTTTAATGATTGAAGCGATTGTTCCAAAAAAAAAATCAAATTTCTCTAGTTTTGACCAAGTTTATACAAAAAGCATAAACATTTACAACATCAGACTATATATTCATTAGATATATACAATGAAACATATTTTGATGGTGTATTTATTCAATATTGTAGATGTTATGTTTTTCTGTAAACTTGGACAAGTTTGACTTAACAAAACTAAAAATGACTTGCAACTTGAAATAGAATACAACATTAGAGTTCACGATAGATAAATTATATATATATATATATATATATATATATGATCCGCTAGCCTAGTCAGTGAGTTTTCTCCAAAAGCTATTACTTTCCAAGTTTAAGTCCCAGTTTATCATCTGGCCTTGTATGTGAATTGCAGGAATACATGGCAACAGACCAACAAAACATATGGTGTGCAGAGTTTGCCTGATCCAGTGATGTGAACACTTGGCCTCTTATCCTGTTCTCATCATATATTCCAGCTACAACCTCCCCAGGTCAGTGCCTACTTTCCCTGCAGCATTTCACACCTCTTATTTTCCTTATCCCTTCTTTTGAAAGTACCAGATATATTCCTTTATTCCTTCATGGTGAAATGAAATAAAGTACTAACGTCTTACAATTTGGAACGGGGGAGTAACTTCTTGTGCTATCAGTTTATCAAAGAATTCTACTACTTTCCTGAGTGAACTTATTATAGTTGTACATTACTTCAGGACATGTACTGGATGCTAGCTTAAAAAAAGATTAACTCCTCCGCTTCTTATACTCCAAAGAAAAACCGAAAATGATAGCAGCATTACATCATTCTGGAATTCTGCATAGCGAGATGCATTAGAGTAGCACCAGTGTTTGCTACTCATTTTGAACGCCAAGTGTTTGCTACTCATAAAAGTAGACTATTTCAATCAATAATACAATGAGGCTTATGTTTTGATAAACTCCTTGACATGGTTCTGCTCTACTGCACTTATGTGATACAAACCAGATGTTAGCATTTTAATTAAGAATAACATGTGAAATGCCTATGCCTGTCATGCTACTACTTGTTAGACTGGACAAGTTATTTGGTCAGGAAACACCGGAACAGAACACCTGTGCTAAATTTTTTTTTTTTAGAAAAACAAGATTTTCCCAACGGTCTCCCCACCCCAGGCCGACCGGCGACCGCGCCGCCCCCACGGCGCCGCCGCCTAGATCCGCCACCGCAGCTGCCTCCTAGCGCCCCACCGCCGCCTCCAGACCCTCGCCTACCTCCACCGGCATGCCCAGTGCTTGTTTCCCGACCGAGGACCGCCGAATCGAGCCTACCCCGCGTCCGCGCCTTTGGTCGGTCGTGGTGGGTTCGCTGGACCAACTCGGGGCGACCGTGGCCGCCTCGTCTCCAGCCGCGCCGCCGAAGAAGGTTCGCTTCTCCTTCACTCCACCTTCTCAACCTGCAGCCGCTGGCGCCATTCCAAGAAGCACTGCTCCCAAATCCTGCCTCAAATCTTCCTGTGAGCGACGCACTACCTACAGTAATGGCCACGCACCTTCCCAAGTTGGCCTCAACAAGTCGGAACATGCCAGTACCATGCCTGGCCATCACTCCTCGACACGCTTGGTGTCGGACGAGGACGGTTGGTCAACTGTCGTTAGGAAGAGGAGAGAGCGCTCCGGCGGCTCTGCTCAAGCAGATTCATGGCGTCCAGCTGCCCCCGCCTTCCTCGAATCCTTCAGAGGTAAGTGCATTCGTTATCTTGCAGGGGGACACCGAGCAGCAGACTGCAGGGAGCCGGTCCACTGTCTGCGTTGCTTGTGATCCGGGCATAAGGCCAGGGAATGCAGCAGTGGAGTTCCACATCCAGCTCGCCAGGCCTCTGCATCCCACAAGAACCCGCCTGGACACGGCGCCCCTACATCCTCTGTACTGGCCCGGTCACCACCGCCTGACCCTGCATCCTTCCCACCCCTCCCGCACCGCTAGATGCCAGCGCTGGGACACCCGACGATGCGCCCGTCAGAGACCTCCGTTGTGGCGGCAGCAACGCAGGACATGGAAGAGGAATGGAAGCGCCTCTCCTCCTGTGTCGTGGTCCTCTGCCTCTGTAGAGAGGAGGATATGGAGCCTGTGACGATTGAAAAGGAGCTTCAGGACCACTTCGGCATCCGTCGAGGCGACATCAAGGTTACACATCACCGGCCAGAGGACTTCCTCGATGTCTTCAAGTATCCCCACCACCAGGATGCTGCTATCGCCCTCAAGCGCCTTCGTCTGGGTAGCCTCAGCATCCGCATTCGACCATGGCGTGTCCTCCCCTACAGCATTCACCGCAACTTACGCCACCACGTTCAGTTCTGCCTGGAGGGGATTCCAGCACACGCCTGGAACGAGAGCATCGCCAAGCGGGTGGTGGCAAGAGCATGCGACATCGAATATGTGGAGTCGCAATCCCTGCGTCGCGATGACACCAGGGCCCTGTGTATGTGGGCGTGGACCTGCAACCCATCAGCTATCCCGAAGGTAACTTGGTTAACCATTATAGGCAAGGCAGTGCAGATTCATGACGACATCGGCGTGCACCATGGCCGACGTGGACTCACCTTCAGAGTACTAGTTCACCTGGACATAATGGAGATGTCCCCGGACTCGCATGGGCAGGCGGAGGCAAGGGACTTCTCATGGAACTATGGGGTGGTGGATGGCGATCGTCCACTTTCAGACTCCACACTAGGGCGCTGCCGCGCTGCCGAGGACGACAACACTCGCCATGGACGTCGTGGCAACAACTACAGCTCGAGGACGCTCCTACGGAGGGAGCGCTCCGAATTGCACCACCGGCGGCGTGTCAAGTCACCTGACTGTCGATGTCGACGAAATCAACGTTCATCATCAGCAGGACCTGAAGACACCCAAGGCCAGGGACACCTCAATTCCCTCCTGCCTGAACAACGAGCATGCCCCGCCTCAAACACAGACTGCGTGCAGTCGCCTACTCAGACAATCCCAGATCATCTCCACCAAGGGGGATCCTCTGTTCATACATCTGCTATGGAGACTGCCCAGGAAAGCCCAGCGCAGGAAGTGACGCCCCTGGCCAACGGGGCTCCAGAGGCATCTCTGAATGCGGCGCCATCTTCATCAAGTCGCAGTCACATCAGGAAGCTACCGTGTACAATCTCCACAACAACCAAAGCCCCAATCTGTCTGACAATGATAGCAGATCGGCCCCACCAATTTCATGCCTGGCTCCACGGTTTGACTCAGTGCCTGCTTCACTTGGGTTGGTAACATCCGCTGACTTGGTCCAGGAACAAGATGACCTGATGCTGCCCCATGCCGCATCACCTGCAACGCCAAGGTGCTCCCCCTGCAGCCACAACCAAGGAGTGCCTCGGGTCTGCTGTGTGCAGTGCAGAAGGTTTCACCCGGGATGTGTGTATACCAGGCGCCACCCACGTAGGCAGCGCACACCACAGACCGCGACGGCAGCCCAGCTGACACTACAAAACACGACGGCGGCTTTCATCTGCCAGGTCACGCAGCCGACGCCAACGCCGCTACTCCAACCCCCTTTGCAACAACTGAGGCCACCTAGGCCAGCACGACGAGGGAACAAGATCTCAGCACCGTGGTGCAGGAGCGTCCGCATTGGCGCCACACCATGGCCCCAAGGAGATGCACAGGCAAAGGCTCGCCAGGTGCTCATGAAGAAGCTCGGGATCATGGAGGAGGAACAAAACTCGACGGACGACATACTGCTCAACTATTTTAGGCTCTTCAGTGGGCCATTATTGGAGCCGATGATAAAGGCATTGACAACCCTCTGTGGCCTCGATGGCGGCGCTGCAGCCAGCAGCTCCCTGGCCTAGGACTCGGCAGCTTTCCAATGGGTTCACAGCCAGCTCCTATGTCACAACGCAACTGTAACATTCTTTGTTGGAACGGGAGGGGCCTCAATGACGTCGTCAGGCAAGATGCTGTGAGTCTGCTGGTAAGAGACACAGCCTCCACCATTGTGTGTTTGCAAGAGACGAAGCTGCAAAATTTGGACCAAGGTGTTGTGAGACGTACTGTAGGGGCAAAATTTGCAAACACTTTCGCTGTCCTACCATCCACATAAACAAGAGGCGACATCCTTATCGTGCTCAATGAGGACTATTTCCAGCTATCTGACCACCAAGTATCCACATACGCCGTGACTGCAACAATCACCATGAGGGCAGATGGAACCAAATGGCAGATCACAGTTGTCTACGGCCCGCAGGAAGACGCAGAAAAATTATAATTTCTTCAAGAGCTGGCTGCAATTGCTTGTCCGGCCCATGGGAGGTGGCTTATATTAGGAGATTTTAATCTCATCTATCAGGCAGAAGACAAAAATAACTTCAATTTAAACCGTCGTCTCAGGGCTCATTCAAAGCTGTGATCGATGATCTGAACCTAAAGGAAATAGGCCTCAATGGACGTCGCTTCACTTGGAGCAGTGAGCAAGACAATCCAACACTGACAAGAATTGACAGATTTTTCTGCACCCCGAATTGGGAATTATCCTTCCCAACATGTTTCCTCCACTCCTTGCCTTCACTCATGTCTGATCACACTCCTCTACTTCTGCAAGGAGAACTTGAGCACTACCATAATAGCACCTTCCGCTTCAAAAATTTCTAGGTCAAGGTGGATGGCTTCTGGGACTTGGTAGAGCAAGTCTGGTGCAAACCTGTCCACTCTGTGCTACCTATCAAACGGCTCCATATAAAATTAGTGCGAGTGGCAAAAGGCCTCAAGCAGTGGCGGAAGGAGAAGATTGGTGGCACTCGACTGCAGCTAGCCATCGTCAAAGAGGTTCTGCTACAGCTCGAGGTAGCACAGGAGGTCAAAACACTCACATCGTAGGAGCTTGACCTACGCCGTCGGCTAAAAATCAGAAGCACCAGATTAACAGCCATCGAAAAATCAAGAATTAGACAGCGGGCAAGGCTCACATACATCCGTAGTGGTGATGCAAACACAAAATTTTTCCACATTCGGGCCAGCACAAGAATGAGGAAAAATTATATCCATAGCCTGCACACTGATGGGAGGGTGGTGACTACACACAATGACAAAGAAAAAATCATTGCAGACTATTTTTCGAGACACATAGGCTCCCATGAACCGAGGTCCACGATGTTTAGCTGGTCGGCGCTTGGATATGTCCCAAGGGATCTGTCGGCACTTGAGGCCCTGTTCACACAAGATGAAATCAAAGATACAATAAACTCTATGCCATCTGACAAGGCACCGGGTCCAGATGGCTTCACAGGTGCCTTCTTCAAAGCCTGTTGGGATATTATCAAGGAGGATGTCAGTGCCGCTGTGAACATTCTGTACAATCTGAATTCCCAAGGTTTTGAGTTCCTAAATTCAGCAAACATTATCCTACTCCCAAAGAAAATGGATGCCTTAAGAGTTACAGACTTTCGCCCGATCAGCCTCATTCATAGCATAGCGAAGATTTTTGCCAAACTACTCGCAAACAGACTGGCATCGCTGCTTGATTCCTTAGTTTCGAAATGCCAAAGTGCCTTCATTAAAAGGAGGAACATCCATGACAACTTTCTATATGTTCAGAACACAGTATGGACAACGCAAAAGATGAAGCTGCCAATGTTGTTCCTCAAACTTGACATACACAAGGCTTTTGACACGGTCAGCTGGAGCTACCTCCTCGAGGTATTGCAAAGCTTAGGTTTCGGACCACGCTGGCGAGAGTGGGTTTCGATCCTTTTCCGCACAACATCGTCTAGAGCACTTCTAAATGGACAGTAGGGTCCAGCTTTTAGCCATGGGAGAGGGGTTCGGCAGGGTGACCCTTTATCCCCATGCTATTCATTCTCACTATAGACCCCCTTCAACGCCTGCTAGACATGGCAACACAGCAAGGCGTTCTTAGTGCTCTTCCTCTACCTACAGCCAGGTGGAGGACCTCCATGTATGCTGATAATGCGACTATATTCACTAACCCAATCAAGGATGACTTGGACTCCATCGCGACGATCCTCCAGGAATTCGGCAGGGTATCAGGCTTACACATAAATCTACAAAAGAGCTCAGTCCACCCGATCCGGTGTCAGGACATCGATCTAGACCATGTGTTAGCCTCATTGGTAGGGACAAGAGAATCCTTCCCATGCCGCTACTTAGGATTGTAGCTCCACACGAGATCCCTACAAAAGGTCCATGTGCAACCTCTCATCGAATGCATTGGGCAAAGGCTACCTGGTTAGAATGGTAGATTGCTCAACAGAGCGGGTAGACTTACTTTGGTCACCTCGGTGCTATCCTCATTGCCTACCTATCACCTCACGGTCTTCCCACTCGCAGTATGGGCAAGAAAGAAAATTGACAAACTTAGAAGATCTTTTCTTTGGAAAAGGTAGGAGAACACTAATGAAGGATATTGCCTGGTAAATTGGCCAACAGTCTGCAGGCCAAAGGAATTGGGAGGTTTGGGGGTGCCAGATTTGGAAAGATTTGGAACAGCTTTGCGTCTACGTTGGTCGTGGCAGGAGTGGGTGCAGGACTCAAAACCTTGGGTAGGGACCGTGCAATGACCGTGACCGACTGCTCTTCAACGCCTCAACCACGATAACAATTGGGAATGGTGAGAAGGCACGTTTCTGGCACCATAATTGGCTAGAGGGTGAAGCTCCAAGATACCTAGCACCCCATCTTTTCGAGTTAGTGCACTGTAAGAATAGGACCGTTCGCCAAGAACTACAAAATGGTAACTGGATCTGATCCCTCAGGACATGAATCACAACATCCGTACAGATACATGAATTTGTCTCCCTTTGGATCAGGCTCCAGGATGTGTAGCTGATGCCCGAAGTGCAAGACTCCATAGTTTGGAGATGGACAGCTGATGGTAACTACTCCACGCGTTCTACGAACAGGATGCTGTTCCGAGGTTCGCATTGCAAGTTCCAGGCTGATCTCATTTGGAGAGCAAGGGCAGAAAATAAATGCAAAGTGCATGCCTGGATACTGATACATGACAAAATCCTCATGGCCGACAACCTTCAAAAGAGGGGGTGGCCACATCAAGAGCATTGCGCCTTGTGTAATGGACCTCTGGAGACAGGGCTGCATCTATCTCTGCTATGCCCCTTTGCTAGAGCCGTTTGGAGACAGGTGTTATCCTGAGAAAATTTTGATGTGCAGCTGCCCCAACAAGAACCCACGTGCCTTGCCGATTGGTGGGAGGATGCGGCGACCTGTGGAAGGAAAGGAACAGGAAGATCTTTGAAAATGAGCACAAAACGTCAGCACAAGTTGCCTCATTGGCCAAGGAAGATATTGTTCAAAGGCGTAGGACCATGTGTATTGCGGAGTAAAACAACAAGCGTGAGTGGTGGCTGTTTGTGTTTGGTCTTATGACCGGTGTGTTTGCTTGATTGCCACTTTATGTTCTCTTGTACATAAACCACTTTTCATTCTTTCTTAATTGAGCGGCAGAGCTCCTGCCTTTACTTTCAAAAAAAAAGAACACCTGTGCTACTTCCTTGTAATACACACAAGAGCACAACTGTATAGATTCTTCTCTGAGACGATAGAGAAGCATGAAGGGCATAATGAAAAATAGTGGCGATTGTTAGGAAAATCATCTCCCAATATGTACACGTTAAGCATCTTATTGTTTCCTTTCCATTACTACAGCACATAAATGCAATATTTAAATCTTATTACAACTACACAGTGGCCATTAATTTGTACATAGGCTAAATTAAGCCTACATGATCTGTCTCTGCACTATACGTGCATTCATGCAACTTTCTTTGGCATCAAGGCCTCTGCATAGCGAATTCCATGAGCAGATTGCTACACATGGCCCCATGGGTCTCATCTCACACTATGCTGCATGCATTTGGGTTCTCATCGCTGAAGATAGTAGTGATCTGCCTGTCATCTTTGCTCCTTGCCGGGTAGTACTCTGCAGGGATGTAGTACCTGCCTTCCTGAACTGGGAAGCCACCATAGCCACCGTCGTACTTGGATAAGTAACTGTGACTCGTTGCATTCGCATGGTAAGGTAATTCTTCGTACCTTCCGCCATGCATGTCCATGGGGTGGTTTGCCCTCGCCCAGTGCTCACTGTGCATGTGGTGGCCATGGCCGTACCCGTATGGGTAATCATGTACTGTGCGTACCATGGTGGCATCCATAGCCACCGGGGTTTTTGTTTCTACTGGCTTCGCCTCATTGTTCTCCGGTGCGGGTGCCTCAGCTGGTGCGGCCTCCTCTGTTGCTACTGCTGCTGGAGGAGCAGCATCAGCTGCTGGCGGGTCAGCGGGAGGGGGTGGGGTCGCCTGGGCCTCCTCTTCGGCTTCGGCAGGGGGAGGTGTCTGAGCCTCGGCTGCGGCTGCAGCTGCGGGGTCGATGTGAGAGAAGATGGTGGGGACCCTCTTGGTCTTCCTGATGGCCTTGACGAGCCTCTCAGGATCTGCCATCCCCACCACCGTGATCTTGTGGGTTGCTTGATCTATATATATATTTCGCTAACACGTGTACAGTAACAGCAGAGGTCCATTCCATTAACTTGTAAGATGTCATGTAATGCTCTTGTTAGAGTATCGTATCATGCTCTGGATATCTGAATGATGAATGGGGGGAGTCAAAAGAAACTAGCTGTTAGGTTTGAGGTTAGAATTGGCTTTACCATCAATGGCACTGAGGGTCCTCCTGAGCTTGTTCCCGCAGCCATTGCAGTCCATCCTTACATGGAGCTCCGTTATTCGTGGTGTCTGCAGGTTTACACAAAGTAGATTAGTACAGCCGCCACACAAACAAAAAAAACATTGAAGAAACGTATGCTTGTGGAGATTAATTTCATATTTTTCACTATATATTCTTTCTTTGTGACAAAAGACACAATGCACGATTATTGATGTTGTGCATACAGATACACCAGGCATCTGAATCTTCAATTCACTAGCATGCGAAGAAAAAAATGCATCTAGAGGTTGAGTTATGATATTCCACAAACCTCCAGTTCTGTAGTCATTATTGAAGCTCTTCACTAGTAGTTGGTTTCGGGCCTGAAGCTGCAAAGGGTTCGAGCTAACAGGGATCTCTTGTTAAGACCTTAGCCCATGGCAGGTTGGATTTGGAGTCACTGACCAAGCAGCATTTTATATCGCAATTGCTTGTGCGGGGGGGTGTTTTTGGGATGGAATATTTAGTGGTCGATTTGTGTGGGTCACCCAAAGAATATCATTGGAAAGCGAAAAGAGCGTCCCCTAGCTAGATGGCTCCATCTTGGCATGAGCTCCGTTTCTTTTCCTTGAGTCGCAGTCACATGCAAGTGGCCTTTCCGAGTTGCTTACAAGTGGCTCCAGTCAAGGACATTTCTCCAGGGTTTAGATAAGCTCAATGGCCCAGCGGATGGAACTGGTTAATTGTATCTGGGTGGCTCAGCAATTTCATGATGGTACCACTTCTAACTAGATGGGACATCATTCCATTCATCAACAGAAAAATGCTCGAGTACAAAGGAGAGCTGCATATCATTGTATCAATGAGAGTAAAAAGACGCTATATGAAGGTTGACATAAATCATTAAAACTCATGTTTCATGAATGATGCCAAGTATTAAGATGAACTTCCTCAATGGACAGTCCATCCAATTGTGTTCCTATAAAGAACAGTCATACAATAATGGTCATGCATGTCAATCCTCCTAAGAAACTAAAGTTCTAATTGAATCAATGGTGGAGCTCTTTGGTAGGGCTAGGGCAGACACCCTACCTTAGATTTTCCATGCTCTTCTTTATACTAGCTGCGTCATGTGTTTTTTTTTCCCCTCAATGGCCATGCCTTTATTATTAATCAAAGCATGGAGCTCGGACAATTCTACTGTGCCGCACCTTGCTTTTATCTATCATCTACCATTGCATAGAGTGTTTTTCTGTACATATCTCTTGTCGTGTTGTATTTTATTTCCCGGTTGTCCAAAGTTCTGGCTACATTCCTTGCTTCATGTATGCGCTTTGGAATAGCACTACAGCAGTACTAGCATCAGTCTGCAGTGGAATCAAGCTCAAAGCACTCGGCCTCAACAAATTGTTCGTATGGATTGGCTTTCCCATCCTCAGCTGAGGATTCCGTTTTCTTCATTATTCTTCATTTTGGAGCCGTTAAAGTTTTGGCATTCTCTGATTGGAGTGCTGATGAGAATATCCCTTAACCGACCAGAGAGAAGATAGAAGGATGAAAAGATGATAGATGGAGGCTCCTTTGCTCAAAAGAGGACCTCTTTTGAGAGGTGGATGATATCCACTCCTAGTGAATCCTCTTACATATAGGTAAAGGAAAGTATTTATGTTTGTGCATTATATCTGATCTGATCTATCTATATTCTTATCTGCTATGTGTGAAGGATCCGGGAAGTTCTAGGACACCGACTACGACTCTGATCCGGAATGTGAAGACTTGGGTGATGCGGATAGCATATCGCAATGCTCTGTCGATCCAGTTCCACAGAAGGCGGCAGTGACCGATCCAGGTCCAAGGAAGGCAGCAGCGACTTCTTCCACGCCAAAGCCGGGGAAGATGACCAGGACTTCGTCAACGAGGCCTCCTGATCCCCACTCCGCGCTGATCAAGAAAGCCGGGTGCTCTTCGGCGGGGCCATCACCTCCTCCATCACCACGGAGGTATGCGCTGCCATGGAGATGGATTTGGAGGGGTCCGCTGCCTCCACCGCGCGTCACGCCGGTGACGAGGCTTGGGGATTTCATCCTCCCGGCCTTGCAGCTCGCAGCGAGGAAGGGCCACACCGGCGATCCGCTTTCTTCGGGTTTTCAAAATTCGAAACCAAACCGACTGGTCTCGTTGGGCAAGGTGGGGCTCGACCGTGTCACATCCGACCGCAGCGCCCACCCAGCTGCACCTGACCGCACCACCCACCCAGCTGCGTTCCAAGACAGGATGAGCCGGATGTCACCCTCCTCTCAATACGGCAGTGATCGGGCAGAAAGCATCAGAGGACCGACGAAGCAACTCATCAACCCTAATTTGTTCGTAGCCGCCGCTCCATCCTATCGGGAAGTGCTAATGGCGGGCGGTGAATTCGGCAAGCGGTGGAGCAGGGCGGCCACCAACCGCGGCGCCTCTTCTGACCGTGGGCGTGGTAGTGGCCGAGGACCCCCCTCCGACTCCCAGGGTCGCGGCCGCGACGATCAAAGCCGGGAGCGTGGGCGCGGGGGTGCAGCGATCGGGCATGGACGCCCCTAACAGGCCAGCGCTGAGGGCCGAGGCCGCGGTAGGGGAATCCCTAAGCCGGCCAACAGCGGTGTTCATGGGCAGGAGATGTCCTCTTCGACCATCAGTGCATCGGAGGCCACGCGTGGTCGAGGGGATGCTGCCCGGGGGGCGGCCATCCTCGCGCCGGCAACACCTCTACGATGGAACCCGGGGCGATTGTCAATGATGAGCAAGGCAAGAACAAGAGGAAGCGAAAGGGACCGGCTGTGAAACGGGAGTGCTCCATCTTTACTGAAGAACATTTTACAAATCAGTGCCCACTACTTCGTGGCCCCAAACCGACGGTCGCCTACTGTGCCGCTGTGGAGGATGGGATGGGTTTCTTCCAAATACAGGCGGCAAGAAACAATCAGATTGTGGACACTTTTCAGGCGCCATCATCACAGTGGAATCAGGTGATGTCCCTACTCGGTACAAGCTGAATTGGCTAGGATTATTCCAGTGCGTTGGGATTGGGAGGCGCAACAGCTGGGGGCAAAATCTTTCGTTGTCCCATTTCCAAGCAAGGAAGAACTAGATTGTATGATAGCTATCGGTACCATCACCACAAGGAACAGAGAAGGCACTATTGCATTTGCTGAGTTCGTTGATGATGTTCAACCCATAAGGCTATTGGAGCAGGTACGGGTGACAGTTACTAAGGTACCTAGGGCACTTGGTTCTTTTCTTCCACTTTGGGTAGTTGGGACCATGATGGGGGCCACCCAGAAGGTGGATATGATACACCTTTCGGCGACTGGACAGGTTTGTATCCTGGTGGCAGTTTTTGATGTTAAAAAGATCCCAAAGTTTGCTGAATATTTACCGCCTGTTTTTTAAGCCCGATGAAGCTATACAGATTGATCCAGTTGATCCGGAGGATGATGATCTGTTGGGTGATGGTGATAAGGGTCTTGATGGGGGTGACCATGAGATGGAAAATTCGAAAGCTCATAATCCCCAAAACCCATAGAATAATACTAAAGCTTCTGACAAATCTTCAGCTCTTCCACAGAATTTGCCTCCTCAGAAGCAAGATGCTTTGGTGGAAGAGGTCCTGGATCTGGCATGCACATAGCTCATTAATGAGATCAGCCTCAGAGTCATGCTAGAGTGAGAAGACGGTGATATGAGGAAGACCTATTCTCCTCTGACAGTTGAAGAATTAGCTGATTATAATAAGCTTGTTGTTTCACCTAACAACATCAATCCTTCTTCTGTTTTTTGGTCATCGCCGACGACGTCGACAGATCATGCTGAGTTGGGGGGCTCTACATGGCCTACCACCTCCTTTCTCGTGCTAGAGTCCAGTGTGGCCGCACCGACCTCGAGTGACTCATTGCTGGGCTATCCTAACCCGACGGTGGATCCACTAGCCGAGGAGCTCTCTACTCCAGCAACCACGATGAACAAGGCTGTTGGGGGTATGGGCGTGGGGGGCAACCGAACCCCTATGCCTGCTCCCTGGAGCTTCTACGCAGAGGGGTGGCAATCTACCTCCACCTCCGGAGCTGCCAGTGGCCGCACAGGCTGTTGGCAAGGGCAGCACCCTCAGCCACTCCCCAGCGCCGGCCATTGCTGAGGACCGCGACGATGGCATGGGTGGCGAGGCTCTGAGCTGCCTAGGCAGCCCACCCGTGTCTCCCATGACTGCGGTGGGAGACCCTGGAGTTGTCACTGTGGCACTAGCTGGCTCAGGGGGACCTTCACCGGCACCTACCCCCCAAGCTGGCACGGACTTCCCAGCGGGATCAGAGGACGCTGGAGCCCTACTACCGGCCGCACCGGCCTCACCGACGCCGATGGCAGGGGCGGCGGAGCTGCAGATGGCTGTAGAAGCCTCACCACCTGCGACACCAACTGCGACCTTTACAGAGAAGGTGACCATACCCATTGACACTTCTACCTTGGCAGTTGGGGAGATTGCACCTGCAGTTATAGCAGCACCCATCAAAGCACCGCGTCGCAGCTCCAGGAATGCGGCAATGGCGGACGTCCATACCCTACACAAGGCGGAACGGTTGGTAGCAAAGAAGAACCTTGAATTCCCAGGTAACTCTTTCACTAGCTTTCCAGATTCTAAAATTTTATCAAACCTTGGTAGGGTAGGCATCAACCTAGGTATCTCAGATGTAGTTTCAATCAAAAACTTAGAGGTAGACAGGTTAGTTTTATGTGCTAATAGAAAAAAAAGGGTTGTGCTAAATCTAAACTCCCCAATCTTGAGAGTGATGATGAGCAGGATGAACAAATTGATGCAATTCTCAGCCACGCCTGTGGAAATCCAAATGAGAATTTGCTGGAGGAGGAGAATGATCAAATCATAGATCTCTCTCCACTCCGACGGAAGAAAAAATATAATAATACCAAAAATACATTTAATGGAAAACTTCCCAAGAAGCCAAAGACCCCCTTAAAAATTATTATAAAATAAAAGGAGTTTTTTGGAATAGCAGAGGTCTAGGAGACTTGGCTAAGCATAGGTTTTTGGCTGAATTAGTTAATGAAGAGCAAATTAATTTTATTGCTCTATCCAAAATAGGTCGAGACTCATTCCCGGATCATGTTCTCAAAAATCTTTCTGGGGGACATGATTTTCTTTGGCACACCATGGCACCCCACGGTAGATCTGGGGGCATCCTGCTAGGTGTGGACCTGAATGTTTTTGACATTGGAGCTATTGCTGAGGGAGATTTTTATGTAAAATTCACCCTAAGAGTCAAATCAAGTGACTTCAAATTTGTGCTATATACAGTATATGGGATAGCACAACTCCAGAATAAGAGTGCTTTCTTAGTAGAACTCGCCAACACGTGCTCCAAAGAAACCCTTCCATATATGATAGGAGGAGATTTCAACATAATGCGAAGCCTAGAAGATAAGAGTTCTGGGGACTTCGACCCTAAATGGCCAAATCAATTTAATGCTGTTATTGAATCTCTGGATCTTAAGGAGATTACAATGGCAGGCCGTCAATACACATGGGCGGGGCCAGGGGATAATCCAACTTTTGAAAAGTTAGATAGAGTTCTCGTTAGCACGGAATGGGAAATCATGTTCCCATTGACAATAGTAGAACCTAGGGATAGGAATATCTCAGACCACACCCCCCTAGTGCTTAACACAGGTGCTTCAACCCACCAGACTCACAATCGTCCTTTCAAATTTGAGAGGGGATGGTTGATACGAGATGGATTTTATGAAATGGTTGCAAATATTTAGCAATCTCCATGCTCTGGATTAACCCCTCTTGAACATTGGCAGTTCAAGATCCGCAGACTCCGACAATATCTAAGGGGCTGGGCCAAACACACGGCATGGTCATATCAAAAAGAAAAAAGACTCTATTAGCTCTTTTAGAGAATCTTGATAAGAAAGCGGAGATCTCTCCCTTATCTGATCAAGAGATTAATCTGAAGCATTATCTAAAAGAACGTTTAGTTAACCTTCTGAGAGAGAAGGAACTAAAATGGTATGAGAGAGCCAAAGTTAAAACCCTCTTGGAAGGGGATGCTAATACTAGGTTCTTTCATCTAGTCACCAATGGGAAACATCGCAAGCATCATATCTATAAACTTGAAAATGATCAAGGTGTTGTGATCGGTGATGATCATCTCAAAAGTCACATTACGACTTATTATAAAGAACTCTTTGGCCAGCCAAAAATTTTCGATATCTCCCTTAGGGAAGACCAAAACCTGGATATCCCACAGGTATCACCGGAGGAAAAGACATCCTCATCAGCCCGTTCACTGAATCTGAAGTGAGGGAGGCAGTCTTCCAAATGGAGCATAATAAAGCTCCAGGGCCGGATGGTTTTCCTGTGGAATTCTATCAGGTGTTCTGGGGAGTCATCAAGAATGATCTGCAACCCTTATTTGCTGAACTTCATAGGGAGACTCTTGATCTCTACAGTCTAAATTTTGGTATTATTACCTTAATCCCAAAAGTGAATAATGCCATAAAACTTCAGCAATACAGGCCAATTTGTGTTCTTAATGTGAGTTTTAAATTATTCATTAAAGTGGGCACAAATAGGCTTAATATGATAGCTAAAACAGTGGTGAAGCCAACGCAGACTGCCTTTATGCCAGGTAGGAACATAATGGAAGGGGTCGTTATCTTACACGAAACCATCCATGAACTTCACACCAAAAAGAGAGACGGTGTCATTTTCAAAATTGACTTTGAAAAGGCATATGACAAAGTGAAGTGGTCTTTCCTACAACAAACGCTACGAATGAAAGGTTTCTCCCCCAAATGGTGTCGATGGGTTGAAACTATGGTCACCGGAGGAAGTGTGGGAATCAAAGTCAATGATGACGTAGGTCCCTATTTCCAGACCAAACGTGGACTCAGACAGGGAGATCCAATGTCACCAATCTTATTCAACATCGTTGCAGATATGCTAACTCTTCTTATTAACAGAGCAAAAGTCGATGGTCAGATAACAGGTGTCGTCCCCCACCTTATAGATGATGGTCTGTCCATACTACAATATGCAGATGACACCGTTATCTTTATTGATCACAACCCAGAACAAGTACAAAATCTGAAACTGTTGCTTTGCGCTTTTGAACAGCTATCTGGGCTGAAGATCAACTTCCACAAGAGCGAAGTCTTCTGCTATGGTGCAGCTAAAGAGATGGAATCCTTTTATACTAGTCTCTTTGGATGCAATGCAGGGGAATATCCCTTTAGATATCTAGGGATCCCAATGCACCATAGACAACTCCTGAACTCTGAATGGAGAAAGGTGGAAGATCGTTTCAAATAGAAACTCTCTTGTTGGAAAGCAAAATACCTGTGGTATGGGGGTAGACTAGTTCTGCTTAATTCAGTCTTAAGCAGCCTACCTATGTTTATGATGTACTTCTTTGAGATCCCTAAGGAGGTCATTAAAAACCTGGATCATTATAGATCAAGGTTCTTCTGGCAAGGCTCCTCAGATGAACATGGATATCGTCTTGCCAGATGGGACATCCTTTGCCGTCCCAAGAACCAAGGAGGATTAGGTATCCTAAATTTACAATTGCAAATAAATGCCTTCTAGCCAAATGGCTAGTTAATCTGCTAAACACAGAAGGCATATGGCAATCTCTTTTATGGAATAAATACCTAACCTCCAAGAGCCTAACTCAGGTGGCAGCCAAACCCAATGACTCTCATTTTTGGAGAGGCCTCATGCATATCAAAGATGAGGTGCTGGTTAATGGTTCATTCGATATTAAAGATGGAACCAACACTAGATTTTGGGACGACACATGGGTAGGAGATAAACCTCTGAAAGTTAAATATCCATCTTTATATAATATAGTGCGGGATCCTCATACAACAGTCTCAAAAGTGATGACTACTAGCCCACTAAACATCTCTTTTAGAAGGGCTCTGGTGGATAATAAACTTACAGAATGGCTTAGTTTAGTAGCACGGATCTCAAATATTAAATTGGTGGAAGGTTTGGATTACTTCAGATGGAGTTTAACTAAATCTGGTATGTTCTCTGTCCACTCTATGTATCTCTATCTTATAGATACACAAACATCTTTTCGTCATAGGAAGATCTGGAAGATAAAAATTCCTCTAAAAATTAAAATCTTTCTTTGGTTCTTGCAAAGGGGTGTCGTCTTAACCAAAGACAATCTCGCTAAGAAAAATTAGAAGGGGAGTCAGAAGTGCATCTGCTGTAATAAGAATGAAACTATCCAACACTTGTTTCTAGATCGTTCCCTTACCAAAATGATTTGGAAGATTATCTTTTTTGTACTAGTTTGACCCAACCAAGATTAATCAGCCACATGTTTAGTAGTTGGCTGACTAATCAAAATAAAAGGATTAGAAATTTGATTTGGGTGGGGGTGGCTGCCATGTTTTGGGCTATCTGGAGATGTCGTAATTATGTTGTTTTTAATTAAATAAAATCTAACTCTATTATACAGGTAATTTTCAGAGGAGCGTACTGGTTACACTCTTGGGCCCAGCTGCAGCGTGATGAGACAGCCAAGGACGCGCTCTCAACGATGAGCAAGAAATTAGAAATTATTACTTTAGAGATATCTAATAAAGGATAGAAACATTTATATTATTTGAACTAGCGTCCTGGTCGATCTATAAGACTATGGCTTTTTCTTTTTCTTTCCTCCAAAACTTTATAATAATGGGCTGTGTACATCCTTAGATGTAGAGGCCGAATATTTGTTTTATCCATTATCTAAAAAAAAATTTACAGAACACGCAAATTTTGTGGTTCTCTGTGCTCTAGTTCTTGTAGATTCGTCTCTGCCAATTAGATATATTAACATCAGTTAGATTATTGAGGCAAGTGCAATGTGTTTTTATATAATCGGAGCAAAGATCGGTAGTCAATCAGCCAGTACACTGAAAAAGAAAATAAATGATACTTCAGAAATTGCAATAATCTCTAAACCATGACATATAGCTAGGATTATCAGTTTAAATGGTATCTAGTGATACTAATTTTGTGTCAAACAAAGTTAAATTAAATTGAAAAGGTTCAGGACTTGTGCATTTTACAAGAAAAAAACTTTGTTTCTCGTGCGATAATCTGCTTTAATTATTGGCCACATGTTTCTTATATACGGATAGGCCGGCAAAGATGAATGACTATTGGCGAGAATGCTGACGGCATGCATTGCTATCAGGAGATGAGGCCTGACTCTGTTTATTCTGAGCTCCTCACCAGATCAGTCACTTTTGTGCCTTGTTTTTCATGTCCCGAAGAATATTTCATCTTTGGTATCAACGCCATGGTTATACGTAAGTTTTTGTCACCGAGAGAGGCCTCTGTTATTGAAATGGGCATCGGTTTGGTACGTACCGCAAAGGCAAAATAGTAACTCATCTTATGTGCAGCTTATATACGTGCACACCCACAAAAAATTCCCGTAGTTATGGAAAATGTAATGCTACTTTGAGCCTTTTATTTCTACTATTTCCATCACACTTCTTGCCATGTGTAAAAGGTTAGTGGTGATGATTATTACTCCTTTTCTGTCCTAAACTATAATAAGTCACTTCAACCTTTTCTTAAAATTCGTCAAGTTTGACTAAATTTATATAATAAAATAATAATATTATGATATCAAATAACTATCATTAAATTCTTTATTAATTCTATTTTCATAGAATATCTATTTGATGTCATAAATCTTCATAATTTTTGCCACTAGATATCAAATAAGTATTATTACCTTCTTTAATAGGATTTTAGACCACTTAATCTTTAGATTGATGAAGTTATCATAAATAACACTGGCATTTACTTGTCATGGAAAAATAGCTACAAGTGTAAATAAAAAAGCACTTGCATTGAGACGGAAAGTCGAATGCAGATGAGTAGCTTCCTTAGTTCATTGGTCATGTTTAGCTGGTTGAAAGCCGACAGGTTTAAGTTTATTTTGTCTCATAAACTACTATTGAGTCCGTTGAAATCTAGCGGCTTTTGAACCGGCTCAATAGGATCATTATTTCTATTTTTTTTATCAGTTTGGATCCAGTAGTAAAAACAAATCGAAATGAAGCAACGTGGAGACACATGATGGTGAACTTTTCTTTAGGTAATATCACGATGATCTTTTTACTTTAAGATGTGTGGCGCACGATGATTCTTGTGTATAGATACGTACGTACGTGCACTGTGCACATATACAATGTGTCACTGTGTGTGGAATGGAACGTACCAGTAGTCCAGTACCGGCGACGACGCGATGCAGATATTTTGTCCTCGTGTTTCAGGGCTTTCAGGCGTGTACGTGCACGCTGTTGACATGGTGCTCACTGGATGGCCACGTGTGCCAGCGACGTTCGCGTCATGGGTGGACGATATTTTTGGCCGTCGCGCGCCGAACCACGACTTTCATCCTGGTGTGTAGAAGCATTGTACTCGCTCTGTTTTAAATTATAATTTATTTTAATTTTTTATATATATTTTACTATATATCTAAACATATTTTTTATCTAGTAATATAGTAAAATACATGCATAATAAAAATTAAAGTTTATTTTAATTTAAAATAAAAGGAGTATAAAACTATAGAAGTGGGTACCGTACTGCTCTCCCAAGGCCGAAAATCACCCACCACCGCTAGCGTTAGCTGCGGACGTGCCAGAAATTCAACTCTCTAGATAGTCTCTTGTCGGCGTTAGGAACCCGGGGGCGTCCTAAGCCAACGAGTAATCGTATGTGTGTGTAATCCGTCCGGATGGGTGATGCAAGAAGAACACAGCGATTTATCCTGGTTCGGGCAAAGAAGGGCCCTACGTCCAGCGGGGGGAGAAGATTTGTATTATCTTGCACCTAAGTGCTTGTACAGGGGCGGATACAAGCGAAGGAGAGGATTCGAGGGAGGGTCGAGTACAGAGCGAAGGAGTTATTCGGAGTCTAGGAGTCTGCCTAGGCGTATGTTCGGTTGTCGTGAGATCGTTGTCTGGAATCGTTCTCTTCTGAGTTGTCTTTATTGGGTCTCCTGGCGTCCCCTTTTATAGGCCAAGAGGAGGCACAGGGGTACAGATGTCCTGGCTCGATGACGTGGTGGTGACGTCGCGGGTCATGGTGGTCAACTCGAGGCCTCTGTAGAGACGTGCGCTGAGCATGGCTCGTTCTGTAGCGGCATGGCTCGGAGTTGACAACCGTCCTTCGGAGTCATGGTTGCTGACCGGCGAAAGGCGTGATCCCTGTAGAGGACGTGCGAGTTCCTGTTGGGGTCGTATCGGGAGTTGTTGGCGCAGCTTTCGAAGTCGATGAAGGTTGACCGGAGGGCGTCGATGCGTACTCGAGGCCCCGTCGAGGGGTAGCCTCGAGCGTAGTGGTTGAGCGGATAAGATCGAATCGAGGGATTCCGATGTCGGTCGTTTGTCGTGTAGCGTGTCGAAGGGGGCCTCGAGCTGTCTAACAGCGCTGGGTATGGCGTAATAGTGCCGTGCAGACCGATGCACGTCCTCAGTATGGGCAGTAAAGCGGGATTCGACCGTCGTACGGACCACTGTGCGAACATTGTGGCCATACGATTTGACGAGTTTAGGTAGTTTTGTATTAAATGCGCTACCGGACGCAAAGGGAGTTGGTCGATCGAGGGAGGGCTCGACCCTCGAAGTATCGAGACGCCCGTCCCGTCGGGGGCCTCGACACTTGACGCGGGATCCTCCCATCTCGAGCGATCATCAGCCGGTGACGTCAGCGTGTCTCGAGGGTTAGATGGTGACGCCAGTGATTTATCGAGGGTTGCGGCTGTACTCTGTTGTGGGCCGGCCCAGTGTGTATTTGCCGATGGGCCCGGTGGGTCGAGGGGGTACGGCCCGGTCGCGTGAGATTAATCTGAGGGCAAGCTCGGGGTCCAACCGAAAACAAAGATGGTTTAGGGTATCCCTACTCTCGGTAACCGACAGTAGCCCCCGAGGCTTCGTGTAAGTGTTGATACTTACGCGGAGCCTCAATCAAATGGACTCGGAGTGTTGGTCGTTTTCCGAAGGGTGCGCGCGAGCGCACCCTTCGGGTGTAGCCCCCGAGGCCTCGGGTGAGTAGAATATTCGCCCGAGGTCTTTTTTATTTTGCGTTTGGTCGATGCGTACTTGAATGATCGAGCCCCCGGGTGGTTGGACCCTCTTTCGTCGAGGCCACCCGGTTGCGAGCCCGCTCCTTAGCTTCTCCCGTTCGAAGCCGGTCAGGTGCGAACTTGTCTTTTTCGTTCGACCCTCACGAACCCTTTCGATCGGGTAGAGGGGGGAGAAGCGTTGTGCTACCCATGCTCGAGCGAGCATCAACGTCTCAGGTGAGCTACTATCGGGAAATTCAAGTAAGAGCACGTGCCCCGTTCGATAGGGGTCGACTAGTGGCCCTGAGGCGCTCTTATTCGAGCAAAACAGTGGGTCCCGCGGATGCCAGACCCTTTCGATCGGGTCTGGTGGCTCGATGCCTCCCCTCGAGGGGATTCCGTCGTGGTCCCTTAGTTTTGCCTTGAATGTGTCCGAGGGGGCCTCGAGAATTCATTTCTCGAGCAAGGGACTCGCGTCGGCCCCCTCGGACACCCCTAACTCCGGTACTAGAGGGCGGCTGTCGAACCCTTTCCGAGGGCCAGCCTTCGCTCCCTGGAGATTTCGAGGGCCTGGGCCCGCATCCCGTGTCGTGGGAAGATCCGTCTATGGATAACTCCTCCTGTCCATCACGCGTGCCTTTTTGCGCAGAAGCCGGAGCGGCGCGGTAGTGTGTGGGTCCTGTACTTGAAGCGTATTTCAAGGAGGATAATTGTCAGTTCTCGTTTTTCAAGAAAAGATTCGAAACGACGTGGCCGTAATATCACGGGAGTCGGAACGGTGCGGTCGTGGTGGGGCCAGCCTGACGCCTGATTCGCGGACGCTTGACGTGTGTCCATGGTCGACGGGAGTCGAAGGGGTGAATGCGAAACGGCCCTGTCCATGACGCACAGGAATCGAGAGGAGAGTGCTTTGGGTGCATTTAATGCGGGGACTTACTGGTCGGTTAAGCGTCGACCGTCCGTCAGTCTTCTGCCCCAATAAAAGGAGGAACCCTTCGTAGCGTTGCTCTTCACTTGCTTTCCTGCCGTTTTCACGTTCGCCTTCCTGCGGTTGTTCGTTTTCCTTGCGCCCGCCTCCCTGCGCTTTCCTTCCTTGCGTTCACCACCCTGCGGAGATAGGAAATCTTCCGGGCCGCCCGTCCAGCGAAGAGCTCCGTGCCCTTGCCATGGCGCCGCCGGAGATTCTTCAGCCCACGGCGTGGGTTCCCTCGAAAGTGACGAGGAAGGAGCTAGAGGGGTTGGTGGCAGAGGGGCTTCTTCACCCCATCACCAACAGGGATGAGCCCGAGTGGCTCGTTCCGCCGAAGGAGGACCATGAGCCGAACCCACCGGAGGGCTACGTGGTCAGCTTCGTCAAGTTCCACCGGCTGGGCTTCGGCGCCCCGCCGAGCCGGTTCATGCGCGCTCTCACTCACCACTACGGGATCGAGCTTCAGCATCTTTCCCCCAACGCGATCTCCTACGCCGCCATCTTCACCGCAGTCTGCGAGGGTTACCTCGGGGTGGAGGCGCACTGGGAGCTCTGGCTCCACCTCTTTCGGGCGGAGTACTTCTCCAAGAGCGCGTCGGCGGGGGTGCGGAGACTGGTGCGGGCTGGATGCTGCAACTTCATCGTGAGGAAGGCCGACGACTTCATCCCCATTGGCCTGACTTCGAGCCACGGCCCTTGGCCCTCGAAGTGGTTCTACATCAGGAACGATGAGGGGCTGCTGCCTCAGTACACGGGGCGCGTCATCGAGTCGCGTCTCCACAACTGGGGCGCCCTAGCGCGGGACCACCAAGGGAGGCTCGAAGACCTCCTCAACGCCCTGGCGACCCTTCGAGGGCAGGGGCTAACTGCCGGGGTCATTGTCTCGGCCTTCCACCATCGACGGGTGCTCCCCCTGATGCGGCGTTCGCTTCGCATGAGTCAGATGTTCGTTGGAGCGGAACTCAGGGGGAGCCGCATGGTTGCCGGGGCTATTACACCGGAGAGCGTCGCCAAGAGGGTTCGAGGCACGGTGTCGGGCCCTTTCACGGTGCAGGACGTCAATCGCATCCCGATGCGACCGGATCCCGGTTACCCCGAACTGGTGAGTGTATTGCTTCGTCGAGCCCTTCTTTTTGTTTCTTTTCACCTTACATTTTTTGGGCTTCGCGTGTAGGGGGAGCTCGACTACGAGTTGTCGCTGCCCCCCGTTAGGGAAGATGTCGAGGTTCGTCTGACGGGGCTTCGCGGCGCCTCGTCGGCGAAGAGGACGAAGGAGGAGGAGAGCAAGAAGAGGCGGATGCCTAGCCTCGATCTCTCTGTGGGCGAGCAGCGCTCGGCTAAGCAGAGACGAGAGGCGAGGCCCGTCGAAAGGTCCCCCTCTGAGGAATCGGGGGAGGAGTGGAGCGGAGAGGAGGAGCATCTCTCGACCTGGAGGGTCGCGGCTGACGCCCCTTCGACGCAGGGCGCCGCTGGTTCTGAGGGGTCCACGGAGGGGCCCCGTGAAAGTCACTTGGCCCTCGAAGCCGGGACGGTGGCGCTGGCCTTGGCCGCATCGGCGGCGGCCTCTGCTCGTGGGGCTGCGGGCCCTCACGGTGTGACGCCGCCGGCAGCGACTTCGAGCCTTCCGGGTGCCGGGACGCGGCCGTCGACGGGGGCCTCACGAACACCAGGAAGGTTCCTAGTGGGGTAAGTTCTTTATTCCTGGGCAGTTTTATATTTCGCGTCTCGATTCCACGCGTCTAATTTTCCTCACAGGATCAAGCGCGGGCGGACACTAGCGGGGCCCGCTCCGGCCAAGCGCCTTCGGACGGGGGCTGCGACAGAGGCGACGGCGGTCGCGGTGGGTCCCGCCATGGGCCCGGTTCTTTCGGCGACGAGCGCCGCCTCGACTCCCCCGTTGATTTCGAACGAGGGGGTCGTCGCTTGGGTCAAGGCCGCACGTGCGGCGTTGGCCCGGGGTGTCGAGGGGGTTATCGACGAAGCGGCCACCGAGCCTGCGGTGGTTGTGGCGTCGAGCCCCCGAGCCGAGATGGCCATCGACGTGCCGGGCAGCATGCCGGAGCGCCCCTCGGACGACTCGCGGCCGGGGTTTTCGCAGGCGGCGCCCATCGTCCTTGAGGCAGAGGGGGGCGAGGCCTCCGTCGACGGAGGGAAGGACGCGCCCCCCCTGTCGCCACCGAGGTCGGGGGTCGTCGAGTCCGAGGGCGCCGAGGCGGCCCCGTCAGGCGGGGAGGCGAGTGTCGCCGTGCCTGCCCCGGCGGGTCCTTTTGTCGAGCGGGAGGAGACGCAGGCCGGTTTGCTGGCTCTCGTACCGTGGGAGGGTCTGTCTCCCCCCGCGGTTCCCGAACATCGTCCTGCGGCGGGGGCGGCCGTTGATGCGGAGGGTGCCGGAGCCGAGGCGGCACGGCGGTACTCCGAGGCGGAGACTTCGGGATGGGGCTCGGAGCCTATCCGCATCCGCGACCCCACGAGTCACGACGCCCCCTCGCGGGAGGTGGATGACCCCGCCGAGCTCGAGTGCTGGAGGGCCATCGAAGAGGAGCGATCTTGCCTTCAGAGCTCGTTGAAGGCGATGTTTGGTCTTGTCAGCAACAACCTCCACCAGCGCCTCGGGGTAAGCGTCCTTCGAAATTATGGAACTCGTGGTGCGTTTTCTTTATCGATGATGTCCTTTGTCCTTCTTGCTCTTAGGATCTGAGAAAGCGCTCGAGCATCAAGTCCCATCTTATCCACAGCGCCAAGGATAAGTGGAACCAGATCCCCGAGCTCGAAGCGGCGCTCGAGTCCGCTCGGAGTGAGCTTGAGAAGGCAAGGTCCGAGACCGCCTCGGCCCAACAAGTGGCCGCCCAAGCCAAGGAGGCCGAGGCCAAGGCGAAGGAGGAAGCGGGGAGGGCCCTTGAACGGGCGAGGTCCGAGGCCAGCGATGAGCTGGCAAGGGTTAGTGCGGCCCTCGAGGCGATGCAGAAGGAGCTCGAGGTCTCGGTCTCCGAAAACGCCAGGATCGCCGAATCCTGGCGAGAACAAAGGCGGAATGCCATTTCAGCGGGCGAGGCCCTCGAAAAGCTCAAGGAGGAGAACGCGTCGATGGTCCGGGCTAGTGAAGCGTTTGCGAACGAGTATCTCGCTCTGCAAGACACCCACACGAAGCTCGAGACCCACGTCGTCGGTGAGTCTTCCTTCTTCTCTCGAGGGGTTTTTTGCCTTAGCCCTCTTTCTTAAGCGTTACTGACTCCGTTTGTTTGTTTTCAGCCTTGGAGGAGGAGCTGGATCGGGCTCATCACGACCTCGGCCTGCTTCAAAAGTCGTACACGGCCGAGGTGAAGCTGACCGGCGAGCTCGGCGGTATGCTCGACATGGTCTGTGATAGCCTCGGCGTCCCTCGTCCCGAATCGGCCGCGGACGACGTCCATGGGGCCCCTCTCCTTGACCGGCTATTCGAGCTCGGCCGCGTGGTTAAGGAGAAGGTGCGGAGCGCCCTTCATGTCGGTGTGAAGCGGGCGATGGCGGTCATCGGCTTCGGCTACATCTACGACATGGAGGTCATATCCCACGGCTTCGTCAGCGACCCTTCGAATACTGACGAGGAGAACGAGGCCGTCTTCATGGGGTTGGTCGAGGCTGCCGAGGAGCCTGGCGGTCGCCTTGCGAGCCTCTTCGAGCATGAGGTCCTTCTGCCTCCTGAGGATGATGGCCTGTGAGCCAAATCTGGGCAAAGAGGCCTTTGTAAGAAATTTTGTGAGCTTTTGTTCTCGAGGTCGCGATGCCTCGAGCCAATGTACATTTATATTCGCTCGTATATGTCTAAGTGTGCTCTAAGTTTTTTCTGTCTCCACTGCCTGATCGGGTCTTTACTTTTATCGATTTCGTCACATGATCGCGCCCTTCGAAGGGGGGAGTGAGTGGAGGTGCCGTAGCCCTGGGGCGTTGGCGGTCTCCCGACCCGACATCCCTCGACCTTTCGGACCATCTCGTGTCATCTTCGACCAAGTATTAACCTTCGTCGAGGCATATCGAGGCAGAGTGGACCTCGAGACTTTAAGTCCTTTTCTTTCTCGCGTTCCTGATGACGTTTCTTACTTAGTGAATTCGACGCATGTTCGTGCCCCCTGTCGGGGAGCGAGCGGAGGTACCGTAGCCCTGGGGCGTAGGTGGTCTCCTGGCTCGACAGCCCTCGACGCTTAGGACATTCGCATGGGGTTTTCGACTAAGTATTAGAACGTATCGAGGTGCGTGGGAGAAAATAGACTTTTTGAGTTTTGAAAAATCGAGTTTTTTGGGGACTTCGGGGGTTCCCCCTTTATAGCCCCCGAGGGAGGTTCGACTCTGAGGAAGCAGAGTCGAGGCTACCTCTTGCATGTATAAGGAAATTAAGCTTGTGATCGAAAGCATTTCGTTATGCGAAAATGTAAGGAGAAGGCATCGACTAGGGATAGAAACGTCGTAGCTGGTCGATGTTCCATGCGTTGTTGAAGATTTCGCCTGGGGTCGAGGGCCGCGTCGAGGGCCGATAGAGGCAGCCGACGAGCCCGGGTTCGAATCGTGACGAGGATGAGGTGCACTTTCCTGCTGTTGCTGATGATGATGAAGGCCTGTGAGCAAGAGCTGGGCATGAGGGCCCGTGTAATTAGGATTTCGACTCGTGTCGACGTGGCCACGAGGGCCTTGAAACATGATGTTTATATGCATTTCGAATGCTTTCGAGTTCGAGTCTGCCATTCCTGTCTTGCTCGAGTTGGGTTTCTTCGTAGTCTTCTTGGCGCACGGTCGCGTCCTTAGGTGTGGGGTGCGAG